>CM023357.1:26599385-26681302 GCA_013282895.1 Eriosoma lanigerum
AATACAAATTTTAATAGTAATAAAGGGTTTTCAACTGTCGGAGGAAAATCTATTACAGTATCAGATAAAGCATTAGAAAAAGCGCAATCGATAATGAAAGATGATGAATGTGAACTACATTCTGTTGATCATTTATTAGAAGTAATGCCTGATTGCAATAATTTTAATGTAGGATTAATTAAGGATGACTCAAACTCAAATGTTAATCCTGTATTAAAATCATCATTTTTTGAAATATTAAATAATGACAATGAATGTACTCTTGAGGATTTGTCTTTAATTGATACAGTTGAGAAGTTTGAAAGAGATCAATTTGTGAATAAAGCAGTATTAAGGAATAAACGTTCTGGAAGCCCTCTACATAAAATTAATCAAAAAATGATTAAATTAATAGATAATGATAGTTGGGAAAATGAAGAATTAAAAAGTTCTTTTGATATATATTTGTCAAAAAAGTTAAATGGACCCAAAGTACCATTACTAAATGTTGTAGATTGGAGTTTACCAAAAGTATATAATACAAAACAGGTAATTATAATAAATATAATATATATTATATTTTTAAAATATATTTAATTTGTTTGTACTTTTAGTTATATTTTATTATCATTTTATATTATAATTTTTCCTTCTTAGTGTATCACGAGTCATATAAGAGTAAACTATTGATTATTATTGGAAATATATAATATTAATTCAGAGTTAATGTGTAAATGGAATATTTAATAAAAAAAAAATTTCACTGATTCAACAAATATTGTTATTTTGTAATACTAAAATAATTAATTTGTTTTATTTCAGTTTCCTGAGAATAGTAAAGAAGATGATCTAGTCAAATTAAATATTGATAACGTTCTAAGTTTAAATTTTTACTGGGAAAAGTAATTTTTCAAATTTATTTTTTTTATGTTTTATACATGCCATATAATACATATTTATAATCTCATATTTTTGTCAGGGATTATATATTTAATAGTAATAAAAATAAAACATACAATTTCCAAGATGTAAAACATCTATTTTTATCACATAATATTGTTGATATCAAACTCATTCCAAAAGGATGGATAGAAAATCATTTTCGTTTAATAATTTGGAAATTAGCTGCAACTGAAATGAGTTTTCCTGATCATTTTAAAGATAAGTAAGTAATTAAACACATATATAAGACAGCATACACATACTATTTAATATTAAGTAGAAGATACATTAAAATTATTATAATCAAAATAAGTTGAATAAGTATTAACATCAATTAAGAATTAAGATACAATTAAAGTTCTCTGCACTCTAAAATATTTGTACCTTGTAATCTAAATTAGATATGTCTAGTAATAAATAACCTTTATCTTAATAATTAAATAAGGAATCATATTGTGTTATATTATTTTAATTTCAAGTGTTTTTTTGTGTATATATATAAATTCATGAAAGTTTTGTCTATTTTTTAATTTTTGGTTATTTTGCTTATAAACAATGTATTTATTGAATACAAATTATAGACTATTTTAATAATAATAAAGTGATAAAGACACATAACATATAATTTATGTCTTGCTCCAAAAAACTAATACCTACCTTTATTTTTATTTTCCTAAGAATTAATAGAAAATATTTATGATTATATTTTTTTAATATATTTGATTATTTGAAGCTATATATAAATTAATGCGAATTTACCTATTATGTAATCTAATGATGTGTAATCCTTGATATTTGAATACAATTCAAACTAAATAAAAAAAATGTTAATTATTAAAAATAAAAACTGTGAAATATCAATAGTTTGAAATAAATTATCAGTACAAAAGTTTGGTTCAAAAATTTGTAATAATAAGTTTAATTTCTAAATTTCGAACATTTCGTCACATTACTAATTAAATCCAAACTATTATTGTGAATTAATAAATAAACGATTCTAAGTTATTATTTATCCTTAACTATGTTTGGTCTTTATATTAATAGATTATTAAATGCAAAAAATATCACACATCAACTACTGTATAGATATTATAGAGAAATTGAAAAATGTCAAAGATCAGCACTAAAAAAGATACTTGAAAAAGATGAATCTTCAACTAAAAGGTTAATTTTATGTGTTTCAAAAATTACAAAAGTAAGTATTTAACTATATGTTTGTACGCATAATTATTATCATAATGTATTTTATTTATGTAATTAAATATAAATATTTTACTATAGCATAAAACTATGACCATAAAAAGATAAAATGGATAAGTGTGCATAGATGAGAATGCTTGATTTAAGTTTTAAACGGCTGGATAAGAAATTAGTATATAAAATTATAGAGTGATTAGAATGATTAAAATTTCAAGCTAATAACATTTTTAATGTTTTCTTGATTATTTAATAATTATATTATCATACTATAATAGGTAAGAATGGCCTTGATAGTAGACAAAATGTGAGGAAATATATTTAGTCTAAAGAGAGAAGTGGCTATATGATTGGTAAGGAAATGTATGTTGATCATAAATAAACAGGAAGAAAACCAAAAAAAGGTGATTGGATATGATTAGAGTAGAGGACTTCTAAATTAAAATGTAATACTAATTTAATCAATAGCCCGTAATAATAATAATAATAGCCTGTAATATTTTAGGAAAACTTCTGGGAGTAAACTGTTATACCAAAACAATGGCAAATAATATTTGTAACTGATAAATTAAATGAGTTATAAAATTCTGTGGATTTAAAGCCATGACCTAAAAAAAAAAATAGAAATATGCTAGCATATATGGACTTAGAAACTCAAAAAAATGCATTTAAAATAGGCACAAAAAATAATTTTAATAATTTTTTTAATTAATTACGATATTTTCTTTAATATGTTTTTTTTAATCATTTAAGTCTTTAAGATTAGACCGACAAACTTTTCCTCCATTTGTCTCTATCTCTTACCAAGGTTTGCCATTCTGTATTTAGTTCCATAAACTTCATGTTAAAGCTCACTTAGAAGAATGCCCATCATATCCTTGTCTTTTTCCTAATTTTTTTTGTAAATTTAATTCATATTTTACTTTTTATGTAAATATTCTGTAATATTTCTTCCTTTATTTTCTTTTATAAATTTGAAAAAATTATTGGTTAATTTACATATTACAGCATAATGCTTACAAATCAAATTTTATATTATTGATTTCAATTTAAAATTAAATAATTTGAACAATTACTACTAACGATTAGGAAATAATGTTATAATTGAGTAATAATAATTATAAACAAAACTTATTATAAAATATGTTTTAGACCAATGTAGTCAAAGAGTATAATATTGAACTAACTGATGGCTGGTATAGTGTTGAAGGAATTATTGATTTTGAGATGAATATGCTGTTACATAAAGGTATAGTAAAAGTTGGTACAAAACTTATGATATTCAATGCAGAACTTATTGGGGCTGGAGACGGAATTAATCCTTTAGAGGTAAATATTTTTATGAGATTAATCTAGAAAATTAAATATAAGTCTATGATAGCATTATACAAATTGTATGCAATTAAAACTTCTAAAATCAAGTAATTAAATAAATGAATATTACATTTTGTTTTTTAATTTAAACTTACTTGCATCAATATGTAAAAATGATTATTTAACTAAGTATATTTATGCAAACAATTAATTTAATATCTTAATTCTTCTTAGGGCATCTTAAATAATATATATTTTTGGTTTAATACTCTAATAAATAGATCAAATTCACACATACATATTTAAATATTATTCTAAAAATACATTATATGAAGTAGGTAGTTAGATTAATGTTGTTGATTGTGGAGTGGGATTCAAAATAATAAAATAGTTTATTTGGTTTATTCATTTTTAAAAGAGATTTTTGTGTTCTATAAAATATGTAAATTAAAAATTTATATATTTCTCTTGATAATTAAGAAATAAATAAAGTGGAAAGATCGATTGTGGACGAACCAAGAAAAAATTAATGGTTTATTATAATTATTAAGATTTGAATGCAATGATATTGCATTAGTAAATACGATTCTGAGCGAATCTTAATATATTACAATATATTATACTGATAATCCATTCCAAAATTTACCACGAGTGTAAATTACATATGTAAATATGTAAAATAAATTTCAACTCCTTACAATCAAAACTCAATTATTAAAAAAAAAAAAATTTAAATAACATAAACTGTAAATTTTCCGCTTCTCAAGGAAAAACTTTTGGGAAATTCAAAAAATGAACTAAATAATGTACCAACTAGATGAAATTCAGTATAGAAAGGGTATTCTATTTGTGGTCATCGGACTATTATTTCTACCCGAAAAAATGTTTCCATAGATCAGAAAAAAATAAAAATAAAAAGCCTATGAAAAAAAATTGTCAGTCATGATTTTCAAAATATTTTGTAAAAAAATTAAGTAGTATATTATTAGGCTTCTATAAAATGTTCAAACCTATAAACCCAAAATTGTAGGTAATATAATATTTTTTTGTAAAAAATTCATAGATCTATATTAGGCCAAATAATCAACAATCTATTCTAAAATTTTACCACACTTGTATATTTTTATGTCCTTACGATCAAAACTTAATTAGTTATCACTAGTTATCACGAAATAAAAAATTAAAAAATTACGAAAATCGTAATTTTGCCAATTTTTTGCCATTTTTGGTAGTTTTTCTTCTCCTAGGAAAATTTTTTTAAGAAATTCGAAAAATGAGCTTAATGAAGTAACAAATAGACGCGATTTGCTACCGAATGCATACCCTACTTGTAATAATCAGACAATTATTCTATCCAAAAAAATGTTTTCTTACAGAAGGAAAAACTTTTGGGAAATTCAAAAAATGAGCTATATAATGTACCAAGATGATACGATTTGCTACGGAAAGCATACCCTAGTTGTGATAATCGGACAATTATTTCTACTTGAAAAATCGTTTTCATATATAAAAAAAACCATCTTTGTAGAAACAATACATTCCTCGCTCTGCTCAGAATCTAAAAATGTATATAATTATTATAGTACGTTCCTATATATTGGTTTTATAATGAAGTTTCTTTTTTTATGTATGAAGAGTATGAATACATTTTTTAGATAGAAATAATGGTTCGATTACCATGAATAGGGTATGTATTCGGTAGAAAATTGCATTTAGTTAATCTTAATTTAAATAATTTTTTTAATTTCTCAAAAATTTTTCCTTAAGAAAAATCTATGAAAAATGACGGAAAACAGCAAAATTCACAGAAATCGTAATTTTGACGAAATTGATTTTAAATTTTTATTAATGAAATTTTTTTGAGTATTCTCATAGGTAGTTTACATGTGGTAAACTTTTGGAATGGGTATAATATTGAGATTCACTCAGAATCGTATTTTCTAATGCAATAACACTGTATTCAAATCATCTTAATTATAATAAACCCCTAATTTCTCCGAGGACTGATGTGATATAGGAGAAACGTCCGGAATTGATCTTCTCACTTTTATGTCACATGAATACTATATTAAAATATTGATTATTCAAATATCATTAGGTATAATTATCGTACCTATTGTGCTATATAGTAAAACAATATTGCACTACTTTATCAATAATACGTAATAGTTTTTAAATGTCTTATGGTACATATTAAATACATGTATTCATACTTTACTTATAATAAAAATAATGTATAATTTTTACATTTGCAATTATTTTATGTTAAGGTTCACAATGGTATAAAGCTTAAGATATCAACAAACTGTACACGAAGAGTACGCTGGTATGCCAAATTGGGATTCTATAAAAATTCTTTATTACCTATACCTATTACTTTAGAAACCGTTTTACCACGTGGTGGAATAATTGGATCCCTTTCATTTGTAATACTTAGAAAATACCCTATGATGTATCTAGAAAAGAAAAGAAATTCAAAATCTAGTATGTGTAGTATGTGTTAATATACAGTGGCGTCGAAATACTTTTAAAATACTAGGGAAAAATAATAATAATTTAAATAACCACTCACCCACCCAAAATATTTTAATTATTATTTTAGTGAATACTGATTGGGTACAGTGTACAACTTGTTTCCTATTATCTGTTTAAAGTATATTCGTATACAATTATACCAATACTATTATTATTAATAATTATATTAATTAATTATCATATTATTATAGTTTGATCTTTATAATTAATGCATTATATTTTTAGTAGTATACCACCACCACCACCTAAAAATTTGGTAGGGCATTCGCCCGACTTACACATGGCTTTCGGCGCCACTGTTAATATACAAGGTATTTATCAGGATTTGACATTACATTTTTAAAATTGTATTATTTTAGTTTTAAGAAATGAGAAAATGGAAACTATTGAAGCAGAAAAGTATAAAGCTTATCAACAAAAATTATTAGAAACAATTTCAAATAAAATAAAAACCGAGCTAATTCAGGAAATGATATCAACAACCAAAAAATCAAAAATATGTTTTTCAAGTATTAATAAAGAAAGTTTAGACAAATTAAGTATAGATGAGTTAAGTAATATTATAGAAAATTCACCAGATCCTATGGAAATTCAAGTAATTTTTTTTTGTATTGAAATATATTTCATTTTTGTAAACTAAGTGGCATATTTACAAGGGGATCCGGAGTACTAGACCCCCATTAGCACTTTATTATTTTTATATGTATTTTTCATTATTAGTTGTATAATAAATAACATAAAAGTAAAAACAAAATATTAATTATTTTATATATTATATCCCAGTAAATTTTTTAAAATATTTTTATAGGTATTACTCAGTGAAGAAAAATTAGAAGCTCTTAAATACTTTAAAAAATCTAAAAATGAAAGATTTTATAATGAATTTCAAAGTCGAGTAAATAGAGCTTATAAAGATAAATTTGAAAATATTCGTAAGGTGACACCTTTGTTCAAGGTAATTACAATTTTTATTTATTTGTTTATTAAATTACTGCTTAAAACTAATTAACTTTCTTAAAATGATCAATTGATAATTATTATATAATAATAACATTATTAATTTGATACTGATATATATATATATATATATAATTTAGTTACGTATTGTCGATGAAAAATATGCTTCTTCTGGTTTTAAAGCTGCTATACTAACAATATGGAATCCTTCGGAAGAAATTTCTACTATTTTAAATAAATCGTGTGAAGGACAAAGTTGTACATTCCACCATCTTAATACTAATGGATTTATGTATTGAAACTTATAAATAAATAATGTTTTTTTTAAATTTATTACAACTAATACAAATTATATTTATTTAGAAATGGTGAATTACAAATATCTACTAACAAAAATACTCGTTTTAATTTTCATGGATTTAAAAAAGAGTATACAAAACGTAATATTGTAAATTTTAAAAGTATTTGGTCTGGTACTTTTTTGCCATTATTCAATGAATTGGATATTGTCGGAATTGTAATTTCTAATGTTAATAAAAACATTAATACTTGCAACGAAGTCTATGTATCAGATAAAGAAATGAATATAATCAGTATTTTGTTTCGAGGCGATATTAAGGTTTTAATATTAAAATTTTAATCTATAAATTAAATTATATAAAAATATTTTATTTTATATAGGAATATGGATGTAATGATATGATGTACCCAGGTAATATAATATCAGGAGTTAATCTTCAATTCAGAGGATTCAATCAAATATTTTCTATACCTAAATTATATAATACTGAATTATCTTTATTTACAACTGTTCCTAAAACTGAATATACATTTAAATTGTTTGAAGATTATAACATGTTTATGAAAAATTTGGAAGTAAGTAGTTTAAAAATTAAATTTATATTAGATTTAATAAGTAAAGAGTAATTAATTTAAATTTTGTATAATTATTTATTTAATTATAAAATGTATATAGATAAAGCAATTTTCAAATTGAACGAAATACATTTTGTTAATAAACTAAAATAGCTATTTTTTATAAAATAAAATATATAATGATAATTACAAATGTAAAAATTAAATCTTAATTAATTCTACATTTTAAACTGTAAATAATATTTTGTTAATGTGTTTATAATGTAAAACTGAAATGTTTTAATTTCAAACAATTATTTAACAGAATCGAGATTTTCTCAAATGTTGTCAAAGTAAACTAAATGAAATTCAAAATAAAAATGTAGAAGTTTCAACAATGAGCAATGACGACCAAAATCAACAATGCCTAGACATGTCAAATAATGAATTTAATAATAGGTCATATGTTAATATACCTATAACTTCGGTGAAGACTTCTAATACATCTCAATTTTCATCAGAATTGTCTCCAGCTCAAAAACGAATAAAAATATTAAATAATTATGGAAAAACACCACCATTAAATATAGTTCACACTAAACTGCCAGATAAAATACTAATGAGCCAATTTAAAACACCAACTAGATTGTAAACATTAAGCATTAATATAAATTAATTTTAAGTTTAAAAAATGTTTTATTTATAATTTCAAAATTGATTACTAAATTTGTCTTGTCTACTTATTGTTAAAGTAAAATTATTATTTGTAAAGTTTAAGTTATAACTGTTATTCTATTTGATACACAAAATACTAAATTATTATATATATATATAGATATAGATATTTTTAACATAAAACATTTTATAAATGTTGGTAGACAGATATATCTACATATTTAGTACAGTATTATTTAATAAAATTATACACAAACATAGTGGTGTATTTTAGAGATATTTTTTAATGAATAGGTATGTTTTTTTTTATATGGTAAACAGTAAACACAGAAGTGTACCTAATCATTGGTAAATGGTAATACTCTAATAACTAATAAGGTATATTTGAAACTATCTGTCTTGATATCTATCTATCAAAGAAAATATTGATGTTTTAAGTTATTTTAAAGTTTTTATTTCGTGAAAACTAATTGAGTTTTGATTGTAGGGATTTGAATATTCATATAGGGAATTTACACACATGGTAAACTTTTGGAACGGCTTATCAGTATAATATTTAGTATTATATTGAGTTTCGCTTAGAATCGTACTTACTAATGCAATATCATTATATTCAAATCTTAATTATAATAAACCACTAATTTCTCCGAGAACCGAATAGATGAAGGAGGAACATCCGAAATCGACTTTCCCGCTGTTTTTGTTTGCTTATGTTGGTAAAATAATTTAATGTTAGTACATCCGAAAATCCGATATATCGACACTTTAATGAAGTAAGTACTTGAAGTAAAGTTTGTCTTCATACTATAATAATATGATTATGATTTATAATAATAAATAAATATGTGTAATTTATGTAGTATATTAGTATTAGTAGCCATAATATTATCGTATCATATTATAAATTATTAACAGTGTTTTATACTTTACATCTAAATATTCTTTGAATTTGTTTTTTTATTTTTTATACATGTTTTCAAAAGGATCATTCAATATTATATTATTTAAATTATTTAATCTAATGTATGTTCTTGTTCGTACAAGGCATCATATGACTATGACTTCCATCGGTAAATTTAATTCTTTAGTAACTGATAGTAATACCATTAGTAGTTTATTTTTTAAAAATATTTCTTAATATATTATAATTTATGATTTATTGTATTTATAATAATATATACATAAATAATAAAAAGCTAATAAATTAAAAATCAAGTATTAGGTTTAAAAATGTAATATATATATATATATATATATATATATATAAAAGAAATTAATAATTTATTAATAAATTACAATTACAAGTCATAACATACAAAATCATGCGTACATGATCATTTAGTGTAATTTAATTTAAAAAATATACATTTTGGCGGGTTATATTTTCAACCAATGAAATGAGGCGAATCACAATAGAAACAAAGACAAGAGGGATGTGCTAATGCTGATAAAAACGGATTCGTTGCTGACCTGACATACCTATAACCATGACCATAGCTAAAGAAATAGGTATAGCCCAAAGACCATATATTCTTGTCTATGCCATAGACTTTCTATATACATATATATGGTATAGCCATGACAAAACAAATCTATTTTTTATATTTAGCCATGGTCATGCCTATAACTTTTTATTATTTTTCCATACCTATAGTCATTGATTAATTATACAATTATACAATTGTATAATTAATCAATGTTATAGTATACCTATTTTATAGTGTATAAGACAAAACTAACTATAACCACATATCAAATTAAACTTATAATTACTATAATGTGTAATTGTGTAATTGTGTATTATGATAATTCATGAAATAAATCTGATTTGTCATGTCGTATATTGTCTACGATTTAATCTTTTGCAATGGATTTAAGATACCTGTATACATGTTAAATGGTAATGTCACAGAATACTAAAATAGTTGAATTGGTGAAATAACCTATTCTGTGATATGACAATATGTGTAACAACCAAACTATATGAAAAGTTGCATAATATAGTCTGTAGTGTCTGTATTCTGTATAACAACTATAACAATGTTTATTGTTTATCCATTAAAAACTGAACAAAAACCATTTCACAGAATTTGAATTCAAAATGGCAGCCTCTACTTGTAACTTTGGGAGAAATTTTTCAGATCGGGATTTATATGCAAGCGCGTTCCATTTTCCATGTATGTTTACAAAATTTTCAGAGAGTATATAAACATATGCAATTTATTAAACCTCCTTATAAAAAAATGAACAGCTGCTTTAGTTGATAAAAAAAAAATGGCTGATTGGAGGGAAAAATTGTTTTGCTTTATGTTAACAGAAAGTGCATTGTGTAATGAAATTCTGAATTGTATAATCTACTACATAGGTACTAAAATAATTAATAATGTATTAATGTCAGTTATTGAATGTTCGGAACTACGATTACTGTTAAAAACGTTAAATATTAAGTCACGACGCTTTAAGGAATTTTTCGTCAATGTAAAAAGTTTTCATCTTTATTTAACTTATTAATTATTTAGTTAGTTTTTATAACTTAAAAATATAATTATAATTTATATCTATTTATTAAACATTCGTTTTATTATATTAAGGGTAAGCAGCTAATTTCTTGTAAAATATAAACTGATATTTGCTAGGTTAGGTATTAATTAAATTATATTTCTACCTTTTAATGGTTTCAATGTAAAGATTATTTGTTTTATATGTAAATAGTCGTATCTAATTTAATAAATTAATTTAATATATTACACAATTCATGTGATGTATTTTGATTATTCATATTCATATTCAATGGTGTACAGTATCTTAGTTTTTACAAATAAGTAACATAACTAACTTTATATATCATTAATGTTTAAAATTTATAAATTTATCATGAAGAAAATTTTTCAACTACAATAATTCTAATTCCTTATTTTAATACTAGCTAATAAAAAATGGACTTTGATTGTCCAGTATACTTGTAAAGAGATCTGCTATTTCTTTCTTTCTTTACTCTAAATGTGTCATTAATCCTATAAATGACAAGTTTTGTCATAATGACATGTCATTTATTTTTTTTAAATAATATTTTCCAATATAATAATTATTAATTTTTTATTTTTAAATTATTATTAATACAAAATTAACAGCAGTTTTACATCCTTCCTTCCTTTCTAATAATATGCACAATTAAACACAAATCTCATGTTTTATTTTCATATTTAAAGTTATTATATGGGATTAGAAATTGATTTCTTGGAATTTATTAAATGTATATTTATATTTAGTTAGCCGTCACATTAAAAATTAATTATGTGTACAAAATCTAATTGACTTCATGTTTTATATTTATCTTATTTTAAATATAATGGTTACATTATTAATATTATTTGTCTTGCATACTGAAACTAAATATTCTATAAGAAATTTTAGAAATGTATTTTTGAACATATTATCTAGTTATTATATAGTGTGTATAATAATTAATAATTAATTTTTTCTTGTATTACTTTTATAATTATTTTCTATCTTAAATATTACTATGTGTATACTAGTTGTATGTAGGTCTCATTTTTTTCTAAATTTGTTTTTTATTTATCTTAAGTAATGAATTTAAAGAGATAATATGTATTATTTTTTAAATTTATATTTTATTCACTATACATGCAATTTTTGTATAGTTTATTCATTTTACCATTTTGAAGTCCATATTTCCTCTCGCTTATTAAATTCTTAAATAGAAAATTATATTAAACTTATAAAAAAAATATTTGGTATATTTTTATTAAACTTACATTTATTTTATTTTTAATAATATTATGTCTGTAGTTTGTTAATACACATGTAGAAACAAGGTTTCTTGCAAGTGTTCGTAAGATTTTATTAAGACAGGTTTGCTTTTAATTCCTGTACGATATTTAAATCAAACAATAACTATTCCAATAATGTATAAATCATAATATCAATATTCAATAATTAACACAATATCAACCAAATAATTGTATATTTAAATAATCATCTTTAATTTCTTCCCCCCTAATTAAGCATCTAAATATTAACTATATTTGTGTTAAATATTCTTTGCCAAACCTGGTTAAAATCCCTGACTTTTTCAGACATTCAATTTATGTTTAGGCAACTTATTATTGCCATATAATTCTTACAAAAAATCTTTAAAAGATTCCCCCTTGCACTCTTACTCTTAATGAAGCGGTTTGTGATCTCCTAATTATATAATAAATATATTATAATAATAAATAAATCTTTCTTAAATGTGAAGTTCTATTTACCTATTTAAATATTTATAAAACTCCTCTTACTCATTCCTCGAATAATGAAAAAATCATAAATGCAATATTATTTTATATATTGGAAGCCGGTTTTTTAAATTTAAACTATTTTGGTATTTATTTTATTATAATTCTTAAAATTATTTGACAAAATTTCAAATAACAAAATATTTATAATTATTTTTTTCAAATTTATTTACAGATAACATAATGGCAAAGGTACAATTGTCAAATGTCGTTGTTTTAGACAATCCATCTCCATTTTTAAACCCTTTTCAATTTGAGTTAACATTTGAGTGTATTGAAGATTTAAATGAAGGTATTTGTATACCAATTATAAATAAACATAATCTATTTATTTTTATATGTTTATATTTTTAGATTTGGAATGGAAAATGATTTATGTAGGTTCTGCAGAAAGTGAAGAACATGATCAAATACTTGATACTATTTATGTGGGCCCTGTTCCTGAAGGAAGACATATGTTTGTTTTTGAGGTATAAACCTGAACTTTATGATTTACATATATTTATTTTATTTTTATTTATTTATTTCAGCATAAATCAATATCATTATTACATAAATTTAGTTAGTTTTTATTGATAGAGGTGATACATATACCAACTGAGTTATGTCTGTATCTGATATACAGAGTTCCTATGATTATAAATTAATTGCGATTAATTAATTTTTTTTTTTCCAAAACAATATTAAAGAAAATATTTTTTCTTATACGATTAAGAATAAATTTATCATACTTCTCTAAATAAACAGTAATTAATCCATTATGTTATCTACCAATATTCCTCAATTTTTACTTTTAAAATTTGAGCGGAGCGAGGAATGTATTGTTTCTACAAAGATTATTTTTTTTTATGTATGAAAATATTTTTTTAGATAGAAATAATAGTCCGATTACCACAAATAAGGTATTCTTTCTATAGTGAATTTCATCTAGTTGGTATAAAATACTGCTTATTTTTTAAATTTCCCAAAAGTTTTTCCTTAAAAAAGAAATAATAACTCCTTGAATATTGATCGTAGGGATTTGAAATATATTTTGCATATTTACATAAGTAATTTACATTCGTGGTAATTTTTGAAATGGATTATCAGTAATATATATTGCAATATATTGAGATAACACTCAGAATCGTATTTTCTAATGTATTATCATTGCATTCAAATCTTAATAATTATAATAAACCACTAATTTCTACGAAGGGACGAAAGAGAAACATCCACAATCAGCCTTCTCACTTTAATATTTGGCTTGTACACATATTCTTATCAAGGTCATTCTATTTTACTAACAGTTTGCTCTATATTATTTTTATTAATTATATTTGTATCGTTGGTTATATTTCACCAAATTCCATTCATTTTCTAAATTTTTGAATATAGTTAGGTAGTAAAGTATAAAATGGTTTTATGTAATTACCTGTTCTATCTATTATTACTGCAATATACTGTATTTGTCTATGAATTGATTTTATCAATAATTGTTTAATGTATAATTTATAGTTTGACAATGTGTTTGTATATTTAAATAAGTTAGCTCACTTATTAATATATTTTATATTAAGAAATTTAGTATTTTTATAAAGCAATAATATAAAATTTTATTTGATAAGGCAAATCCTCCAGATGTTTCCAAAATTCCTGTACAAGATGCTGTTGGTGTAACTGTTGTATTATTAACATGTTGCTATCGTAATCAAGAATTTGTTAGAGTTGGATATTTTATAAATAATGAGTATACTGATGCAGAGCTACAAGAAAATCCTCCAGCTACACCTCAATTTGATAAGGTATTACAAAAAAGCCATAAAAATTATTAAATTAATTATTTTATATTTAAAAATTGGAATTTAATTATATAATGAAATACAAATTAAATGCATCTTATTATTAAATAATGTTGTTAGTCATTAATTAATAATTAATAGTATCAAACATTAAACCTATGTAATTTAGTATAATAGATAAAACATGAGTTTTTTTTTTTTATTTATATTTATATTAGTTAAAAACAATATTTATATAAGAATAATATTTTATTTAAATTACTTAATTTTTAGATTTACTTTTGCTTATGTTATTAATAATTTAATATTTAAGCAATTTTAATACAGTTTAACCATATATTATAAATATACACATTTAATTTAAAAATTGACATAAATATGATTTTATTTGTTTAAGATGACAAGAAATATATTAGGCACAGAACCAAGAGTAACCAGGTTCAAAATAAATTGGGATGACTCTGAGCAATCTACTACTAGCAGTGCAATGCAAACAAATAATCATATGATTGATGAATCAATGCTTCAAGAAATGGACGAGGAAGTGTCTTTATTATCTTCACATGCAGACAACAGTCTTAGCCAAAGCCCTATGGAAGTATTGTAAGATGACTGATATAATAGTCTTATCTATCTATTATATCAATATTTTTTCTAATAAATTTTATACAAAAAAAAAGTGTTATCTATAAAATAAATATAAATGTTTTTAGGCTGAAATGAAATAAATTAAGACTTTTTTTAGTTTCATTAAATTTAATTCCCATATTATTTATATGTATATAAGATGCAAAACAAACAATAATATTGTAATAAAGAAACAATTTAAAATAAGTACAGTTTTATTATTATTTATAACTCATCTTTGACATAATTAGGTTTTAGTTCTTCAATTCTTTTGATATAATCTGTCTTCTCTAAACAACCATCACAAATTTCTTCCCAGTTATCTAATATTTTCTTCAAATCTTTGACTTTCATTTTCTTTAGGTTAACCGTTTTCCAATCAATTTCTTTGTCTAAAATAAGAATAAATTAAATAATATATGTTTAGTTTATTACATTATTTTGCATAAGCAAAATGTATAGATATATCTTTACAAACATACCATATTTAATATCGCACACTTGAGCATCAAGTTTTTTCAAGCGTTCACAGACTTTGAGGGCTGGCATGGACCATGATAACGGTTTAGACATTTCACTCAAAATACCAGTAGCAGATTCTTCTAATCCACCCAAATAGTAACACTGCAATTGAATTATAATTTTATATACTTATATTTATATATAATTTGTATATTCTAACTAAATGGATTTTGACATATTATATTATTGAAATACAAATAGTTTACCTATTATTACACAAGGAGTAATAATTTTTTTTTACATATAAAATGTAAATAGCTAGTATATTGTATAAATTTTAAGATGAATTATGAAACATAAAAAATCTTAGGAAATTAATAATAAAGGATACTAGTTATATTAGCAGGATTGGATTTAGGACTAGATTACCTAGACAAAAGCATAGGGGCACAGCGGTCAGTTATACTCTTGATTATTTTTTAGATATAATTTCTATCTGTGAATTTAATTTACTATCTACTGGATCAGTGGTATATCCAGGAGGGTGGCCATTTGCAATTAAATATAAAACACTTCTTAATTTATACATTTCATATAAAATTGATTCCCCCCTTGTAAAAATCCTGGCTACACTACTGAACTGAAATTTATAAATAGATAAAAAATGTAATTCAATTATTAGAAAAAATGTTGAACATAAATACTGATTAAATTTTTATAATTATAAATTAGTTTGCTGTTGTAAAATTATAAAAGTAGTCTGGAATTAGCCAAATATAATTCAAACATTCTCGCATTTGATAAGTAAATGGGCGATAAAACTGTTTATTAGTGGTTCCCAACCTTTTTAAAGAGTGGTACATTTTTGTTGGACCATATTAAACCATAATGTCCCTAAAATGAGCTTGTGGTGTATACGATGGGAATAGCTACTGCATATTATATATAATATATTTTAAACATTAGTTATGGCCATTGTTTGCTGTGTAGTCAGCTGACTAGTAAAAATATAAAATAATATTATCATAATAAAATGTTTTTTTTCATTTTTAGTATCTTATTCTACAAAATTTAAATTGAATCTTAAATGTTATTAATTAATCCAGTATACATATTTATATAGACAAAACAAATTGGGAAAGGGGTTTCAGCTCTTATACCATCAATCTCCTAACAAACGTACACTGCTCAGTTTATTCTTTACTAGTCTAAGGTGGAAAAAGTAAACCTATGATACAAGGACTTAAAATATAATTTACTAATATTTATAAAACAAAATATGTAATAGTAATAATAGTGTGTATTTTTAGATTACTGACAGATTAGCTTAGATAAAATTTAATTATTTTTAGAGTTTTTTGACACACAGATACAAGAAGGTTTGCCATCCTCGGCCTAGAGACTCCTTTTAGTTAAATCCAGCCCTGTATACTTAATATATTATTTCGAATAGAAATGTTTTATTTTACTAACCAATCTTTTTTCTTTATCAATTTTTGTGGACAAACAATATTCTCTGAACCTATCTTCAATATATTTGTGGTCTGATCCGTCCTTGAGTGTTTTTACAAACTTTTCAATTGTAACCACACAAACTGGGTAAAAATAAAAATAAATTCATATTTATGGATGTTATAGTAATTGATATTATACCATATTTAACTCACCAGGACAATCCTCTTCAGTAAATGTTCGGGATTGTGATTGGTATATATGGATAAAAAAGAACACACATACTAAAAATATGTGTACATTCATTTTAAATTAATATTATGTAAAATAATCCTGACTAATAGTTGTAAATATATAATTTTATTTGTATATAATATAAAAATGTATTTTCAACTTATATCAGATATTTTTTTTAATGCAATTAAATTACTTTTTTAATTATTTTACACTAAAAATGAAAAACACATTGATAAATATAGAATCTTTTTTAAGTTCTTGTATATTTCTATATTATTATACAACATTATAACATACTCTAAACGACTTTGACATCATAATAATTTAATAGTTTATAATTTTATGTTTTATAATACACAAAAATCCAAATTCAACCTGTCGAAATTTCATTGGTCCGAAGTTCGTTCAGTGTTTATGAAGTAAGGAACAAATAAACATATCTATCATCAAAGGTTTAGAGATTATGAAACCTTGCACTAACATCATACTTATACAAAATGTATTCATTATCAAACATTGAACTGTATGATAACATGTTATCAACACGAATTAAGATAGTATCACGGTTGTAGATTCTATCTACGACCGTGGATAGTATCACAGATTTCATTAGATAGTATAAATGCCCTATAATTTCTTATAGTCTATGCCAAATTACTTACTACCGCCACAGATTATATGAAATATAAATATAAATATCCGCTACCGTGAATATATTTTAAACCGTACTTACTACTCGGTGTTATCTATTATTAGTATCTAGGGTCTCTAGTAATGTATGGTTTCTTGATAAGTAAACTGGAGTAATTGTTATTGAACGAAAAAACATTCAGAACAAAAATTTAAAAAAAAGGATCTTTGGAACAAATGTTTCATGGATAAAAAGGTAAATTTGGAATACATAGATTTATTATAATATTATCTATATTTGTGGGTTAATGATATTGTTGGAACAAATATACATTGGAAGAAAAACATTTTGGATGAAAAATTTTGTGCCACCAAAGGTGATCCGTTATATTCTATGCCGCAACCACAGAAGTACCATGCTATTTTCTACGGAACAACTGTTCTATGCCACCCACAGTATAATATTTATATTATATATCTGTAGTGCTCTCAATCAATTACAAGATAAGGAACAGTATTGGAAATTTTATGGGTTTTCACCATAGATTAAATATAATTTAATATAATGTATATTTAATCTATGGTTGCACCATTGATTATAGAATAGACTTCTATTCTATTATCAATGGTTGCACTGACAATAATAATTTTCAATTTTGACAATTGAAATTTCGAATTTACATCATTCATTATTTATTATTTTATTCACTCTAAGTTCTTCACTTTTTCGCTTCTTATTTCTGGTATTTTTATAATTGTATAAAAATTAAAACAACATACATTTTTATCAATTTAAATCGTTGTGAATACAATAAAAATACTTGCAAACAAATAATACAAATAAATAATTACAAATGTGTTGGAATATTTTTTAAAAATAATTATATAATTAATGATACAATTAGTTAATGTCATGATTGTATCAACATGTCTTTGTAAGTATTTATTTGAATTATATAATATTCTTTAGACATTTGTAAGACATTTTTGTAATAAAGTAAATTTAAAAAGGTTTTATATAGTGTTTACTATAAAACTTATTTTTAATTTTTATATTTTGACCAAACGGTCTATTTTGGAAATGGTGATATATTCATTATTCTAATACTTCATTGTTTTATATTTATAAATAATATGACTATAAGGTATGAGATAGGATAAATCATATATCGTGTTGATAAGTTAGTGTTAGAGTAATTCGCTCAAGCTAGAGATTGGTTTGATTTACAATCTAGTCAATATATTTTTTGAAAATTTCTAACTTTTAGAATTATAGTAAAGAAATTGTAATTAATTTCTATTTAATATTTGTTTATTTATTGTATGGCATATAACATATAGCTTGCATATAGTATAAAAATTATGATTAAAAGCAAAAATAAAAAATAGTCAAATAAAATTTAAAATAATAAAATATAACATAGAACCAAATTCCTTCTACAATTTTATGCCAAAGGTAGGTCATTGCCATAATATCCTTCATTCCTTCTTAAAATTGTCTTTTTGGGTAATCACATTTAGAGCTATCTCCTAGTTTTGTATTCCAGAAACCACATTTCTATTATAATTTTATCAATTCTTGGCTTGGTATGAATTTCAATATGTAAAATTATTGAAGTAGGACTATTACCTATTGCAAAATAAGTATGAATTAATAATTTATTATTATCTACTATATACTACGTGTATTATAAAGATTTGATGTTTTTAGATTCTGAGCGAAGCAAGGAATGTATTGGTTTTACAAAAATGTATTATTATCATTTTTTGGGGGTAGAAATAATAGTCCAATTACCACGAATAGGCTATGCACGGTAGAAAATTGCATTTAGTTAATACTTTATTTAGCTTATTTTTTGAATTTCTCAACAATTTTTCCTTAGGAGAAGAAAAACTACCAAATAATAGCTGAAAATCGGCAAAAAACTATGGTTTTAATTATGGTTTCCATTATTTTGTTATAACAAGTTTTGATCGTAGGGTCTTGAAAATTTTTTAAATATTCTCATAGATACTTTACACACATGGTAAAATTTTGGATTGGATTATCAGTATAATATATTGTATATCTGACTGAGTTTCACTCAGAATCATATTTTTGAATGTAATATCATTACATTCAAATCTTACTTATAATAAACCATTAATTTCTCCGAAGACTGAAGGGTCAATGTAGAAACATCCAGAATCGACCTTCTTGCTTTTTAAATATAATCTTAATGAATATTTAAATAATGCATTATTTGGTTTATATTAAATAATGTATGAAATTTGTTGGTAGATTGCAATAACAATTAAATTTGTAATGGTTTAGGATTATCAAGAAAGGAAAAAACCAAACTCGTAAACAAGTTGATACTGATCATATACAACATGCAGATTTTATTAAAAATTGTCATCTAAAATTAAGATTAAACTCTATGGAAATGGGTGCTGATGAAGCTTGGAAATATCACTGTTCAGATGAATCACTTTTAAAAGTAAGAATTGATGTTAAATATTATATACTTATATATATATATATATAGTATTATTTATTTTACCTTTTTTTAATAATAAATTTTTAGTATTATTTATATATATGTATATTAATGTGTTTGTTTCAGAATTATTCTGATACTATGTACAAACTTGCATCACACTTTTGGGATAAAAATAATAAAAATGAATCTTCAAATTGTAGAATTTCTTGGATTGCTAATAATATATTAAAATACTACCAAGAAAATTATTTGGATGAAATAACTCGAGAAAAATCCTTAGGTCAAAGATTTAATGTAAATTGGGATATTAATAATACAACTTATGTTCCTAAAAATTTGTTGTATTTACTTGATGTAGGAAGTTGTTATAATCCTTTTAAAATATTCTTACCATTTAAAGTATTGCCTATAGATTTAGCACCAGCTGTTGAAGGTGTTTTTAAATGTGATTTTCTCTCAGTACCCTTAGATACAAAGTTAATTATTTTTGAAAATGTTTGTCAAATATTACCATTGGATAGTTTTGATATAGTTGTATTTTCTTTATTTCTTGAATATTTTCCATTACCACAACAAAGGTATAAATGCTGTGAAAAAGCTTATAATGTTCTAAAACCAGGTGGTTTATTAGTTATAGCAACACCAGATTCAAGTCATGCATCCCATAATTCAATATTAATGAAAAATTGGAAGATATCATTAAGTAATTTAGGATTTTGGCGTATAAAATATGAAAAACTTACTCATATACATTGTATGGTGTTTAGAAAATGTTTATTGGAGCAAATACCTAAAAAATGGTTGCACTCTATGAAAATTACAAATAATCCTAAAGATTTAATAACCATACCACAAGATTTCAGAAATTATAAACAAATTAAAGAAACATCAAATGAGATAGAGGATCGTGATGATATTATGGTTGCAAATTTATTTTCTGTATTAGTAGATATATAATACATATTGTATAATTGTATATTATATTTTTTGATTTGTTCATTGTATTAATTATGTAATAAATTTAAAATTAATTAATATTATCTTTTTATATTTTTTAATATTTGCTATAATTTACACAGTTGTATGTTAACTAAATTAATTTGTATTATTCATTTTTAGATACCAGAAAATCAATTATACAAGTATCAGTAAATTACTGAAAGAAAGAAACATAAATTAAATTATGATAAAAATAAAAAGATAGAAAAGGCAAATCAAATATTATTAAACCAATAAAAAAAAAAAATTAATATATATATATATGGCACAACCAGAAAAGGTTGAATATTCCAGGCCTGAAAGGGGATATTTGTATTAATGTACAAATTGTTTGTTTTATCTTCTAATTTTAGAATAAGGGCATCACAATTTTTCTTTTAATATTGATTTTTAAGTTATCTTTAATTTAAACTTTTTTTATTAAATCTCTGATTTCTATACATGAACCTATACACCTAATGCTCCAAATTACCCTTAAAATGAAGTACCTAGATATCTTCGATTCTTAGGACTTATTAAATTTTGCAGTAGGTTTTTCCTACCTAATAAACCTGAAGAAAATTATATTTTATGACAGTTTTTTAACAGAGATCATTTTAAACTATTGAAACGTAAAACGTCTATACGACTTATCGACCCTATACTGTCAGACCGGAAATTTAGAGTGCTCCAAAACGGTCTTCCTCTACGATCTGTCTTCTCCTTAATATTGTTTAATGTTTACACATCTGATATTGTAAACACAACATAGCGGAAATTTATGTATGCAGATAACGATTAGTAGCTCAAGCTGTTTGAAAAACTGAAAGAGATACTGAATGAGGATCTATCGATAGTACAAAAATATTTTAAGTAATGACACCTAACACAGTAACACCCAACCCAAACAAAACTACTTCTATTGTGTTTCATTTAAATAACATAGAATCAGATAGAAAACTAAACTTAATGGCTCAGGGAGTTAACATGCAAGGAGAAGACGCCCTGAAATACCTGGGAATAATGTTAAACAGGACTTTAACCTTCAAACAACACCTAGAAGGAGTAAAAAACAAGGAACAATATTATCAGTAAACTAGCCGGAACAAGCTGATGGGGTAGGGCAAAGGTCCTTTGCACTTCTGCTTTAGCTTTGGTTTATAGGACTGTGAAATACTGTGCCCTAGTATGGGAGAGGAGTGCACATACGAAAAAAGTAGATGTGGAATTAAACAACACAATAAGAACAATATCAGGTTGTGTTCAGTCAATGAAGGTGCAGTGGCTCCCGTTACTTTCAAATATAGCCCCACCAGAAATACCCAAATATGCAATAACGTGAAAAATATAAGAACAAATTCAAAACTTGACACAGCTCATAACGACATATATGATGCACTATATAAAAGATTGAAGTCTAGACACCTTATTTGGTCTATCGAGAGTTCAACAGATATTCTGGAGAATTTTTGGAAGAAAATTTGATGAGATGAAAACGTGGTCAATGGCTTTCTCGTAAATGATCCGACTCGGAGAGTTCCAGGTTTTGAATTCCCATGTGCGATGTGGACCGCTCTAAACCGAATCAGAACAGAACAGAGAAAATGTAATTTCCTTTTATATAAATAGAAAATGGTAGATACACCACTCTGCGAGTGTAGACAGGTCCATACCATCAAACACGTTGAAGAGGTATCCCCCTTAACGTTGTACGAAGGAGGGATAGTAGGACTTTACAAAGGAGACTGCGAGGCACAAGATTGGCTTAGTAGCCTGGAAGTTCACTTTTAGAGCAAGAGATATATTGCAGACATTTTATTATATTTATACGTTATTTTTATATCTATTTTATAGTTTACAGCTTTTTGTTTATAGTTTTATACACATAAAAAGTTTAAAAGTGCTCACCAATTAATAATATGAAAAAAAAAAAGTTTAACTATAAATTGAAATTTCCTATTAAACAATCAATTTAATCTGTATATTTAATTAGGTGAGTAAATAATAAAAAAAAGTACCTATATTTGAATATTTTTATAAACTTAACAAAATTATATTTTATGAATCTTTACCATACGTAACGAAAATATAAATAAATAATATGTAGGTATCGAGCTATATGTCCAGGATTAGCCTTTACCGAGAAAATCTCAGTGGGCCTATAGAAAAATACATAGGAAATGTGTTGAAAAATAATAGAATGTATTAGGTACACGATTTATACGATTTTCAGACTCTGGCGTTTGAATCGTATGGCCTATCGAAATTGGGGTTTTGGGAGTCAACAAATGTGGTGAAAACATCAATTTTTTATTATAATTATAATTTAAGGAAATAATTTATAAAATTATTAAAAACAAACAAACCTAGGAATTAATAATGCACACAATTAAATTGTTTATATAATATTTATAATAGTTTATAAATTTAAAGAAATAATAATAACAATAACCAATAACCACAGTTTAATACTTTATTATTTAAAAATTATAAAGACAAGATTTCTGTATTTACGTTGATAAAGTCGTCTTAGAGGATTACGGCCTATAGAGATTAGAGTTTAAACTCCTTTAGAAAGGATTTTGATTAAGTCTGAGAATGTTTTAAAATCGTTTAAACAAATAAAATGGCTGGCTGTTTCCTATTATTAAATGTGAGCTGTTGTATATAGGTACTTTCTTCGTCAATCCTCCTCTACAGACGAAAAATCAATTATTTTTACAGTAATTACATGTTATTTTTGTAAGCGTAAAAAATAATAAATACAATCTTAAACATACTGGTTTAATTCAATTTATAAAAATACATTTACTGATGGTTATCGTAGTTTTATTATTATTATTTTTGAAAAGAATTTTCCATTTAATTGTATTTAGGTAAAATCTTAAAAGTTGGTACCTATATCGAAGTTGACAAATTTAAACTTGTAATACGTGTTATTGACAGATATAGACGATAGATACCCCAAAGGCGTAACTAAGTTAAGAAATTCAGATTGGCTATAGCTCCATGACCCAATATATTTTTTCAACAAATACGCCTACTAAACTATTAAACTTTTTGTGGTCTGAATCTCTATTGGGGGCTAAACCCCATTTAGTTGTGGCAGTTGTGCCAATGAATACACCGTATATCAAGGGTTTGCAATTGGTCGACCGTGGAATGCAGAACAACCATCAGCATAATATTTTGTTTTTAAAATAATGCTAATAGATATAAATTTATAATTATTTTTAACCAAACCTAACCACAGCGTTATTTTATAAATAAACTAAAATAATTGAAATAAATCAACAAAACATTTTAAATTAAGAAAAAAAAATATAATAATTGTAAAACGTTTATAAATATTCTACATATTTTCTATTTAGGTATTACATAATCAAACGGAAAAGGCTATAGGTACTCCATAATTACCTCGATAACTAGGTAGGCATTATTATCAATTTGAATCAGAATCGCGTTTGAGGGATTAGATTTACTACTAGATTTAGGTACATAATGATTATAAATTTATTATTTTATAATAGATAGGTACCTATGTACGTATATTATCAAATTGATTTCCTAATTATTTATAGGTCAATAATTGTATAAACATTAAACAGTGTATACAGTATACTGTATGTATATAATATAATAATTACATATTATACATATTTAATTTACATATTACTTACTATGGTGATTGGTGATTCTATGAATAAGGATTAGTCATAGATATGGTTATGCTTATAACTCCAAGAGTTGATCTGCAGTTCAGTTGTATAATGATAAATTAATAAATAATAATTATGCATTATTATTTATTAATGCAATAATAATTTTGATAGCAATTTGTTAACATATATTCTATTTATTTATTTAAGACTTCGATACCAATATAATATTATAATTTATAAACATTGGACAATTAAAATAAATCTAAATTTGATAAAAAAAATTATCATTTCTCTTGTAGAAGGTACTATATATAACTACAACTACACTATAATATATTATAGAGAGAACTGTAGAAGGTAGGTACTTATATAATTAATTATTATTAATTACCAACATAAATGGGTTTTTTAAATGTTGTTTGATTTAATTATAATTTTTTTTATAATAACATTATTATAATAAATAATTAAATAAGTTGAAACATACTCGTTCAATCAAATACAATAGGAACATATTATGTGATTATTAAACAAATAATTTTTTAAAATGTTTAATTATTATCTAAATATAAAAGTTTTAAATATTCCTTTTTAATGTTGTTTCTAAGATCAAAGTTTCAAAGTTATAGATTAATATATTTAATATAAATATAAATGTGAATTCAAATTGTTATAGATGCAAGGAGTTAACTATTATTAATTTTACAATTATATAAATTTGTTGGGCTATAAAACTGTAAAAGCGTAAAAGTTTCATATAATTCTGTCTGTAGATTGAAAATTGAATACGTATGTAATAATTTTAAGGTTTCACTTTTCTAATTTTCCACTTGTTTCCCAGAAAATGTTGTAAAACGGTAAATTGAGTTTCTCTTTGAATCGTTTTTTGATATATTATTATATTCAAATGTCAAATAATAACACAATACCTACTTTTTATTACATTACTTTTTTAGTGTTGTAGAATGAAGGTTTATAATAAATGTATTTAAAGTATAAAATCTCGAAGAGTTGAAGTCTTGTATTACTTATCATTTATTAGTTATTTATGTAATTTTAATTAGATGGATTTTTTAATTCAATTTATAATCATTTTCAATTATAAAGTAAATACTCGTATATTATGGTACATTGTTAACTAATTTAATTAAAAACGACACAAAGAAAAATATATTTAATTCAATTAGGTTTTCTTTTCCAATCATAACAGATCATTTTGAACTATTCGCATACCTTATTAACATACAATATTATATAGTACATTTTGATTTTTCAAATATAATTTTATTATTATTATATTATAGCGTATTGAGTATTCAATAAATGTAATAACAATAGTGTCAGACATCATACAAAGAACGTGTGTTATAAGTTTTCTCGCTTCACTACTTTCATTAACACTAACATAAGATAATAAAAAATGATGAATTATTTATTGTAAATTTGAAAGCAAGGATATTACATTCAAAAAATATGATTTTTATAGAGTTAAGTGTATTTTTTAAATTTAATTTAATTTAAATATAATATTATACATTCTAGAACCATAAACTTCTAATTTATATTTAAAAGTAAAGGGATGTTAAAAATGTATAATGTTAACTGTTATAAATTTTATGAGACTATAATTGATTTATGAAAAATCACTTTAATCGTAGATGTGTCTAGATTTTTTTGATGAAGAATTGGAATCTTCTGAAAAAGAATTGTTTTGTAAAACAATTTTTGTTTTAGGAACCCAATTAAGTGAACTCTGTATATGAACTGAATATGTAGATAGAGAGTGACTTACACACCACCTTTCTATTATATTTGTTTAGCAATTATTCTCCGGCTATGGTATATACTCACTCAAGATCTTATAAACTCTTTATAATAATAACATTATATTTTATATTAATTTTAATTTCAATAAGATTAAATAGAATAGAAGACGAATAATATATGCTAATACAAAATTTTAAAACGTAAATAAAAAAAAGGAATATACTTACATTTTTTTTGTAAGTATATTTAATTTTTGAAATTGTATTGATATAATTTTGGGCAATTATAACTTTAATTGACTATTTTAAAAATAAATAATCAATCTATTTATCAATCAATTAATTAAAATCAATTACTTATAAATGATAGATTAACAGATTATAAATAACAGTTATTATTATAGATAAATTATAATTTATATATTATATGTGTATATCTAATTATTCTCTCGTGTTAGTCTTTTAATATTTAATAATAAAAATAAAATTTAAACATTTATCGGTGGGCTGAATTTGCAGGTCTGACTATTGCCGGAGTTGACGTATCTCGTATCCGTAACACGCTTATGACATTAATACAAAAGAAACATATCAATAGTGTGTTCTAAAAATTAGAATTATAAAAAAGTGGATATGTACATACAAATATAGTTGCATAACATTTGTATTTGTATTAAATTTCCACGTGGCTATTTGAACCGTTGATTTGAACTATTGTCTATAGACTATAACTTACCTATTAATTTCCATAAACACATTTAATGAAGTACATAAACAAAGTGCAAAGTATTCAAACATTACTTATAATAACTTAATCTACGAGGCTACGAGTTTCTGGGTATAGGGTCTATATTATATATTATAGACTCGATATGTTTAATTAGAAAACACTTCCAATGAATACTTTGTTATTATTATCTTGTTATTGAAATACATTCTATATATCAAACAAAAATTAATGTAAATTTCAAAGAAAATTTTTTAACTACACAGATTTTAAATATAACTACAGTGATTACAATTTTTGAAAAAAGTGAGTAGACCTGCTGGCCGCTGGCTATACCATTGCTACAAACTATCATATAAAAAAAGAAAATCATATTCAATATAAATTGTGTCGTGTTAAAAATTAATCTTGACAGATATATTAATCGACAACTGTAGATTATGACCGGTAAAAGGTTTAATTTATTACGAGATCAGCGTTACTGCAGCTCTTAAATTTCTATGTTTAAATGGAATTATGAAAACAATATTAGATAGGTACAACATAACACTATGTGTTGGATAACTTAACCAAATCTTCTATATTTTAAGAGACTATTGTTTTTAAACGATTTGAATAATATTTATTATAATAATTAAATAAAATATCTAAATTACCTAAATTATATCTCTCTATTGTATTAGAAACCTAATAGGTACCTACTAATAGGACTAGCAAAATAATTTTATGCAATATAAAATTAACAGCATGAACTATCGTATGATATTATATTGTTCGTTTAATATTCATTTTATGTTTATCTTACATTCTTGCAGCTTCAAATAATTTAAGTGCGTATAATATTATTATACCTGTCTAGGGAATATTAACATTGCATATAAAATTAATAATAATAATTATTATTATTTATAAACCTGTAATATATTTTTAAATAATTTTGTCTTCATTTCTACAATATTTGGTTTTTCTGATGGTTACTCAAAATAATTAAATATTTGTAAAAAAAAAAGTAGAAAATAATATGTAGTTTTAAACTTAGAACTATTATTAATATTACATATATTTAAAAAAAAAAAAAATTAACATTCATTTTCATTTTCATTTATCAAAATATGTTTACTATACATACTTATATGTTTGAATTCACAACTTTGTAAAACTAATAGGTATATAGCCGTAAAATCTACATGAAAGTGGTTTAATTGACGCTTCACTTATAGTGTATTACTTATCGGTAAATTTGTATGCATTAACCATCCATTTTGGCAACTGATAACCTCTGTTTTATATTATTATGATCAATTTAATTTATAATAATTATGTATACGAGTAGGTAGACATATTAAATTACTCTAATGAACTTCCTATACACGCACCAATAACATAACAATAACAAATACATAATTGTTAGCCAAAAGTGTAGTAAATAATTATTTATATTTACATTTGTGCCACTTTATTCAATTTTTTCAATTACATTTGATTTTATCAATAGAAATACGTTATTTATTGAAATAAAACATCGTATTTAAGTTGTAATTTTAAAGGAATTATTAATTAAATATAAATTATAATTATATTATATAATATTTTTGTCTTATCAATAACCAATTGTCACACAATAAAGTAATTTGAGAATATATTTTTATGTATTGATAAACATTTTTTCAGGATTTTTTTTTCATTTTGCTAAAGGAACTAGATGTATCATTTTTCAATATTTTAATTTCATAGTATCGTGAATGAAAAACATAAAAACATTTTACTGTAAAACATTATAAACGTGGTATTCAATACTATTTTTGGGATAATTTCCAGGACACTAGGATTAACAGAAAAATTGAGCATTTTCGAAAAAAAACATGTGATTATACTTGATACCTACAGTCTGTACCTAAATAATATTATAATGGTCTAATTCAAGCCCGAATTAAGGGGGCAGAGAGGCTATAGCTCCCGGGCATCAGGAAACTTGAGATTTATATACCAGACATTTTTTTACAGCAGTATTAAATTGTGAAAACTATGAGTATTGATATGATTTATTGAGTTTGCCAATTATAAGACGAGAAAAAATTTAGTTTTGTAGTTTTTTAAATTTAAATTAAATTATACTTTATGGAAAATTGTCTTTTATATTGGAGCAATGGGGCCTCATGGGAAATGTTGGCTACGGGGCTTCAAATTATCTTAGTCTTGACTTGTAACCTATTGTCACTAGTTATAGGTAACTTATAAATATTAAATGATACAACTTAAAGTTAATGGTATTCTATTTTGTATAGGTGATTTATAATATACCTCTACTTACAAGATTTAGGGTACCTTATTATAATATGGACAATGGGAAAATAAAAGTTTATAAAATTTCCCACGGACAATTAAAAATGATTTAATGTTGTACTTGTATTATATAATTAATAAATGAAATGAGTATAAAATTACATTAGTTATAATATGATCATTGACAATTTATTTAATTAAAATTAATATTTTTATTTTCCTTGTATTCTATCTTTCACATACGTTCAATTAAATTGATATAATATAATTGCGGGATATTTCCAAACGTACGTTTATATTTTTATTCTCTTGATATGTGTGTTCGCATTGTTATATTATTAATTATCAATCGTTTTCATTTTCATTATTAAAGCTAATCATAGTATATTTCATCGTATAAAACAATAAATTTTCTTAGTATTTTACAATGAATTTTCAAAACCCATACGTATTGCATAGGCGGAACAAGTAGGATAGTATGAACCACCCACGAAATCCACAATAGCCAATAATGTCGATTTAATATCCTGTTAAAGATCCACGGGGGTTTTACTATCAGTCTACTTATTTGAAATTTACACACTGTGATAATAATTAATAATGATTTTGTGTGTCTCCTGATCCGACGCTTGCGTCACGTGACAGCTGCGACTATGGTTTATAAAGCCTAGAGGGACCAATAGTCAGATCATTACGACTTGTTGCATCCAATCCAGTACACGGCGCACCGACTTTCATAAAGATTGTACGTGAGTATTTTAGCATGTATGCTTATTATGTAAAACAGAAAGAACGAATAAAAAACGATTGATAGGAATTTAGAGTTTAGATTACAATAAGTGTTTATGCAGTAAGTTTTTCCGTTTTTTTTTTTTTAAAGAAAATTAAACTTTATATATTATCGTTAACGGTGCAAAGAATATAAAATACAAAATATGACAAGTATATCAAAATTATTTATAAAATAATTGTTCTTTTAATTTAAAATCTTATTCTTTTATATTTGATCTGTTAATTTTCTTAATAATCTAAAAATACGGTCTTAAAAACTTGTGTTTTGTATACCTTACTAAATATATAGGTACTTAATTACATTATAATTGATTAATAAAGTAGTAGTGCAGTTATGCTTTGATAATTTCTTTTGTCTACATTATAATATTGTGTATTTCATTAGACACTGTATTGTCTATATTCCAAATTAAATTAATTGGAAAATGGATAATAATAATGATAGTATATAAGTATAATGAATATTTATACTAAAATATATCTACCATTGAAGTGACTTTATAATTTTTTTGAAAAGTATAAATTAAAAGTTTTATTTTTTAATTGAAAAATGATAAAATTTTATTTTAGAAAAATTCGTCAATATATATTATATTGTGAAGACTCAATAATATCTGGTACTTCAAAAAAGGTTAAAAATAGGTATTATAAGTTTGTTAACAGCTATAGTTATTATACCTTATGATTAATTGAAATAATAATAACAATAAATATATATCTTACATTTAACATTATGCGAAATATTATTTAATATATTTTGCAGTTAAATAAAGCTTATAAAACTTTATATTATAGTTCACAGAGGGTAATTAATCAATTAAAGTTGAATATATATAAATGTAGTCTAATTACACGTTTTAATACGTCATTTTAATTTCTATAGTAAATTCATTATTTATATGTATTACATTTTTTTTTTCCCCAAAAATTCAGATATTTATAATCTTCATATAATAGGTAGTGAGATTTATTTAATGGTTAAATAATTATGAATGTTATTATTTATAATTATAAATAAATACATTTTTAAGATTTATGTTAAAAATAATTATTTTTCAAAAAATAATTTTTAATTTATTTTGTATTCTGAGGCAATAGTAATATACGTATTATGATTTGGTTTTATAATTTATAAATACGTGTTGTGCGTCGTATGATTGTATTTTTAATGAATGTTTATGTAAAAAAAATTATACCTATTATACGAATAGAAGGGTACTCATTGATGTTCATGGTATAGTATTTTTTTTTTTTGATAAAATTGAATAAAAATTATACTTTAAATAAATAATTTGCTATTATTATTGGCACATATATCAACATGTTCGATAGAATTTCACGTTTTGGATTCTAAGCTTTAGAAATTGATTTTATAGAAACTTCATATCACAATACTTATGATTATATGGAACTTTATTGACTTAAGCTATATTTTTTTTATGATTCTTAAACCTTAGTATGCATATATTTTTCTTTATAAGCTTTTAACTTTTATTTTTAATGGTACTTCTTATGTGCAAGTAATAATCAAGCTTAAGCGTTATTGAACATTGTATACTCGCATCATTATATTGTTTAACAAATTATTAATATAATCAGAAAACTTGAAATTATAATTTCCGTAGATGTTAATAGTTTATACAATAAATATATATATATATATATATACCTATGTACCTATATCGATCTGATCAGGGGCGGATCCAGGTTAAAATAACGAGAGGAAGAAATTATATTTTTTTTTATACTATGGGAACTACAGGGACGATTAAGTACAGTGACGCCGAATACGGAGTTCAGGTTTGGTCATGACGAGACCATTATTTTAAATTTATTGATTTGGTAAATAATTTTTTATAAATTTGATAAAATTGTTAAAATTATCATGTAATATATATATATATATATATATATATGGACGGTGGTTAAAACTTTGCATTTTATTACATTGAACAGACTATTTAAAAACAGCGCCACTGGATGCATAATGCCTTATATTTATCAAATTCAATTTTTCCTATGGAACAGGCGATGCGTTTCCTCTGAAATTAACTTTAATTTCCAAGTTTTGTTTCTCTTTGTATGTAAAGTGTCTTTATATTGTATAACTATATTAACTGTTAAGATATTAACGTACTTATTGTTCAAGTTATTATATTCAATAATATTATATTGTACCACTGGTAAGTACAAAAGTGAGTTTCCAAATAAGTTAAAGTGTTTTAAACCAAGTTAAATGTTCTATTTTAAGAATATCTATTAGTACGTTTATATGATGGCGTTAAAACGGTTTGGTATTAAATAGTTTTGAAATTAAAACGCATTCATGTCATGTAAACACTTTTAAACAGTTTAAAAAAGTTAAACCGCATTAAACGTTAAACGTTCGCGCTATGTAGATAAAGAAATTAAAACCGTTGCTAAAAAAGTTATATCAAATATACATATAAACGTTAAATCACGTGGATGTTTTACATTTGGGGATTTGTGTTATTAGTTGTATTATTAGTTTTTGTTTTTGATTATATAATTTGTGTTTTTATAAATACGTAAAATATCATATTCTAAATGGCAAAGAATAAATTGGTCAAACCTAGAAATAAAAGAATAATTATTGTCCATTTTCATGAGAAAAATGTTATATCTACCTTGGAGGGTAAACGATATAAGAATGGAAAAGTAATAAATAAAATATATAACATATTATGTTATGTTTAACTTCATAACTTTATATTTTATAATCATCGTTTTAATTTCGCAAGAATAGAAATGATAAATTTCAATTTTGACATGATATACACAATAAACAAAGTATCAGTTACTCATGACCAGAGAGTCACCAACCTTTTTTATCTTTCCTGCAATGCTTTTTGAAATTGTATTTATTAATTGATATACATTTTAAAATAATATAATATAGTGTGTTTCCTTTTTTTACGGCCAAAATTTAAAAATTATATTGTAATGCGAATAAAATTAAAAACCTGTTTTGTGTGTTTGGATTTCGAAACTTTTAATAATACTTACATTAACTATTTTATTTAATATTAAATGGATTGCAAAACAAACTATATTAAAAAATGTTTTAACCATTAAAATCTTTATTTCAATGTGTCACACGATTTTTGCGTTATTCATATATTAACGTCCTATAGTATGACTATTGACTACGGCGTCTAAGAATCGAAAAATAATGTGTGACATATCGAAATAGGGGTTTGGGGGTCAACAAATCTAGGAGTAAATTATAATTTAAGAAACTATATAAAATTAGTAAAAAACGAGTAAACCTATTAAGTAATATTCAAATCCATAAAATTTAATTTTAATAATATTTATTTATTATATATTCAATTTATTTATAATATATATGAATTATAATAATAAACAACTTCTTTAAATTATAAAAAAAAATAGATGACATTATACCAGATTTGTCGACCTCAAAAACACCTATATCGTTTTGTCACTTGATGTTTTCGATTCTTAGGTGCCGACATCATGCAATTTGACGTTAGCATTTGAAAATCGAAAAAAATTGTATGATCGGTGTCGTACACAAGGGGCGTTAAGGCCAAGGGTCTGAAGTCTCCTTCGTTGACCACATAATAATTATATTTTCATGATTTAGATTTATCCTAAAATTAACAGTTTATACATTTTATGATTTATAATTAAATCCTTTTTATACATACAATATATTAAAGTACTTATTGTATATAATAATTTGATAATTAAATAAGTATTGTCCAATTGGTTTTTATTTCTTTAAAAATTTATCCTTTTAGAATTTCTGCGTACACTACTGCGTATATGACATATAAAAATAGAGGTTTTTAAGATCGATAAATCTTTTAATACAGTTACAATAAAATTAGAAATAGCTAATGTAAGTATCCTTATAAAAGTTTCGAAATTCAAAAATTCAAAATATGTTTTCGATTTTATTCATTAAATTCTGAAGTATTGTCCATTAAATAAGAAAACACCTTATTGTAATATATATAATATTAATCAATTTGTCATAGAAATAAAAAATTATGAAAAGTATAGTTAGTATTTCTGAAGATATCAAATGTTAAGTTTAAGAAAATTCACTTTATACATTTGAATTATACCTAACGTAGTGATGTTTAATAGGCATTGTTGAACAAACATACTATACTCATCATATTTTGTTTTTTTTTTTTATTCATCATAATTTTATATTTTCATATGAATTATTAGATACTATATGTAACATATTGATCCATTATTTTAGAGATCAGAGTTACTAACGTTAATCAACTTAGATTAGTAATTCCACTTACTATATACGTAAATTGTATTTACACTATAGGTCTAAAGCATTATTTGTATCCTACAATTTTAGAAAAATACCTGCATAATACTTATTAACTAATAAGTATAAAATAAGTTAAATATTAATATTTTACAAACTACATTAAATTTATACATTTATTTAATTAAACGATTTTATGAAAGCTAAATATGTTGTGTCAGCATTTTGTATTAAATACAAACTAAATCATTATTTAAAAAATATAATTACATTTCTAAATATTTCTATTTTCTAAAATATAACTTTAACAAATTATTTATTTACGAAATATTAAATTATATTAGTTTTCTTTTAAAAAATGTATACATTTTCCAGGCGATTTTCAAGTTCTATTTATTGTTAAAGTACCTACCTATTATAATGTAAATTATTTCAATTTTAAAATATTTTATTAGTCGGAAAATATCAACATTTTTTAAAATAATTTAATCTAATATAATAACATCGTGATTTATAATTTAATTAGAATAGTATAATAAAAGAAATAAAATAAAATCAATTTACATTTGTATGGTTAATATATATAATTAAAAAATAATTAATTAAATATATTAGATTATTAGGTGTACCTACGATTATGAATTTACGATATCGTGCCATAAATATTAAATATAATCTGATACTTATATAGTCGAATGAACAGCAAGTAGCAATCTAGGAGTGGTATTGTGGTGTGATAGATTGTATAAATGTAACTATTAATATATGTCTATATGCTTTACTATAAAATATAAATATTCATTTATAATTCTTCCAAATGAATAACAATATAAGCCCTGATGGATGGCAAAGGTCTCTTATTAATGCTACAATATTATAACTGTATATCTATGATAGGTATATCATTAATCAGTATGTATTTAATTTATATGATGTCATATTTTTGTTCTTGCTCATAATCAGGATAGCTCAATTTTAAAATTATGCAATAATAATATTAATTCATTAACATTAATAAGTACCTTTAACAATGATAATAGAGAATGAATATTCATTAAAATGAATTAATATTAAAAAATAATTATAAGCATAAAGTATCGAAATTATTGTACGTAACATATTGTATAGTAATAGTTGTTAGTTATTAACAAACTGTAATATTTTATATTCATAATATAGACATATACGTCTTACCTATAATAATTGATAATATAGATAATGATACGTAAATTTTAATATTCCCAAGTTGACTCAATTGTTTAACGACTTTATTACTTTATATAGAGATAGATACTACTTAGTACTTATATATTATAAATATATATATATATATATATATTAAAATTTATTTCTAAAAATAGCAATATGATGCAAAAATATATTTGTTAAATAATTAATATTCATATAAGTAAGAATATATTTTTTAATTATATATAATTAAAAGTTTCTCCAGTTTTTTTTATTGTGTAATTCTATTTTTTAATTAGAAATATAGGATTAAAATATTAGATATTAAGACGTACAAGATTACTTTAAAACGCAACATTAAAAAAAAGTTTATTAGGTTAAACACTTTTTAATAAGTACTTTGTAAATACAACAGTTCATATTATTTAAATATTTTACTCATAGGATTACTTTTAAATATTCTATAGTTGGTCTTTATCCTTATTCTTTAAAAAGTTATTTATATTATAAAATAAAACATAAATAATAATACCTACCTATTGGTCTAGTTATATACGATTAGTCTCTTTAAAAATAAATTGATACTTGATATATCCGCAATAAAGTTAAAATTTATATTTATTAATTTTAATGTATAGAAAATATGTTATATTATTGTGTTAAAGATTAAAGACTAAAGATTAAAGATTAAGGATTAAAGAATAATGAATAATGAATAAATAATTATGTATTTAGTTTGACTGCAATTTTAACATAATACATTTATGAGTACATTCTACTTTACTGAGGGACTTTGTGTAAAATAATACTTTTACTTTTACAGTTGAAAATTAATTCCATTAAATTTCTATTAAATTAAATATTAGCGTTTATGCAAAAATAATCTTTTATCATTTATGATTTATGATTTTATAATTCTTGAATTAATTGGAGTATAAATACTAGTTTAATAATCTATCAAATAATATCAAATTATCACAATTGCTTCATAAATTCTTTGGTTACCATTGTATCTTACCAGTCAATATATTAATTATATGGTTTGAGCTAAAATACACAAAAAAAATCAAACTAGGCCGCATTTTATAGTTTTATAGTTTCAAGTTAAATATAATTGATTTCAGAACAAGGCTCAATGTAATAAATGCTAAATGCAATACCTTAGATTTTTGACAGACAATACAGTACATTGAATTTAATAGTTCTAAATTACATTACAATCGTTTTGCAGTGACTTGTAAATGGTAATAATGAAATTAATATCATAAATGTTTTAATAATCAATTTTCATTTACAAATGATCCTTATAAGTATATTACCGTATAAGTAGTACTAAGTAGGTACTTACAATCTACATAATGTATTAAATTAATACATTACATAACCTTAACCATTGCACTCATGTTGAGTTTAATATTATATTAAAACTATATTATAATAGATTATTTAAAAATGAATAATACATCCAAATACTGAAATACATCACAGTAATTTATTATCTTTCTCTTATCCACTCCCCCCTCCAAAAAAAAAAAAAACAATACAAACAAAAAAATAATGCATAACATCATTACTTCTCTTTACGATTTTTAAATTAATATTACAATACACTAAATAATTAAAAGTTACGATAATTGCAACCTACTATTCAACGCATTTCAACGAAAAGTTTCACGATAACATCTTTAAAGAATACTGTTATCCTGAGTACGTAATTGAATATTATTATAAAACAATACTTTATTAACCCAACTTTATCATATACGTAGCATATATTTTCAAAAATAGAATTAATTTATATGCAAATTTTAATATTAAGATATATTAAGAATCTACCAATAGTAAAAAATGTATAATGTTTTAAAATTTGTTCGTTACACATTTTTGTTTATTATATACTATTAATTTGTATATATACTAGGGTTTTAATTTATGGTACCCATAGATAATATATTGATGGTAGCCATGGGCGTCCCCAGGGGGGCAAGACGGGACACATTTTCCCCTGAAATAATGTTATTTCCACAGCATTCGGTAAAATTCCCATTGAGAATTAACTTCTAATAATAATACCTAATTGTAATTTTTTTAATTGTAATAATGATGAAACATAATAATGTACTATAAAATAAAATGTATAAAAAAATTTTCATTTATTTTTTAAATTAATTTTGACCCACTAGAAAAGTGTTTGGGGATGCCCATGATGGTAGCATAACTACTATATGTATCTTATAGGTATTCTATTAAGAAGCAATTATAATAAATCTATACATTTTATTTATAACAATATGTAATAATAATATCATCATATCCATATCCGTATAATTTTACTGTAGTTATTCATTTAATTTGTGTTTATTAACACATTAACTTTAATAATATATTAAATTAAATACGTTAAAATATAGGTAGGTATTTACAAAAAATTGAACGCATTTTCTTATCAAATTTCACAAGAACAATTATTTGATATTTTAATGGAAACCTGATACATTACAATATTATAATAAGTATATCATATATTATAATCAAATCAATTAGGGACTACTAAATACGCAATTCGTATATTTAATATCTATAATAATGATCATATTCTGTATTAAACATTTTTGTTCTATAATGTGTTTATATTATATTTTAATCATTATAATATTACATCACATTATGTCATTATACACGATAGTAAAAAGTACTTTCGGAAATATAACAATCATTAATTATTATTCTTTAGATACCCACCTATTCATTATTCAGATAAATCCTAGTTCATATTATATAATATATAATATTAGGTATATATATATATATATATTAAAATTAGAAATAATATTATTTTCTTATTTATAGTATTTATAAATTAATTATAATCACGAGTGGTGTCATTTTGTGAGAACCAGATATATATTTACATGAATGCAACATAAATTATTATAAGACTAATTCCAATTACATTTTTAATTTATTTAGTACCCTTTTCCTGGCACTTGTCAGTTAACAAATATGCAAGTCAATTAGTCATCCCTTATCTAGAAAATACTGAAATGCCACCAATGGTCTCTGGCCCAAATGTACTACATATAATATAGAAGATATAAATATACAGAATGTCCCAGATCTATATAGGTAATGATTGTAATATCTCCAAAAAAAATGAAGATTTTTAAATGCAGTTTTTTTATATTATTATTTAAGCAATGAGCAATATTATTTTTAAATATAATATTCAATATTACGATAAGTAAATAATGAGCAATTAATTTTACATACCATGATATTCAATTATTACAAATAATGACATCAGAAATACAATAGCATCACGAACATTTGAGCCACAAGAGCAACCATAAAAATTATCCACCCACTTCTATCCATTTCAAAAGGTTTAAAAATGTATTGTTATTGGTAAATTGATAGTTGACGTTCTTTTTACTTATTATTTTATTAATTTTAATTTGTATTGATTCCTCGTAATCTTTTTTGATCATTCATTGGATATTTACATTTATTTTTCACCTGTCTATTTGTATAATTCATCCATCCATAAAAATCGAATATACCCACCACTAAAATTTAATGGGAAATTTCCTTAAAAAGTAGCCACGTGACGTCACTGCAGACATATAATTGATATATAATTTCACCAATAAAAACAAAAAATTCCTAAATGTCGATATCTTGATTAAATTAGGAGGCTGAAACATCAAAAATATCATACAAAAGGTACTTTTTAAAATATAGCTATCATCAAATTTCACATAACTTAAAAATATAAATTGTTTTTTAAAACAAATTTATGAGACGTATTTTTTTTTTTTAAAAAAAGGAGTTAAGACAATATTATAGGTTGTTGCCTAACTAATCATTTTAAAATAACTACATTCAAAAATTGTAATGTTTCAGAGAAATATTGTAAATATCTATTAACTAATTACAAAATTAATAAATAGATCTGGAACACTGTATAATAATTTTATATTTTTAAAATTAGTTTCTAAAAAGTATAAATAACTATTAAACTATTATTATTTCATTCTGGACAATATTTTTTATTTAAATGATTACTTGTACAAAGGTATAAGATACCGATAACTAAGAATATTATAGATTCTTATAAAATAAATTTGACATTTGATTAACAAACTTATCTACTTATCTGACCATAAATAAACTAAACTCTAATTGGTTATTATTTACATAAAAAGATAAAAACAAACAATTAGTTTTTACTAATTAATGTACATGCCTATGCCTGGATATTTCAAGAATGTTACATCTCATTTAGTTTAGATAAATTATTATATATACTAAAATATTTGATTATCTAAACAGGATTAAAGAAACGTGACCTTTATTATAAGACCAAACATCTGGTCTTACAGCGGATGATGCAATATATTTGAGTTTTTGATAATACATAGTAGGTACCTATTTAAACCACGACTGAACGCCGTAGTATTCATTCCCTTCTAAGACAACATACTAAACAGACACGTAACAATTACCGCTTAACCAGCACCAATTAAACTTCTAAATCATGTCGTCTACTACATCCCATATACAATTTTTAAAATCATCATCCCTTTACAAAGAATCCAAACCAAGGATCTATTTTTCTTTTGTCCTTATAATAACCTAAAATTAAATTTAAAAATTACAATTTTTTTAATTAGTTATTGCGCTATAGTATTAAAATTTAAATATAGTGATTTCAATATTTATCACTTTTAGTTCATTTCAAAATTACATAAACAATTGTCAATATGGGATATTCAGCAATACTACTAGGATTTTCCTGGTTAGTTTTGATCAACAGTATTGGATTCGCAGCAGTACTACCGATGAACCACATTGTCGAAGTAAGTTCGTTATTATTAATTATTCAATTATATATTTATTGTAATGATTAAAAATGCATAAAAATAAATAAAAATAAGTTATTTGATAAGTACTCGTATTTTAAACTAATAATAAACTATCAACAATATAGTTATTAATTTTTAACAAACAAATTCAAGTAAACTAAATTAATTTATGAAGTTAATTAATATTAAAGTTTAAAGTAAAGTAAATTAAGTTAATTTAAAAGCTAGATACCTACCTATTCTTTAGATAAGTTTCATATACATAAAATACTAAATAATCGAGTTTAATTGAATATTTTTTATTCATCAATGAATAAAAATATTAGCATAATTTTAAAAAATGTTCAAAAACAATTATTAAAAAAAAAAATATGTATGTTAGGATATGTTAAAATAAGTTATTATTTTATTTATAACTTTTATTCTTTAATTTGTGTAGATAATTTTAATGTTATAACTTATTTTTTAATTAACAAAAATACATTGATGACAATTTTTATTAATTGCATAGCATTTTAATATTAATCAATTAAATTAATATTTTTGTATAAAATAAAGTTAATATGATTCAAAGTACTTAAGAAAGCATATCTTCACCTGTAAAAATTGATTAATTCTTATATTTTAATAGGAATGTCGAATTCAGTTTCTATATTTATTATTTATTAATGTTAAACTTTTTTTTATTGTTATATTCAAAGTAGGTATACACAAAACATTAAGCAAAAATGTATGTGATGGAATTAAAATAACTTATAATATATTATAATAAGATATCATATATTTAAACATAATTTGTCATAAAAATGACATCATATTATAAAATATGTATATTTAAAAATAAAATATACTTTTTAATAATTTTCTTCATTAAAAAAAATACTAAAAGGGTATTGAATCTTTCATTTTTCTTTGTTACATCACTGACGGTGCGATCATATAGTAAGGACAAATTTTCCATTTTAGAATAGAAAAATATAAATTTTGCAATATAAGTTAATACGATTTACTTTAACAAAAACTAAATATTTGTATTGGTTTTTTGAGGTTAAATATATATTATAATTAGGTAACTAAATTTTATAATTTATGATTCATGATAATTTATTAAATTGTTTTATTGATAATAATTATGAGGGGTGCAAGGAATTTTAAAATCCTTAATATTCCTATTATGTATATATTATTTGCAATGCCCCTCTTTTAGAATGGAATTTTATACATGTGCTTATGGTACTATCACAAACACATCTTCTCTTAAATGTAAAAAAAATACAAGTATAAGTATATAATAGATTTGATCACGATGTAATTAAATTACAGACTGCACGTATTATTAGACAAATAGGAATTAATTATAACCGCTATTTTATTTCTATACTAATATATTGAATGACTAATATTTTATGACTTTATTGTTTAGGCGTTCGATTAGATTATATACTGCAATGTGATATTTATTGCGTTTTATTTATTCCGCATAATTATTTATTACTATTTTACCAATAGGAAATCATAATATTTAATACTATTGTAATAAATTATGTGCGCTATGTAAGAATAGCTTAAACTTTAAAGTGCCTCATATATATTTTATAATCTAAAATATATCATGTCATAACTCATGAGTCATACTTATATAATGTGAAATGCAATACCTATATTATTATAAAATATATCTTATTATAATTTCTTGCGTAGTAAAAGTCAATGTAAAATAATATATATGTAATACTTATTTTATTAAATTTAGTCCTATTCGCGTATTATTGTATAGATTTATGTGTATATATATATCGCTATTTTTTATTATCATTATTTCTTATTATCAATATCAATCGTATTATCTGTGTATTAATTTATTAATTAAATATTTGGTCAAAAATCGTTAAAAGGAAAATGCAATAAATTAAAAAGTAAATATTTACAAAATAATTAAAATAATTTTTTTCTTGTTTCTTTAGCAGCAAATTAATTTATAATATCATCATAATTAACCGTATCTGATATTTATTTTTCAATTAATATATCAATAAATAATCCGGAAAGATTTCTTAGCTGGTTCCTGTTGCGAAGATAGTATTTTATAATTTTTAACTTAGAAAAATTTCTCTCTCAGCTGGCTGAATTTATCTACCTTAAACTATCATAGATTATAGAATAGTCTATATCCAATGCTTATACCAATACGAAAAATATTTAAATTATTAACCTTTACTACTTTGAATATTATCAATTGTAATAAATGCAATTGTTATTATTTATTACTTTTTAACTATGACTTTTAAGTAATAAAATTAATTCTTTTTAACTGCCGGTGTTTCTTTTTAAACAATGGAAATCACGACTTCACGATCCCCTCTAACCACGTGGCTCCCTAAAACTCGGAGACCCGGGAATTTGCCCGGAATACCCCTCCCCCCCTAGTATCGTCCCAGATTAATTTTTACAATAAAAATAGTAGGTATAATTAATGTGATTAGTTAAAATTTGTTTTATAACATATTTATATAAATTAAAATTTATTTTAATATTATAAAATATTTGTTTTTTCAGAACTCGCTCGATGAATCGTCATTTAGAGGTTAGTATTTTTCAATTAAATTGTTTTATTATCAAATTGTAGTATATTTAATACTTTTTAGTATGTATTTGTAACTGTAATTAATAATACTACGTTAACGTAATGTATGATACAGTTATGTATAATCAGCTTGTGGTAAGCTTGAGGTAGCTTGTGTAATTGCAATTTTAGGAACAAGCACAGTGTACCATACCCATCCACCCCTAAAATTTATTATCGATTTTTACTTTTTATCCTTTTCATCACTGTTATATTTCTATACCTAATAACCTAATAGTATAATCTATTAATATTTAAGATAATTAACTACCATTGTATAAAAGAGTATGCTCACCCTATTTTAGACTATAGAAGCTCATAATATATAAGTGGACCATCCCCGTATATAATTATACAATCATGAATATTAAATTATTTTTCATATAAAATAAGATTATTAATAATTTGTCTCATTTATACATAGGTAATGAAAAAAGTACAGCAAAATTTGAGCTCAAAGATTGGGTAGTAGTAAAAGCAGCCCCTTCTGAACCCATAAGAGTTCCTCCTGGTGGAAGGGTTGAACTCGAATGTACTGTTTTTGGTAGTCCTGTTCCTCAAGCTCAATGGAATCGTGGAATACAACTCAATCAAGTAATTTTTTTCTATATTACTATACATTTTCTTAAGAAAATTATTTAAATACCTATCGTTACATAATTCTAAATTATATGACGTAAAGTTTAGTATATTATCTTGTATATTATTATTGCTGACTAGATATGACTAGATAGTCATATACCAATAACTAATGTGTAATTGTATATTAATTGTATGTTTATTTTTAGATTACAATGGGTCCAAATGAATTTGATGATTCTGGTGAATTTCAAGGTGTTGGTAAAGTGACAATAAGACACGTCATAGATTGCATTCAACCACATCATCAAGGTGTTTATACTTGTGTTGGTCAAGCAAGAGATCAAACAATGGCAAGTGATCCTGTAGCAATATCAGTTGAAGGTAATTACATGTATTTATTTTCAAATATTTTATTTTATAATTTTGTGTTGTATTATCTTGTTTACAATCGCTGAGTGTAATTCACTCATATGTCAGTAAGTTATACTATCTAAGATTACTATTAGTAGTACCTTTTTGTTCTGTACTATACTTTATACCTAACTATATTTTAATATTATTATATTGTAATGTAATGTCTTAGATAAAATATCTAAAAAAGGGAATATAATGTATAAATACATATAAATATATTAGTGGAAAGTTTTAACAACAAAATACTTTTAGTTATATTTTTCATTAAATCCAGGGGTCCAGGGGTACTGGAAAACCATTACTGGAATATACCTTTAGTTGATTTAATTATTTCGATCTTTTACAATTATTTATTTTGACTATTTCTGTATTTTTATTTTTAGGTAGGGCAGTTCAATGTTCTAAAGGTAAAACTAGAATAACAAAATGGAGTCCAATTATTACGCAAATGATCGGATCAACTGTAGTGATACCTTGCCAAGTAACGGACAGCGCTCCATACAGACAATATTGGAAGGACAACTTTGGCAACATAATAGAATCCGACAGCGATCTACGACGCAAAGTAAATAATTCGCTTAGAATTAGTTTTTTAGTATAGTATTTCAAATTCATATATTAAACTTGTCTGTTTATTTTTATATAGTCTGGACCCGAAGGAGAACTAATTTTGAACAATTTGAGCTGGTCAGATATGGGTGAATACACTTGTGTCGTGGAGAATTCTATTAGTCGGGACACTACGTCTACATTCCTGTATCCAATGCTTCCTAATGTTTAGAATATTGTACATGTAGATTTATAAATCTTAAGAAATTGCCGAAATTCACAAAAAACCACTTTTTAACTTTCAAAATATAATATTGTATAATTTGACAATGATTTATGCCTATAATTATTATTATATAATTCAATAGGCGCTTATTATTATTATTATGATATAGTATAACTTGGATAACTTAACAATATGTCAATATTACAATGATGTATTAATTATAGTTATTCCAATTAGTTATAGTCGATATAGACGACATTGTGTAGCGTAAACCATTGAGTATTTATCGTTTAATTTGTTGTTTTGTGTTAAGTTTTGCTTGCCTACAATTCACCGTGTCTCGTATTGTTTTATGATTTGTGAAATAGATCGAGAATTTCTGAAACTCAAACTCAAGTATTTTATTATTATTTTTTATTTATTTATGTACGATTATACATATTATATCTAAGTCAAATAAATCTCAAAAGTTAATGATATTGTGTGTGATTTCTGATATTTCATATAGTTCCTAAAATATATTAGGTAACATATTAATTATCAAGTATGATCTATATATTATATTCTTCTTTTTATAACACGCAAATTTGATCATCCTCTATACGTTATAAATATTAAATAAAAAAATGAAATGGCTAATATGCATTAATTTTAAAATAACGTACATATCTATAATGTCTATACAATATTACAGTTAAACCATTCAGCTGCAGTGAAAATATATGTACATTCCTGAATCTATTTTTTGTGTACATTAACATGTGGATGTCTATACTTTTTAGTTTTTACCCATTCAATGAATACGGTAACATTGTTATTAATAACTAGGTAATATAAATGTTTTGTGAAAAACAAAAAAAATATTAAAGCTATGATAGATTTTATAATTTAAACAATTTTCACTTAAGATACTCAGTCAGTTGAATATTTTACATCTGTGTGTTCATCTAAAATTAACTAGATGTTTTCCTACCATTTAGATACAGAACATAATATACTTAAATTAAATGGTTTGACGTTTTACCTATAAATTATAATCTATATATTATGATTTTATGACGAATTTTGATTTGAGCAGACATTTAGTTATCTAAATAGATTAACTTTTTTATTGTATTTACATACTACATAAGTATTCCTAATTCCTATCAAATAAATACAAATTATTACAGTAACTACTTAAATTTGACAATATAGGTATATTCACCATTAGTATAATAATTATAGAAATGTAAACTAAGGAGTTTTTGATATATTATATTGTTCGATGGAATAAAGAATAGTTTAATATTTTGATTTAGCTGATTTAGGTAGTTTCTTTTTTTCCTCATGAAAAATAGTAAATACAATGTAATATTTATTATACTAATATACCGGTTATTGATATTATTTTAATAATACTTATAAACACGGACTATGATTGCAAATAATAGGTGTAACAATAATATATAAAAGTAATTATTACAATGCATTGATATAGTAGTTTATTGGAAATTTCCAAAAAATATTTGTACCGGTTATTTAATGTGCTTCTTCTAGATAAATGAAGTCTAGTCACGCCTATGAACAATATTATCATTATAACTTATTTTCTCATATTCTACAATAATAGATTAATTTTGTATTTAATAATATGATAATATTATGTACAAATTAATCTATCATTTCATTACCTTATACCTATATAGGCTTTAAACTATAATTATTTTTGTACATAATTTAAAAATTTTCTTATGACAATAAACTGTGTGTCAGTGTCGCCCAGTTTTTATAAATACAATCAAATAGGCTACAAAATATTTTCATTAAGCAACATTTGTGTCATCTAGTTTACTAGTTAAAAAAAATGCAATGATAGTTTTAAAGAATTGAAATATTTAATATATATAAATTTAATTTAATATAACATATAATAATACCAATATGTCATTATAATAATTGTTATTTAAAAACACTAGATTAGCAGTATAATATTTATACTTATTTCCTATTAAATTAAAAACAATTTAGGAATTATATAGTATTTATCCTTAAAGCTTAAAGAAATTTATATAAAGTCTAAGAGATAAAACATTTTGTATTATAATTGCATAAATATATAATTATACCTATCTTATATTTATTATCATATTTTGAAATACCATAAAATAAAAACGATTACATTTCTTAAATATATGTAACTTGATATTTGTAAAAATTTAATAATAAATTACGAGGTCAGTTATACAAATCTGTTGCAATCAGATTTATCAGTCCTCAATGCTATGATAGGTATGCGGTTTAATAATAAAATATAGGTACTTAAATTTAATTTCATGGACGGTTTCAGCTTAAACAAATTCTGTAATTTTTTTATATGGGTTATGGTGTTATGCAGATGCTATTTATATTTCATACTTTCATAACATTTACATTCTACCTATATCTAATATAAGTTTTATCTTTGATGGAATGATGATGTTTGTAGATAATGAAGCCAATAATTATTTTTATTTTATTGCAATACTGCATAATCGATTATAGACTAATAGTTTCTTCTAAGTTGTTACTCGTACTTTGTATAGACTTCAACACAGTAGTTACATACGCATTATATGCAGTGATAACGCCAAATTAGGTATTTTATTGTTCAATTCTGGCTTCTGGATCGGTTTTTAAGAAATTTGCTATTATGTATAGGTTTTATAACTAAAACATAATAATATATAATGTTAAATTGTTAATATATCTGTTTTTTTATTATCTTGTTAATAATATTTGCCAAGTTTTATATAAATCCAGAACTATGGACGAAGAATTCCTTAAAAGTTACATTTACCTGTACATATCTAGTTCAATTATTGTCATATATGAAGGTACGTAGCAATGCTATGCCGGTACAAAAGCGAGGCGCAATTTCAGAGCCCCGCTATAAAATATGTTTAAATTAAAGCCCATTAATAATGGCATATTATTTTGATGTTGCTGATTTATCCATAAAAAAAGGAATCATAGTATAATTATTATAATACTATAATAATTATTATTATTGTACACCACACGTTGGTTTACACTAAAATGTTGCAAAATTGTATTAAGTTGTGTTCCAAATTGGTGTTTATTGTGTGACACATCAATTTAGGTGAGAATTTTATTGGAAATCCCCTGGTAATATTTATTTTTTAATTACTAATTATGTTCCTAGATAAAACGTAACAATAATAATAAGGATTTACCTATAAATTTCTATACTTACAAATGTTTTTTTTTGAAAGTTTTAAAAACTTGATAACTATATAAAAAATGGAGTAGTATAATTTATATCATCAACTACTACGTCTCGAATACATACTATTCAAATATTGACAGAGCTTAAAATTTTTCATTGACTAATGATTACAGTTAATCGCTTTTGACCTTCTTCAAAACAGAAAAGGGTCTTTCTCCACTGACATTAGAACATAGAATACATCATAGACATGTTTAAACTAAGTGATTAAAATCAAAGTTTTAATAAAAAAAATACCGTATTCATTATGATTTATCATTAATTATCACAAGTAGGGTATGCTTTCGGTAGCAAAATTCATCTAGTTGGTAATTTATTACTAATTTTTCGAATTTCTTAAATGATTTTCCTTGGGAGAAGAAAAGCTGTCAAAAATAACAGAAAACGGCAAAATCGCAGTTGCCATGAATTTAATTTTAAATGTTTTGGGATAACTATAATGCAGTTTTTTACTTAGGGACTTGTACATTTTTTTGATTAATCTAATAGGTAATTTACTTATGTGGTAAAATTTTGGAATGGATTATTAGTATAATATATTGTATACATATGATTATTAACTAGTAAGTAGGTATTATAAATTAAGACATTCTCTACAAGTAATAGGTGCTATATACTGTACTTAGATTTAGGTACCTATATCTAAGTTTGTTTTTAATCAATTAAGTTAAATATTCTTAATTTACTATTACAAAAAGAAAATATACACCAAGACTAATATATTATTTTTAAGAGTAAATAACATTATGAGTACCTATATTTATATAAAATATAAACTGCTTAAATGGTATTATTCTTAATTATTTTTTCAAATAAATTGTTTGTAATAATAACTCGTTATTATATAGTTAAATATTATTATGTTTAATAATGTACGAAATTAAATTATGTCTTTTAGTATTTACATTTTCATATTACTGTTCATTATTCAGTGTCGTACTTAGAATTTTTGCGCAAGGTGCACTTTTTTACATTCTTCCCCTTTATATTGTATAATGGGTGTTAGGGTGTTAAAAACAACCAGAAAAATTCAAATTTACCGCCCCTAATGTTCCACTAGTGTCGACAACTACGCTATCTAGTCCTTCATATAGAAGGGCCTACCATCATCACATTAACAAACCTTATACATACTTAAAATAAATATACCGATATAACATCTGTTTTCATTATTTTATTACATCTTTAACTGTTAAATTGTTAATAGACATAATTATATAGTTATCTGGTTATCAGATATATTTTTTTAAATTTTATCAATTGATATTTTTAAAAATTATCCTTTGGTAAAAACACTATCAAACGTATTTCATTTTTAAGATATTCTTGTTTTCAATAATTAAATAGATATTGCTATTATAATAATTAAACATATTACAGTCATTATATTGTGTTTTAGATTATAAAATATACATTACATTATTGAAAGAAATATAATTTTTACTACATTTGTTTTCCATTGAATTTAGATTCTAAGCGAGGAATTTATTAGTTTTACAAACGTCTGTGCCATTTTTTGGGTCTAAAATGACTTTTAGGAAGAAATAGATTTTAAAATTAAGTTTTTCTTTAGGAGGAGAAAAATTACTAAAAATCTGAAAAATTTAAACTGTATAATTTTACCAACTAGATTTTAAATGACAACTTATGTAATTTTATTTAAACGCAGTGACTTATTTTTTTAAATTCTCAATAATTTTATAATAAAACGAAAAAAATCACTAAAAACGGCAAAATTTGTACTATCTACATTTTTGACGAACTTGAATTTCATTATTTTATGACAAAGACAACTAATTTTTCTGTTACACATTATTTGATAAATAAAGAAAATGTATATAAATAAATATTATCAGTATATTATTGTATATCTAAATTTCGCTTAAAACCATTTTTTTTAATATAATATTATTGCATTCAAATCTTAATTATAATATTCTAAACACAATTATTAACCATTAATTTCTCCGAGGACCGAAAAGACGAAAGAGGAATGCCTTAAATCTACTGGCCGGGTTTTTTTTTTAAATTTTATAATAATGATGTTTGAAAATATAATTACATAGAAGCATAGATTAGGCGGTTCTTTTGTTACAATTAATACGTCATACATTTGGTGATGAGAACGGTTCACTCATTTATATTTTCATACACTATTATAATAAAAACTAATTGATGAAATTGAAAACTTTCTTCACAGTATTATTTTTTTTTAAATAATTACCATTTAATTGATTAATTAATAAATTAATTCAATGAAAGAAAAATGTAGTAAAAATATAATTTTACAAAAATTTATTGTTATACTTATAAAAAATTATGAAAAAAAAATTTGGAAATCTTAAAAAATGACGAACGATAACTTTATAAATTGGTACATATTATAATATTATAAGTATGCCACCCCTGGAAAATGGCGAAAATGCATCTTAATATACACATTTCTTATCATTTAAAATTAGTTGGCTAACTTCACACTCTTCACAGTTCCACACCACTACTGCACACACGACCAATTTTTATTATTTAATACTGATTTTTTTAAACCGATTTTAGATGATTTTATGTTTTAAATATGTTTAGGTTATATATATAATTTGTGGTTGTAAAGTTAGTTTAGGTTAAAAATCGTGTATTAAATCGTGGTTGTTAAATTTGTATCCATAGTGTATACCATAATGGTAAGCTGGTGACTGCAGGTGTTTGAAACGTTCTTTTACGTTAAGTTATTATTTGTTATCATCAACAGATTAGAACCGGTCTGGTTAGTCAATAGTCTTATTCTGTGGTTTTGGTCCCGGTTTGAAAATCTAATGTGTGTCTATAGTTTAGATAATTCATCGCACTAATAAAATTAGAAATTTATATGTTCATATTTAAAATGAACATAAACGTTGATTATTATAGTATTTAATTTTTTCAATGGAATTACTATAACAGTCAGTTGATGTACAATATATTTGTTTATAATGGATGTGACATCCTCGATTCGAAATTCAGATAATGAGGTAAAAAACAGTTTCTTTTGTAATCTCATTAAGTATTATATTATAATGAAATATTTGTTTTATTTTAGTCTGAAACAGATGTGTTGGATCTGGATACTGACTATGATTTTCCTATTGTGGAAGATCTTCCTGCCACATCTGTTAAACGTAACAATATAGGATCCATTTGGAGAGATATAGTTGTAGAAGAACAGATAGGAGGAAGTTTAACTCATCTTGAAGTAACTACTAAGACTGCTAGTTACACTGATATTGATGATCCAAACTACAAGCATACGTACTTAACTTTTAAATATATGTTTTCTATGTTATTAAAAGTCTAAAATTGAGAGCATAGGCGTAAATTGGAGAGCCCCCTAATCTCCTTGAACAAATGCATAGCCATCATGAAAAATGTATGGCTCAAATTTTTTTATTAATAAAAAAAATGGATCAATATTTTTATTAATGAAAACATAACATGTACTATATTTAAAATTTTTAGTCCCCCCCCTTCCAACAAATCAAATTTACGTTAATGATTGAGAGTTTCAAAGTCATATTTCAGTATTAAAAATCGCCACGGGTAAAAGAATTTATTATTTCTTTTCATCTTGTTCAGCTTATAATAATATGATTAGTTTTTATATATTTATAGTTACGAATTTTAATTTAATGATTTAATTAAATAAATGAAATCTAGTAGTATTTACATGTGTGTTACCTATATAAATTAAATACTATATTGGATATATTATATTAAATATGATAGTAACAGTATGTGTATTTTATATGCCATTTTGAATAGTTATTAATTTAATATTCAAATTAATATGGAAATTTTTAATATTATAATTGTAGATAGAAAAAATAATTCATTTTCTCTATCAATTTTCTAATAATAAAAGTTTAAAAAAATAATAACTAATTTTAATTCATTTACCACAGAGCAAAAAATCTTAAACGAAAAAGAGTTTTTTCGCCAAACAAGTTAAATAAAAATACTAAAAATACATCAGAAAAGTAAGTTTTAATAAACATTATTTTGTATGTATTTATACAATGTAAAAATAACTATTTTATTTTATTTCAATAGAGATTTTGATTTTGAATCTAATCATGTTGTAAAGAAAAGGTATTCACGTGGTAATGGTGATTTTACTAAATGCAATTATAAATATGTAAATACAAAAGAATTCATTGAGAAAAGAGATAATAAAGGTTCATCTCTAAGTAGAATGTTACCTACTATTAATGACATTGACATAAAGACTACCAATGAACTTGTAGATATATTGTGTACAAATCTTCATGAACACAACAAGGATTTAATGTGTAAGTTATGAGTTAGAAATGTAAATAAATTCAATTTATGTTTATACCTTGTGTATACATTTCAAAGGCAGAAAATATTAAGATTTTATAATTCAAAACCTAATTTATATGGAATTTAATATTACATCTTATTGTAGTTTGGTATTTGTATTGGTTAATTTGTCAAAATTTCATACTCTCTTTTCAATGAAATAAAGCTAAAATGTATCTATTTAGCAGTGGCATACACAGAAAGGGGGAGCTAAGGGGTTGAAGCCTCCTAATTGGTTGTGTTATAGTTATATTTTTTAACTTATTTGTCCTAATCTTGTCAGTTTATATTTTATGTTGTTTAAATAAATTATTTTCATATTCGCATAACAATGTATTGTATGATATATAATATATTTGATAATTAAATATCTATTGTACTATTAACTAATTGGTTTTTATTTCTTTAAAATCATTATTTTATGATTGCTAAATTTTACAGCCCCTTTAGAAATCCTGCGTATGCCACTGTGATTTAGTGGAAGTTAACTTGGATAATTTATGGGGGTAGTTGTATTGCTTGAGTAGTTAAGTCAAGTAAAAAAAAATAGAATTTGGTAAAATTTTCAAATACCTATTACAAGTATAAATTTTATTATTGGTATCATGGCAACAAATAGTAAAGAGTTTAGACAAATATACTCAAAGGATTTGAATAAATATAAAATAATGTGTTTACAATTTCAAAACAAATATTTGTATGAGTTATGGATTTAAATCTTTCATAATAGTAAATTTATCTGGGTATTTTTTGAAAAATTTTTTGTAGGATAACTAATTTTGGTATTTCAGATTATATTAAAATATTAATTTTTTGGTTTTATATTATAATATAAAACATAAATGACTTATATCATTAGTGCTTCTGTTTATATTTTTGAATACAGTTCATTTATTCTCTGTATTATTTAATATTTGTGCAATTTTCAATTATAATGATACATTTATAATGCGCCCTAGTTTATGGTGGTTCATTACCAAATATAAATGTTTTAAAATTACTTTCATTATTATTTATATATGAGGCATGATTACAAATGTGCTTATTTTTTAATAGTTATTTATATCTAATAGCATTAAGAATATTTCATTTAAAACTACATAATTATCATCTTATAATTAAATTTAAAATACTGGAAATATAAATTATAATGCTGATAACATATAATTATTAACATTATTTTAGTCTTATGTAGACTTCCTATTAATAAATTACAACTATTGACAATATAATATACAAAATATTTAATCAATGACTATTCAATCGACTATCATAGCTATTAATAGTTATTTTTTTATTATAAAGTTTTTATATTAAACTGTGTTTATATACAAATTATTTACAGTTTATAAATAAAATATATTTTTTTCCAGTATCTGTGATATCTAATATTGATAAAACTATCATTATAGAAAAATACAACCAAACACGTGTAATAGAATCTAAGGGTGGTCAAATGATAAAGGTTCGAAAATTATATTTGATTAATAATAGGACATTTTAGTTTGTTATGTATAATGTATATAATAATACAAATATAGTTATTGTACTTCTTGTTTTAGAATGGTAACCGAAGGCGAACTTCCGGGGGAATATTTTTAAATTTAATTAAACAAGATAAGTCAATTCCAAACTCAGCCAAAAAATCTCTATTTGGTTGTTCTCAAAATGAAGTAATAAAAAAGCAAAAGAAGAAAGAAAAAATGAAAAGGAGAAAAGAAAAGTTAAAAAAAATTGTTGAAAAGGATAAAAAAGAAGGTATTAAAAAATATATTTTATTATTTTTATATTATTTATATGTTATATATTATTTTAATATTTTTTTGATAATATGAAAAATATAATAAAAATGATTTGAGATAAAAATAGTTTTAAATTTTAAAAATAGAATGGAATGTTCTTGTCCAGTGGCGCAAATTTAAGGAGGGAGCTAAGTCTCTCCAACCCCCCCCCCCTAAAGTTGCGCATATGCCCTTGTCACAACATTTGTTTATATATATAATTATGAAATTGAAATATAATTAGTTAAGTTAATTAATTTAAATATTTTTTTCAAGAATATGTTTTCACATTTTTATCAATCTTAAAAAAATATTAATAATTTTATTATTTAATTATTATTAATATTATTATAAAAATATAAATAATAATTTTTTATGGGCATTGTATATGTTACTTATGTTTTTAGTTATAATCATTTGTAATATTTACTAATTATAATATTATATGTATAATATTTGTATAATTAAATACATAATTTTATGTTAAGCAATCATGTTTATGTTTTAACATAATACTATTTTTTAGATGAAAATTTAAAAAAATTAAATGAAGAACTGGAAATTAATCTATCAAACACTGTATCAGAAAACTATCAACCTGATGGCGGGTGTCTAATTTTAAATGATTTATAACAGTATTAAATTTTATTTTCACAAATTAAGTAATTAAGTTGTGTTATTTGTTTAACATAACCTACCTTACCAAAAATTTACTTATAATTAAAAAAAAAAATACATTGTTTATGAATTTGGCTTAAACAATAAAAATGTTTTACATTTATAACTTGTTGAACTTATTCAAGTGAATGATATCCATTTTCAATTCAATAATTTATGTACAATGCAATGTAAGCAGTATTAAATTTAAATTTTGATATTTATTTGTCACAAAAATATTCTTAATAAAATGTAATAATATAATAATATTGCTTTCATTGATTTTTGTAATACAATTATTTATTAGTTTGACAGGACCAAATAATAAAAATTGGTAGTCTTATACAAGTTACATTTATTGCTTTCCTTCTAAGATTACAATAGATTTTAAATTTATTATATTAATATAAAATATTTAACATAATTTAAACTATATAAGATTAAAATTATTTAATTACATAATTAATTATTCTCCTTTATAAACAACAATATTTTTATCAGTTTCATATAGTTTGACTTTATATAGTAAATCAGGATTATTTATAACATTTTTTAAATTGTTCCATATAAAAATAGCAACATTTTCAGTTGTAGAAACACAGTTTTTAAAGTAAGGCACATCCATATCTAGATTTTTATGATCTAATGGCTCCATCACAGCTATTTCAATATACTTCTTTAAATCTGTTATATTCACAACCATGCCAGTTTTTTCGTCAATTGGTCCTTTTACTGTTATTTCAACTATAAATAATAATAATTAACTAAATTTATTTTACAATTAAATAAAACAATAAATTTCAAAATATGGTTCTCTTCAATTTTCAGTCATGAGATATTATATATATATATATATTATTTATAATTATGTATTAGAAATTAGAGAATATAGTTATTGTAGATTTTGTCGTCTATTTGTGAATAAGAAATAGTTTAACAGTACTAACTTATAATTATAATTTGGAATTGTAGAATTTTAATATTTTTTTAATCAATATAGCAGATCACAATGGTGTCTCTACAGGGAAATAGATCATTTCTTATCTTTTTTTTATACAATATGTAATTTTTTTAAATTATCAACTGTCCAGTTAACAACAGCACAACATGTATGCATACTAAATGCATCAAAGTAACATACCTAATATAAATTATAATAATATTGAATATCACTAATATTAATCTATATAATTTCAACTAATTAAAAAATAATTGGTAAGTAGTTAAACCATAGTCTACCAGATGTCATAAATAATTAATTTGTATAAATCAACTTAATAAATTGTTTTACATATTGATATTGATTCTGATGAGCTTGGTGGTATATAAATTTAATAATTTATTTTATCATAATCTTAAATTAATATTGAAAAATAATTGAATGTTTATGCTTTTTCTTATATAGTATAATTTATAAGGTGATCATAATTGTATGTTACTAATTTAATGGTAAAGTTAGATTGAGAACAAAGAAAACATAATCACTACCAAATTATTAACACAAAATGATAAAAATTTGATATTTATGCAAAAAATAGCTAATTATTGTTTTAAGTCGTATTATGTAAAGCTACATATTAATATAAATATTACCTAAATTTTAATACTTAATTATTAATAATAAAATCATATATTAAAAGTTTATTTTTTAAATAACTAAAATTTTGTTAAATCCTATGATCCCTGAATTTCAATGTTTATTGTATAATTTAGTGAATTTTAGATTATTGTATTCTGAAAAAACTATAGGGAAAATAAAAATTATCACTTTAAAAAATCAATGTGTAATTATTTTCCTTATATTTCGTCAGAGTAGGTCATAGAGACAAAATACTGAGTAAATGTATAAGGAATTAAGGAGTAACACTCGAAAAAAACAATTTACAAATTACAAAAGAATAAAAAAAAGAACTTAATTCCTCACTTTGCTCAACATTTAAATTTTTAGTAGGTATTTATTTTATATAAATACTAACCAGTAGGTAGGTAATTATTTTTTAAGGTTCAATATAGCCACAATAGGTAATATAAGTATAGTATGGGTAAAGTTACAAAGTAAAATACCTTTATAATTATGTCCATGACCATTTTTATTGTTACATTTACCAAAAATTTTCAGATTTTCTTCGTCGCTTAAATTGATGCTAGAAAAAAAATTATTTAATAAATAATCTTAAATTTTTGGAATACATTAAAATTAATTTTATTTTTATAGATTATAATGGGTAGTTACATTGAGATATGTATACTATATTTAAAAGTCAATGCCTCAATGGTCAATTAAACACTATTAAATTTAATTACTTTTATATTAGCTAATATAATTATTGTAATATTATACATTATTATGTAATATTAATAATAAATATAATACTAGTTAGTAGATACCTACATAATTTTGTTAAATACAATTTTTTAAATATTAATATGGAACATTTTTAACGATTTATGGTATGGATTTAAAAAATACAAAATGTATTTTAAAATAATTATATATTAAAATTAAATATTACAGATAGCATGTATGGCATATAGAAATATGAAAATGCACGTTACTCGATATAAATAGGTAATATTTAAATATTTTATGATGACTACCTGTGGAGTCGATGACTGGAGCTAAACTGCTCAATGCGTGTTACGTAAGCAAGGGGCATCATGACAGAATGACCGTAGTTTAGAAACTGATTACTGACGAAGACAGAAAAATTCAACTCTCGGTCTCTCAAGAACGAATCAATACGTCATAAATATAGAAAGTATTTGAACAAGCAGCACTGCCATCTAGTTGTTATAATTATTTTCATGGTAAGAATTTGTCATTGCCAATCAATGTATATTTACGTAATATCATTAATTTTATAACTATACTAATATTCATTATAAAATCAATGGTAATATAAAAGTAATAATATATAAGTAAGAAACCAAATATGTATGTTTATCATTAACTCAGATAGGATCTTAAAATTGTCTCTATTATAAATAGTCACAAAGGAAAATAATTTCCCTTTAATTCCGTTATCCACAATAGGAATTTTAATTTAAAAATACAATTCTAACTAAAATACTAATATTACTAATTTAAAAAGAAATTAGTGTACAACATTATTAATTATAGGTTACCTAAAAGACTTTTAATATTTTTTTAATTATAATTTAAATTCCAATTAAAGTAGTGGTTGGTTAATTGGCTATGTACATTTTATCAAAGGTTCAACTTATTCTGATTTGCTTAAAAGACTATAAATGCCAGTATAAAATAGAGTTTTATTATAAATTAATTATTTATTTACTTCCTAACGTAGTAAAGTATTAGGTACCCAAGTGATAATCAGTACCGTATTTGGATAATTTTTGCTCCGAGGCAACATATTTTAGCCGCCCCTCTTAAGCGGTGCATGGGCCCCCCATGCCACCCCGAAAAAAAACTCATCAAAGCCCTCCAAAAATCATTAGTTTCTTTATTACTTAAAGGTTAAAGCCATCATGAATCACTGCGTCAATAATTTTAGCCCCCCTCCCCTTAAAATTTAATCAAATCTCCACCTATGCCACCCCTTCTAATAGATATTTTTGAAAATGTAAAGTTATAAAATGTAAAATTGCAACAAGGTACACTTTCCCATCCCTCCCAAATACGGAACAGGTGATAAACTGATAACCAAAAAAGAAGCAATGTAAGTTATAATTATATTTTTAAAAATATTTAGTTTAATAAATAAGTTATTAGGACTATAAAATTATTAAAATATTTATGATAACAACAAAATGTAGTTTATTTTGAAAACTTTTCATCTATAGAAACTGTTTATATAACGACGTAGCACGCAAGCAACAAACAGAAAATTTGACAATGGCTGAAATATATTTTAGATTTGTGTTATTCAATAATCACTAGGTGTAAATAAATATTGTTTATTATGACATATTGGATACAACAATTTTAAAATTTTACTTCTTTTTACATTTCTGAAATCCTAACTATAGATGGGTTGATCACTTTAGTTCTACATCTCCATATATATCGATTTTACAGTATTTCAGTCCTACTTTTCGTTTATTGAATAAATTAATTTATTACTAAATAGTCTTGGACTTTGGTGAAATAATTATTAAAAATTACGTAAGAACTACAACAGTAAAAATAAAGTATAGGTATTAGGTAATATATACGTAATATACCTGTAACTTGTAAGCTGTAAGGTTTTATTCTAGTATATCACATTTGTATGGATTCGAGAAAATGGATACAAATAATTTTACAAGTGTATAATATTATACGTCATTGATAATCGTATATACATTATAATATACACATAAATTTAACCAAGTAGGTATCATTAATTATTATAATTAATTAAATTCGTTCAATATAATAATAAATTTGTTGTGAAAAATGATAATCAAACTAGGGGCGCTATTTGGGGAGAGCAGGATGGGCCACGGCTCCCCTATTTTTTCTATATTTTATCGCGCTCATACATAATATGTAAACGCCGCCTTTATACATATTCTACAAGAATATGGACTTATTGTATTTTTGTATATTTGTACCATTTTGTCGTTTGTATTTTGTATCCTTGTGGTTTGTTTAGCAATGAATAATATAATAATAATAATGATATAACATGTATGTTTAAAAAAATCATAACAAAAAAATTTTGTACATTCCTAAAAAATCCATCGCAAAAGAAGCTGTCAATTACTAACAAAATTTTAATATCAAACAAAATTGGCCTGCTTCAATTTTCGCTCCTCATATAAAAAACTGAAATGGAAAACCTAACCTCTGAATCAAACACAAATCATAATTCGTGTTAGAATATATATAAATATAAAGTATAAAATATAATAATAATTCAAAGAAACTATTTGTTTAGATATCCAATAAACAAAGAATGTATTTCATTTTAGCAGCTATGTATTGACAATTAAAAATATAATTAAATTTATCCCCTAACATATATATTATATACAGGGTGTTCCAGTAACTAGTTGTATAAGATAAAAATACGATATTTTGGTGGTTTCAAGTCTGAGAACCTTAATGTAACCTATTAAAGTTTTATTTTAGTATAAGAATAAAAATTTCCACCCACGCAATTCGCGCATGCGTAATGTAACTTTTAAAATTAAATGGTCACACCTTTTTTAATTTACATATTTTTTTTTTTTTGTATTTTGCAAAATAATTTTTACTCAGATTTTTAGATTCTGAGCGAAGCGATGATTGTATTGGTTTTACAAAGATGATCTTTTTAATGTCTGAACGCGCGATTTTGGATTGAAATATTGGTCCGATTACCACGAATAGGGTAATATTCTCTCTGTAGCAAATTGCGTCTAGTTAGTATTTTATTTAGCTTATTTTTCGAATTTCTCAAAAGTTTTTCCTAGGAAAAAGAAAAACTACCAAAAAATGACAGAAAATTCGGAAAATTACGGTTCTGTTATTTTAAATTTTTTTATTTCGTTATATCTATTTGAGTTTTGATCGTAGAGACTTGACAATTTTTTTGAGTATCAACAAAGGTATTCTACATTAGATTTCGTCTGGAAACGATTGGTTGATTTTTTGTCTAAGTATTGAGCTTTGAACTTTTTTCCAATAATGTTTAATATTTTCTGAAATTTTTGGTTCATTAGTTTGAAAATTTGATCGAAGTCTAACCATATACTACTTAATCTTTTTACAAAATATTTTAAAAATTGTAACTGATCATTTCTTTTTTATAAACTCTTAAAATTTGAATATTTTTTTGTATAATTGAATATTGTGATAATTTTTTTTTTATGTCTGAAGGCACTTTTTCGGGAATCCAAATACCACAAATAGGTTATATTTTCGGTAGAAAATTACGTCTAGTTAGTACAATATTTAGCTCTTTTTTCAAATTTCTCAAAAGTTTTTCTTTTGGATCAGAAAAACTACCAAAAAATGACGGGAAAACATCAGAATTTACGGAAATCGTAATTTTGATGAAATCGATTTTAGGTTTTTCATGATAACTAATGCAATTTTGAACGTACGTAGGTACTTTACATTTTTTTTTAGTATTCTCATAGTTTAATCATTTGGTAAACTTATGGAATTACCTATCAGTATAATATATATTGTATTATATTGAGCTTCTCTCAGAATCGTATTTTCTAATGCAATATCATTCCATTCAAATCTTAATTATAATAAATCATTAATTTCTCCGAGGACCGAAGGGACGAAGGAGGAACATCCAAAATCGACATTCCTATCTATTTAATTTTACGTCCAAAATTAGCCAAGTTATATGATCTTAAAGTTTTAAATAAAATGTTTAGAATACGATTTTTCATGATCTTGATAAATGGAAAATTCCAATACTTTGAATACTTTAGCGAAAAATTGTATTATTATACTAAAACAAAGCTTTAATTAACTACATTAAGGTTTCTGGATATAAAACTATCAAAATATTGGAATTTTCCATTTATTAAAACCAACAAAAATCATATTTTAAATATTTTATTTAAATTTTTAAGATCCTATAACTCGGCTAATTTTGGACGTAAAATTAAAAAATCCGAATAAAAAATGTTAAGACAAATATAAACTATATTTATAAATATAAATATTTAAATTAATTTATTATTTGAATTATTTTAAAAACAAAATATCTATAGATACTTTATACTTCTTTAGGTATTTATTATTTATATTATAGACTATAGACTGTATCATATAGTCTATACGATAGACATTATACACACATATAAGATATATTATTATCAATATTCATACTAAAATGAATAAATCAAAAACTGATGAAAATGTATAACTAAATCCATACATTCATTGGATTTTAAAACTTCTTCTTCACTGGTATTTACAACTCTATCTATTAGAGTTTTTGCAGTCATCACTACATCCCTCCATCTCTCTCGATCTTGCACAATTTTTCTCCATTCCTGCACTCCTGTCTCCCAGGGCTTTAAGATCCTGTTTTATGACGTCTAATCACCTCTTCCTCGGTCTGCCTCAAGGCCTTTACCCTTCCGGTTTCCATTCCATAACTGCTCTGATGATTTCTTCTTCGTTTCTTTTCATAATATGGCTCAGCCGGCAGTCACTGAATTTTTTATCCTTTTATGTAACTATAGTAATTGGTGCTAAGCCCAGAACTTTCTGAAGTTCCTTGTTGAACTTCTTTCTCCATTCATTTGTCCTTGTATTACGAACTAGTCCGCATATCGTCCTCCATATTTTATTTTTAAAAGTTCTAAGTAGAGAAGGTCTAATTATTGCCGTGTACTGTGTACAGTTTTAATTTTGTTTTGAAAGAGAATTTGGAACTAATAAAGAGTAAATGTTATTTCAGGAAAAGTGTTGCATAAATTTAACATAATTTCATGACACTTAATAATTTTAAGATAAATAATAAAAGTATTACTGATATAATTTTTAATGTAAATTGTTAATAAAAAAAATGTTAAACCTTGTCACATTTAGAATTTAGATTTTATTTTTCTCTAAAGTCAGTCATAAAGTCAGATTCGTATTTCAACGCACTAAGAAAAAAATGGTGCTATATTTTAGTTAATAGAGAATTCCAAAAACCTATTCTATGTGATTCAATGTTTTTCCATACAACGGACAAATCACAAGTAGCGCCTAACGTTTCCTTTCTTTCAATTTCTTACTTTTTTTAAAAATGTCAATAGGTAACAAACATTATACCTAGGCAATCATATAACATTTTAAATATATAATGAAAACTTTTAAATATAATGAATTATGAATACTATCTTTACATTCTTTGCAATATAATTTTTTTTTTGAAGGACAGTATAAGTAGAAATGTATACAGAATAACATTGTATAAGCATACAATATAAGTATTAAGTATGTTAGTAATGTTAATAAGTATATTATATCTGACAATTTTAATTTTATATTTCCTGTTATTGAACCTAAGAAAAAGGTAAGTCACTAAATATAACTATAATAAAAACACTATAATTACTCGTTTCATTCAGGCTACTCAAGAATATTATATATATTAAACTTAATTCATACATTTTTGTTTAGACAAAAGCATTTGACTATTAATCACAATAATTATATTCAATATAAATTACTAATTACAGTAAATGGATAAACCGAAAATGATACAAAACGATGGTAAAAAAAATCAAATAAATTATATATCAATTATATTATAATTTAGTTTAAATATAGTATAATATGGTGACAGTACTTATTAGTTAATAAAACAATAACAAAAACAAAATATCAATAAATAATTTAAATATTCGAAAATGTAGTAACAAACACAATAGGTGAAATTTGTCAAAAAAATAATATTTTCGTATGTATAAACACAATCGCTACGAATCTACGATCCATTTCAATATTAAAAATGAATATTAATTGCGAGCCCGTATCGACTAGCCATTAACTTATAATTTTTACATGTGTGTAAAGATACCTGGTACATTAATTATTACATTACAAACTTATAAACAGACGTAATTTTTTTTTACACTTATAACGATTTTATTTACATACAGTATATATCTATGTACATATTCATACGGAGCCCGTAGGGAGCGAGTATTTTAAAATTTTGAATTGATATTATATTCGCGAGACACTCTGTACATAATTATCTTATCGATATAAAAATGTACACTTTACAGGTAGGTAGTAATAATATGTGTGATAATATATACAAAAAAACCGCGGACTACGTTAAATATACGACCGTGTTGTTATATTATACATATATATCATATACATCCGCATTCTTCTACGGTCATTTCCGGATAATTCTTCAGCACAACCTTCTCGTCCAAGTCCGAGTACATTATCATCAACATGCTCAGCTTGGTCGGGATGCAACACGCCAGGGGCACATTCGTATTAATCGTGTGCACCAACGTCTGCAGGACCGCGTGATTGGTAGCGTTCAGATGGCTTGCCAACGGGAACGAGCAAATACCGTGACAGTAGTACGCCTCGTATCCCGGCGGCGCCATGATCCAATCGTCGAACCCGACTTCTTTAAAATCCACGTACATCGAATGCCTCTGACATATCTTTCTTTTGCTCTTCTTATTGTGATGCTCGTTCGACTTGTCCACCGATCTCTTGTGCCGTTTCTGTATCGTCTCCATCAACGTGCTCTTTTTGCCTGCGAAACAAATAATATACCTTTTCGTTAATTTAGAACCTAGATATAATATATTAGATCCTGAACGAAGCGAAGAATGTATTGGTTTTACAAAAATGTTTTTATTTTTTTTTTTATGTATGAAGACACTTTTTCGGGTAGAAATAATGGTCCGATTACCTTAAGTAAGTTATGTTTCCGGTAACAAATTGCATCTAGTTGGTACTTTATTTAGCTCATTTTTTGAAATTCTCAAAAGCTTTTCCTTGGGAGAAATATGAAAAGCAAAAAATGGCGGAAAATCGGCAAAATTACGGTTTCTGTTATTTTAAATTTTTTAATTTTGTGATAACTAATTGAGTTTTAATCATAGTGTCTTGAAAATTTTTATAAGTATTAACTTAGGTAAACTTCATTACAAGAAAAAATTTAGAAACAAATGGTTGATTTTCTGACTAAGTATAGAGTTTTGGCTTTTTTTTATAAAAATGTTTAATATTTTCTGCAATTTTTAGTTTATTGGTTTGAACATTTTGTCGAAGTCTAGACATATACGACTTAATGTTTTTACAAAATATTTTGAAAATCGTGACTGACAATTTTTTTCATAACTTTATAAAGTAAAAATTTTCGAAAATTGGCAAAATTACGGTTTCATTATTTTATTTCTTGATAACTAAATAAGTTTAAATCGTAGGAAATTGAAATTTATTTTAAATATTTACATTCGTAATTTACACACGTGGTAAAATTTTAGAATGGATTATTAGTATAGCATATTGTAATATATTGAGTTTCGCTCAGAATCGTATTTTCTAATACAATATCATTGTATTCAAATCTTAAGTATAATAAACCACTAATTTCTCCGAGGACCGAAGAGACAATCGACATCACCACTTATCTTTACTTTTTGTTTTATTATTAGGTTCATATAAATGTAAAATACCGATACGTTCATTTGCTAAAAATAACTACAAGTAGGTATATTACTATTATTATTATTAATAATAGTTGACATTTAAATTTGTTTACGCTCTCTAATCCAACAATATGCCCAGTGGCGGCGCGAACATTTTAAGTTGAAGGGACAGCTGAATATTTGGTCTACTCACACCTCTTTCCCCACCAAATTCAATAAAAAAAAATTTAGTATATTATTTTATTTATTTTTATTTCTAAGTGTAAATTAATGTTTTCTTAAAAATACTAGAAGACATTCCAAATGTATCAATTGCATCGATAGGTTTGATTTCTTTATCTCTTTCTCACAAAAGTTCTGGATAATACATTAACATGTTTTGCTGTAATGCTGTGTTTATAATGTTTTTCTTTAGAAGGAATAGAGCTAAATAATTGTTACGAAAAACAGAGAATTCAATTACCTAAATAATATAACCTAAATACCTTTAAAATGATTATCATTTATCTCATTATCGCACTTACATATCCGTCTTGCAATTATAACTTCAACCTGTCTATATATAGCATATAACCAGCCACCCACCACCCACCCACAAAGCTTGATGTGACAACAGTCCCAAAAACCCTCGTTCCCGCCGCCACTGATGTAGTCTATTGATAAAACAAAGTTTTTTTACACAAATAATGAAAACCAAATTTGTATATTTAGGTAAAATAATTTAAGTCTAATAAATGTACATCTTAGAAGCTTTAAAGTAGATGCTAAATATAATATACCTACTAGATATTATAATCTTTATAATATAATAGTATTAGATAAATAGAGTTCATTCTTACTTATTGTTTCGTCCTCCGTGTAGACCATCAGCAACGCATTTTCAGATGATTCAAAGTCAAACACATCAAATAAATGTGTTCGACTACCAGACCCTGTTATGCATTGTACCAACATACCATGGTTGTCTTCGAAATTTGTCTCCGACAATCTTTCAAGAGCAGGCGTAACGTCAAATGTTATTTTTTCTGATTTTAAATCTTTCGATAACTTTATCGATTTCGAATCCACAAGCCTAGATTTAACAATAATTTTACAATAAAATTACACACACGCATAATATACATGACTATCAGAATTTCGTGTTATGATTAATTATAATAGGCATTATAATTGTATAGGTATGTTATATCGATCATTTTTGTATCACAAATTTTTTATTACTATATGTATAATATACAAATATAATATGTCATTTAATTTGCAATTTGTATAGTACCTGAGAATAGGTCTTGATAGTCCTTTTATGCCAGGTTTGACAATATCATGAATTAGTACTTGAATAGATTCTTCATATTTTAGTTCTGGTTTGTAGATCATTGTAAACTGAACTTCAGCTGCTTTAACTTGTTCTCGTTCCGGTAGAAGATTTATTTCATATTGAAGTCGATACCTTTGAGATTTCAAGTTGATCGGAATTGAGCCTACATACGTAGACAATAAAATCATATTTAAGTAGGTATTATATTATAATATTATATGTATCAAATGCAATGGTAAACTATTATTATTTTTAAATAATAATTAACGAAAATCATAGTTTGTGAAACATATGAATCATATAATTATAACATTTATTGTTTTATCTACCTTTGTTGATATAAGATCTAACAGTGTTGGCTGACCTGGTATACAAACCAGGAAGAGGAAAATTAATTGTTTTCGTATTTTCTCTTAACATCGATTTATACAGATCCATAGTTGCAGATGGTATTTTTATAGGATTATTTATTACAGGTCTTCGTTTTAAACCTAAATTAGAAAAATGTAAATAATAGAATGTTACAATTCAGAAAAATATTTAAATGTATAAATTACAAATTAGTAGATAATTAGTTAAAATAATTTTACCTAATTTCGATAATAAATGTTTTTCAAATTCATCATATTCGCTGATGGCCAAACCGTTGTGTAACATTGCCAACAATAACAGTAAGATGAACATTGTGCCTAAATAAATAATAAATAATTATTATTTTTATGTATTATAAATACAACGATGTAAAAAAAGGTATTGGAATAATTAGCGCATCTTAGTTAAATTATTACTAGATTTGTTTCTCTTTACCTAAAACCAGTTATACGTATAAAAAATATATTATTTGATCGACGCAAAAAAAATGTATAGTTTTATAATTTATTTATTTTTATATTTTGATTAATATTAAATAATAACAGTATAATTCAAATAATACGCCTGATCTTCCTAAATACCATATAATATTTAATGGTTTTATTTGATAGTTTAAAAAATATGTTTATTTTTTCATCCATTATGTAATAGACTTTAGAATTTTTTTTTACTTTTATTTACAACGATTTGTAAATTTACAAAATTTCTTTTTTTCTAGAAATTTTCGGTTAACGACATATAACAGTTTTTTGACTTAAAAGCAATCTTAATATATAAAAAATACACCTATATACACTGTACACGATACTTATAACGTGTAATTTTTAGTAATCTGAAATTGTAAATGTTAATTGATATAATTAATTATCTTTGATTACATATGACATGTATCATAATTGACAACTGTAGGTAGGTAGGTGCAGGATTTATTTATGAATTATTTAATGTATAATATTTCCAGGGTCTAAAATTTTTCTATTTTTTCGTGCTACACACTAAATTTGTAATACAATATTTTATTTTGATAATATTTCATTTAAAATGTATACAACTGAGATACAGCATAATAATTTCAAAGTATTATTAAGATTAGTCATCATTGTATATAAAAAAAAAATCAGTTTTCACATCTTTTTCTTCAAAATAATATATTTAAATATTAATAATTATAACAAATTCAAATCTAAAAAATGGTAAAATTTGAATACATCTTATATTTCAAATATTGTTAAAAATACGAAAAACTAAGAATTATGTTTTACACAGTTTAAAATTTTGTAATAAACGCAATTTAGTCCCTGAATATTACAATTATTGTTTAATGATTAGGTAGATACTAAATTATCAATAATTTACCTATAGGTTAATAATAACCTACACACATTTCAATACACATAAAATTAATGTAAAAAAGAAACATTTTAAAATTATAAATCATCATATAAATGTAACTTATGAGTAATGAGTACGACGCAGTCAATAGTAGATTCGTTCATGTTAAATTAACAGATGTTAAAGTATATCTAAATTCAGTTATCTATCCACAATTCTACATAATTATTTAATTTTAAATATTACTAATAACTATACATTATTGTATAATGTGTATGCATCATTTTAAGAATCATATTATGTAAAAAAGAAAACGAAATCCTATATAAAGCCCCTCAATTTTTTTTTTTAATGGGCTTCGATCACGGTCATCGTACATTAAAACAAAATAATTTGGCTACAAGTTCTTACGTAGATGTTTGTTTAGAGTTTGAATCTCAAAAAAATTTTATAAAGTGTAACTGCTTTTTTTTTTTAATAATTCATGATCATATAATTGAATATGAATCAATTAAAGAAATATGAAAATTTGTATGATATAATTAAAAAAAAAAAAAAAACATTATTATTAATTTAAGTTAAAATTAAAAAATTTGTAAAACTATAAAATAAATTTAATTAATAGTATATACATGTTTTAATTATAACTATTGCTAAACGGATAAAGTTCAGAAAGTACAATGTCCCTATACTTATATAATTATTTAAGTCAGTTATAGTCAGGAGTTAAAGTGGGGGAGGACGTAAGGGGACTCAGTCCCCCTACCTTTAATGGTGGTTAAAAAGCGTCCCCTTGAACAAATTACACATTACAAAACGCTCTGGGGACATAAAATGATATATGGAACGCTTAAAACTATATGGAGACATTAGTCCCCCTGGAATTTTTTCCCACTTTAAGCCCTGGTTATAGTGTCGTACAGAACATTTTTCCGATCTGAAGCAAATTGGATAATATGTCAATCCATTTACCAACAGTGGCATAATTAAAAGGGGAAGAGAGGATTAGGCCCCTAGAGTCTGTTTTTTATGTATACATTTGAATATTGGTTAGGTTTAGTAGTTAAAAACATAATAAATATTTTAAATGTTAATAATTATAAACAATTCAAATGTAAAAGATGGTAAAATTTGAATTTATCTTAAAAATATTGTTAAAAATACAGAAAACTAAGAATTATGTTTTACACAGTTTAAAATTTTGTAATAAACGCAATTTTAGTCCCTGAATATTACAATTATTGTTTAATGATTAGGTATTTTATGGTATTAATTATTTTCTAAATATTTTTAAACAAATTTCTATATTCTCTCCAAGATAAATTTCTAATTGCGCCACTTCTCACAAATATGGAAAAAAACCTACATTAAATTTTAAAATATAAACAAATTAATATGTACCTAACCTTTTTACCTTTAAGATATATGAAAGTAGAAATAATATAACATTTATTGATATTTTTAATGAAATTATTAAGATTTGCCAATTAAAAAGTCATGAATCACAATATTAGTATTAGTAAGTTATTAGTTTGATAATTATATATTCGATTCTTGAATAGTTGACTTGTTTATCGTGAATTATTTAATATATTTACATAATATCGTTGAATTATTATATTAAATATATATATATATATATATATAAATTATATTAAACCATTGATTCACCCATCCATGATCTACACAGAAAATTAGACAATTATCTCAAAATATCTCTCTTCGGCACGCCACTATAATAAATACAGCTATAACGCATTTACGCATACTATAACTTATAACTTTATTAATAAAATTAATTATAAGTAGGTAATTAAATACAGAATATTAAAATATAAATATTAGTATAACTAGGTATATTAAATGTCATTTAATTTATTTATGCCTTTCTATTGCAAGAAATGGTTATATTTTATAATTGAGTGTCACGCAACTGTAACTGATTGTATAATGTTAATGTAGGTATAAACGATAATTTTCCAAATGAATCCCAATATAATGCTTATACGAGCTAATTAATAAATAATAATTTACTTAAATATTTTATTTAAATGTTTTGTTTAAGTAATTGTGCATATCTCTTTGTATCAATATATTTATTATATAATATGTATGTTTATATTTAGAAATTATTAATATTAATAAAATAAAGTCCAAACATTACTGCAGAAGATATCACCAAAAAAAGGTTTAAAATGAGTAGGTTATTCGTGGCGTAAAGAAGGATTATTGTTAAGAATAGTACAGGAGAATGTACCACAAGGGAAACGACCAATTGGAAGGCCAAGACTAAGATGGGAAGATAGAGTCAGAGAAGACGTAGAAAAAGTTAAACCCGGGATGGATTGGAAGGAGTTATCATTAGATAGAGAAATTTGGAGACAAATTTGTTGGACGATATGGTTTTAAGGGCCAAAGTCACGACAGAAGAAGAATAAAAAAAGTAAATATTTATTTAAATTAACATTTAGTTTTTAAATTTTTGGTATCTTAATTAAAAATCTTATAGACGGTACCTGTTACGATCGGTAAGTTGCACATACATTATATTAAACACTGTATAGTTTAGAGGTATATATAATCATATTATTACCATATTTTAAGTATTATGTGTATATGTCATAGCAGTGTTATATAAAGTGATTATTACATTAATTTTCTTATCAGTCAATTATTATGATTAAAAATTTAATTGTTAAATAATTTAAATAGTTATTTGTTGTGATAACTGGGATTAAAACTAGTGATCGGGTACAAGAAAATCACCCTGCACAGGACACATACAAATTATGATAAATATTGAGAAGCCATCAAACCACATGTTCTGTTTCCATCTATCTAACAGATAATATGATAAAATCATTACAACACAGAACTTAAATTGTGATAACTAAGTTGAACTTAGAGTATAAATATAAATTAGCAAATTTAAAAAAAAGCATATATTGGGAGAATGTTATATCAGATGGTAAAATATCATTTGTCTAAAAAGTTATAATATATTGAGTTTTGTATTTGTTTATTACGCTGTAACTTCTTTTGTACTTCTATTTTCCTTTTACACAAAATGGATATTATGTTATTTCTTCCAAAATATGCTTTTATTTAAATTTGCTAATTGATGTTTATACTACAAGTTCAACATAATTATTACAATCTAAGTTCTTTGTTTCTATGTTTTTGCTATATTACTCGGTTGATAGACGGAGACAGAACATGCGGGTATGATATCCTCTTAAATATAATATAATTATATTATAATATAATTTATTATTATTTTATTATTTTCTTTTGTTCAGAATTTCGGGAATAATATTTATTTATCATAAACGTATAATTACGATCATTACACACTTATTCAGTGACCGCTATATTAAAGTCATTATGCATGGACGTAACGAGCTTAAATGGCTTGATGGCTTAGACCTATCTGAACTATTTTTAACCCTCCTAACTATAGTTATGTCTATGTCATTTGGTATATCGGGCAATTCACTTATAAATATTTCATCATCATTCACCATTTATATATTTATATATATATATATATATATATATATGAGATAAAAATCATGAAATACACCCTCATACAAGTGGATAGGTGGATAATACATTTCATTCCCGTTTTGACGTATTTGAATTTTTAGAAAAGCCGTCACTGGACTACTGCAATATGAGTGTTTATATGTTATTTATTTACAATTCGAATATCTAATAAAAATGTCGTAAATATAGGCAATAATATAGGTAATAATATTGTTAACTTACGAATCATCTTAGGTAAAATAACTTATACGTATACCAGTACTTGTGTTGGAAAAATAAAAAAAGGGACTGCGAGATTTAAAAAAAATTAGAATTCCTTGCAATTATTGAATTTAACTTACCTCATAAATGCTTCGAAAAAATAGAATGAGTACGCTAAAATTTTTTTTAAAAAAGAAGAGGTACTCCGTCCCCTACATCATCCTCAATTCAAACACTGCGTGTAACACGAAGAGATTTTCAAAACTACATATTTTATACTATTATTTTTACATTTTTATTTTCAAAAAAAAAATAACTTAGCTAGCTGTAAAACATATATTCTAATAATCGCTTACCAGATGTGATCACGTATAATAATATTGCGGATGTCGTTTCGATCATGTAGAACACATATAAAGTCAAAGTAATATCGAATCCACAAACACGACTGTTATAAAATTAATAAGCGATTGAAAAATGTATTTTTACAAACATACTGAAAACATACATAAACAACTACGATAAAAATATAATACCGCGGTCGGTCCACGAAATAATATCAACGGAAACGATATAGTGTAATAAAATAAAATAAAATATTAACCAGAACACGCACATGCGAAACCAACAAGAGGTGATAGTGAAATGACGTTGACCGGCAGGGTAGTCTCTGAATAAGGGTATAATATACAAGAATACGGGTATTGTGTGACGGTTCGTAAACACGTACCTACGCACACACGCGCACATGTGACCGCCGCCGCCGCCGCCGCCGCCGTTGGAAATCGGCAGACAAACAGGCGTCCGCTCACCGGACTATATATTGTGTGTATAATATAGAATGGTTAGGTATGGAGTAGGTATTAGAATTATATTATTGTATAATGACGACGGGCGGGGGTGGTCGGGGATCGGTCAAAAAAGGCGTGGTTTTCGTATTTCTGGAAACCACATTTTATCATCCCGGAGATGTCTCTATACATTATAAAAATAACGTATAATATATTATGAATCATAATGTAATTCGTTACATTCGTTTTCCGCAACATAATATTATGAGACAAATCGTAAATCTAATATAAACAATAATAGATCGTGGTGAAACGCAACAGTAACAACGTCTATATATAATATATAATTTGAATTTGATTGACTCGACGAAATAACAGATCATGTCGCTTTTTTTTCGCGTATTATTATCATGTCGTCCGCATGCTGCATGTGGAGGAATGTACTGCGCATAAAAATAGATACTCGCAGTAGAAACAACTCAATACAAATGTTTACAACCCTTTCTGGCATTACTCGTTGCAACAAGTGTGACGCTTTCCCTAGTCTCTACCATGTGCCATCGCGCGATCGTATTTTTCAAAATTTATTTATATTTATAAATCCGAGTTATGCTTATGCGCAGTAGGTATATAGGAAAATCAAAACGATAATTTTTTCTTCGTATTTTATAATTTATGTTAGGTAGGTATATGCGTATATTATATTATATGTGTAAATCGCAAATAATATAACACACACTCCGCATGTTATTATAGTATCTTTTTTCAAACGATTATTCGGTGGATTCTTAAAGTCCTGCCTGAAGATAATAGGCCCTGAAGGAAAATTACATTATATTATACTAACTCTACGGGAATATTTACGAAACGTTGTACAGTTTGTTATAAATATAATATTGTATATTATTATATGTATACAATAGTGTTCCGTTTTGTTGTTTGGACACGAGACTTCTCGACGCCAATATCCAGCTGCTTTCTTAGTATATGAGTGTGTGTGTGCGCGTGCGTGATCACGTGTGGTCCATTTATTCATTTAAATAACATGTTTCATTTTAACTGTAGTGTTTCGTATTAAAATGGCGGCAAAGGTCAATTTGTTGATTTGGCCGCCGACATAAAACTTGGTGCCACGCAGTCTGCACGTATAATACATATAAATATTATTATTATTATTATTATTTCGTACCTTTTCGATGGTATACAAAATGAAATAATAATATATTATAAAATATATTGGCGGTCGAATCGGTATCCTACAAATTGACAATAATAGCGGTGACCCTGCAAGCTGTAATACAGCTATATATAACGTTTATATACACGTAGTGTACACACACGTTAAAATAATAGCAAACAGGTAGATGCACCTCTATAATACCTGTTGAAGATAGTACATCATGTACCGCGTATATACGATTTAAATGATCAGCGGAGTAAGCAAGATAAATTCACGATGAGGGGAGAGAGTTAATAGAATATACTTAAATAATTGAATTTGATACTTTAACAAGTATAATTTCAGTGGTAGAAAATGATATGAGGTATTTTCTATGTTGTATAATTGGTTTTTATACGCGTGATTCGATTTGCAATTTGTAGGTGAACGTAAATTCCACCCAATAAGGATAAATTTATTTCTGAAATTTTTACAGGTAAAAAAAGCACATATGTACATTCCGTTGTCGGTCAATTTCTAAGATGGGTTGTATAAGCAATTTATCATTTCCGTTTCAATATGATTTATTAGAGTGTGCAAAGTAAATGAACATTAGTGTGTGTGTGTGTGTATTACATTAATGCACATACTCTAAATTATACCAATTATGTATTAGTCGTGCACCACATCCGGATGAGATATATCTGATCGGATCTTACCCGTTTATTGTGTTATTTTTTATTTTATAGATAACCATTATAACTATTTATATATTTTTTATAATACGCATCTAGCAATATTTTTCAATAGTGAGATATATTTTTCCACCTTAGTAAAAAAATATTTAAAGTAAAAAAATGTTTAAAATATGAAAAATCTATTTTATCTTACTGAAATCGGAAATTCGTTTATCAAAAAACACCTGGATAAGACCTATAAAATATATCAAACATTCTTTAGGTTTTTACAGGATTTAAATTGGACCACCCAAAGTCTCATAATTTTATCACGACACGAATTTTTTTTTGACCGACTATAACCACCTTAAACACGAACACATTAGTTGGCGTTACACAAAACTGTTATACTAAAGACAATGTAAGAGGGATCGTATAAACTATAAATATTTTAATAAAATGTAGATTGACATACATGCAGTTATTTAATACTCGTATCCTTTAAACACTGAGATTGTTTTACAACTTATAATTTATTTTAACTATTGTTAGTAATTTTAAATCGTTGTCCAAAAAGTCAATAAGAAATACGATACGATACGATTGTTAGTAACATTTTGTAACTAGATTATATTCATATTACTTCCAAATATTACTGATCTATAATATTAAATTTCATCTGATAACATTGAATTTTATTAACGAGTTTCAATTATTTTATACGATTTAATTATAGTTATTAATAATCAATTCAGATAATGCCGATAACGAAACGATTCAACCGTTTCGTGTCGCAGTTCAGATTGCGATTCAAAGGTATATCTTACGATGAAAATACAGCTGTGTGACTGTTTACATAATATTTAAGAAACATGTATCATTTATAATATTTATTACCTGTTGTATTTTTCTGAGCGGAATTTGCATCAACTTTTTTCAGCCCTTATATTTTACCCGTTTTACGGGTGGATTTGACCTGATCGTTATGGTAGGAATTTACAATTGCCCGTTACTCGTTAGTACAAATACTAAATTGCGATAGGAAATAACTGTTATTGTTACTTATAACAATTTTACTGTATAAATAGATATATATTATATATTGTATATAAACTTATGTAGATTGTAGTGTAAATTATTTATCATTTTGTTCAATACATTTTATCGTCTATAAAATATTGTATGCGCAGTAAAATATATAGTTTAATCTTGTTTCATATTATTATTTATTTTCAATAGGAAGAATTAAGAGAAACACGATTTTATTCATTTAATCTTTATATTTGATAACAATTTAATATTATGTTTTCTATTAAAAATATTATCTATAAGTTCTTATAAATTAATTATACGTGTCAATGAGACTAGCAAAGTGATTTGGTAGGTCCTCGGGTCGCCTGAAAAGGAATTATTATAGCCTCATATTACCCTCATATCTTTTCGTTCAGTTCGATTCATAGAAATTTTGTCAATTTCGTGACAAATACAATGCTTTATATCCAGTAGTAGGTACCACACTGTCTAGCGAAACCATTTTTTCTCTTTATAACATTTATATTATTTGGTTGTCAGCCGACAAAAAAAAAACAACAATAAAAGTTAAAAACGTCGTTTTATATTCTTTTCTCTGTCGTTTTGTTGTTGTTAGATTACCTACATACTCTCCAGAACCGCCAATCAAATAAGTCTAATATTGCAAGGGTTTTAGAAAAAAACACGTACCTATAATAATATCTTTACTCGATAATGAGTTTCATAAACATAAATTAAATTAATAATAAGTATCGTACTGGTTCTTTAATATAGATATTATTATCTAAGCTTTGTATAATATTTATTTATATCTTAAGGTATAGGTCGTTTTAAAATATCTCTATAAAAAAAATTGTGCCTTGATAGGCTTACGGTATTTATGTTTTTTGTCGTTTCAAAGTAAAAATAAAACCATGAATGCTAAACATAAACTTGATTGTAAATAAATAACAAAAGAATTATTTCTAAATTTAACAATATTCTTCAACAACTATAGTATATAATATATACTATATATACTATTGTGTAGTCTGTTGTATTGTTCATTATATATAGTTGTAATTTATAATAGGCAAGTATTTTACTTAAAGAGCACGTTTTTCCTTTTTACCAAAATAAGATTAAAATCGACACTATCCATCAATAAGTAATATACCAGTATATTGCCGTCAGCAAACAATATATTAGCAACCTTTATGAAGAGAAAAATATATTTTTTTTTAATTTCTAATGGTTAAGAAAAAAATTAGTGAATTAAATATAAATATACATATATAATTATTTATATTAAAATTTAAATTATAAAATGTATTAAATAATTTATAATGAATAATGATACAAGAAAAGATAGCAAAGATAGCAATAGAGCACGTCATAGATAATTAATAATAATATAGCAACTGGGATTTATTTTATTTTTAGCTCTGTCTGAATATTTACGTCTATGTCAATGCTATGGTCATTGTTATCGTCACATTATTGCTTGTACATATAATCTTTAACATGATCAGTGCAGGATTTATCGGGGTTGCAGGGAATGCAATGCATCAGAACCTCAGAGCTCGTTTAATATTAAGAGGCCTCAGATTTTGTTTCGGAATCGTAATATTGCATACAATTCACAATTGTATATTCAAATATAATTAATGAGAGAATAATATTTTATTCTAAAAATACTAGCAATATCAATATATAGTTGAAGATAATATTAATAAATAAAATAGTAATTAAAAGTTTGAAATAGGTATGTAGTGTATTAAGTTGTAATAGTTCCCACTTTTATTTTATGGTCAAATTTTACTATTTTAGATACATTTATTATTATTTTAAATAAGTAGGTCGTAGGTATGAATTTATTCTTGTTTATACAAGCAATGCCCTTCATAATATATGTCCAGTATACATTTTACAGATATTAAATATTTAACTTAAATACATAGTCACTATTTTAAACTACTAAGATACGCACGTCGTAAAATAAGTTTGAAATTTTAAAACAGACAAGCCCAAAAGGGGGGAAATTGCCCATATTTCCCGCCCTTCTTATAGATGGTGTGTTGAAATTGGGCACAACGAATTCTGTTTCGTTTGATGATCAACAGACGGATTTCTTCTCTGCGATGTCGGCCATCAGTGACGCACACCACTGACTGCACAAAGTGTAACAGAAAACGGGGATTTTGATGATGTTGTTATAACCACTTCCCTGGCTACAAACATATTTGTTAAAAAGTGAAATAAAAATTAATTCCCTATTAAATTTCTATTTGGAAAAAAATTCAACACTCACAATAATGTTTCGTGCTTTAATGCTTGCCGATATTGGATTTTCGTATTGTTTAAAAATTTCTTTCTGCATCGATGACCACTTTTGAGTTTTCATTAAATTTTTAAATACAGATTACATTTGAAAAATTTCTCATGATTTTTATTTTTTACAATTATCTTTTCTAAAACCTAATGCAAAACCGCAGTAAATGTAAGATGACATGTAAAGTACCTGGACGTTATGGAGACAACAGTTTTATGCTTTGGCCACGTACTTAAACGGAAAACCGGATGAAATGCAGATAGAAATTTTTATGATATTACGAATATACGAATATAATTATAAACATTTACGTTAACAAAATCATTTAATGTAAGGTATAAATCATGGAAGATACGTACTTATGTATTTAAAAAAAGAAAAATGTAAAGATAATTTTATTATAATCATATAGGTTCATATTAGTATATTAGAATTAAGGCACAAGGGGTGTTTATCTAATCTATTATAAAGATATTATAAACGTGACATAAAACATTTAATAATCATATGTATGGTATTTATGCATATACAATCGGGTCTAAATTTGATAAAATTGTTTTGTTTAAACGATGATTTTATAGATTTGAATGTTTTTGAATTGGCAGGTGACGTATGGAGATGATGTACCACTATTCCAAAAATTGTTTTGTGTACCAATTCTAATTTTTGAAATCCACACAGATTAGATTGAATTCAATAATTGTAAAGGATATTACTTTTTATGAAGTCTTTTATTATAGTCCCTATACCCTCTTCTTTAATTTTCTAAATTCAAGCACCGTGTATTTATAATACATACTCATAGACGTAAATTTTAATAAGAATGGATGATTTAGTCTATTATACATGTATTTAATAATCATACAAAAATAAAAACAGCAAACTATTTTAGGGAGAGCTAAAAATGGTTTAATTCTGTCAACATCATCCCAAACCCCTCTCCTAGTTATGTCCATGTATAACACATTAACACAAGAATGATAATTTTATAATTTTAAATTATATTTTATTTTTATAATTTAATATTGCTGTATGTTAATTTTATTTTGGGGACGACCTGTCATTTGTAAGAAACATAATATGCATGCTATACTGTAGCAAATAGCTATTGTTTCAATAATAACAAATAAGATTTCTTGAAAATAAAACGATTCATAATTTTTTTTTTTTTAAAGTATCACTTTAAAATTGATATATAACAAAAGCGCTTTGGTTTGTTATTATATACAGAGAGCTGATTCCAGAATATCTATGGCTATTACATATTACAACTAACACTCTGTGTTATACATTTATAATTAATATTATTATGTTACGTATTATTAATTTGTTATTTCGATAGGATCTTTTATTTTTGAAAATTTGGAAAAAGCAAATCAAATTCTAATGCTCAAGATTTTACCCAATTCCGGTTTGTCGTTTATTTTTTTAATCGTATTATACACTATAGTTATACGTTTTTTGATTTTAAACTTTAAATACAGCTTGAAATTCTATTACGTATTTATTCCGTTCATTCGTCTATAATTTGTAACCTGATGTATAATTGTATACTTTTTACGTAGATAAAAGGAAAGATAATACGACGACACCAATGTCTAATATTATCTCACATATTAGTATCGATGTGCTCTTGGAAAACCGTGCACATATTATAACGTGTCGTTATTATATTTTATTATTATTATTTAAAATTAATTATTTCTATATCGCACCTGATTATAATCACTAACACATTATTAGATAGTATTTTATGTATTATTATTTTTTTTATAATTGTGTCGGCCAGGTTCGCATCATTAGCAACCTTTTAATTAAATTAGATAAAACTAAAGCTCTCTGACCTCCGTGCGAGTGACATCCAACGACAGCGTCATACTATAATATATTAATTGTTCATTTATTCAGCATTATTTATCTAAACAATTTTTTTTTTACATATTATAAATATAATCAGTGTCGTAAAATATTGTAAGATAGGCTAAGCTACCACGTTGGGGGAGAAAATGACGTAGAAAAACAAAAGGAAGTTAAAATAATGATCATTATATTAATAAAGATTTAGTTTTATGTGCTGTAGTCGGCCAAATTTATAAATATATTGTATATATTACGTCCATTGACATGATTCATTTTATAAATATATTATATTATATCTATTTTAATGATTTATACTATAAATAATAATAGGGTAATATTTAATAATAATTAATTGATTTTTTTTTACTTCATTTATGCATGGTTTTTTATGCTTTCCATGATTTTAATTACATCTTTTAAACAATATAATATATAAATTTTCTGAATAGTATTTTCTTTTCTGTTTTTTTTTTTTATTATTTTTCCTTTATATCCACCAATAATTTAAACCCATGATGCTCCGGCTCCGAATAGTGTTTCGGCTCATAATGGCGAGAGATCCAAAAATTGGACGTTCGTCGTCGTGATTTCGTGTTCCACGGGTAAAAGGGGATAAGAAAGCGCCACAAAATATTTAGGATATATATATTGTTCATGATATTGTTATACATTTACTTCGCATCATTATTGTTTAATTATTAATTATATAAGTGGAGATTTTTTAAAGTTTTTTTTTTTTAAATCTTTACAGTTATTCTATAAGAACTTGTCTGACAAAAAAAAAAACATTGTAAGTCACAGCAGTGAAGAGGATTTCACAAAACGACCATCATTTTGTTGTAGGACAATAAGAACAATATTACAGAAGGAATTGCGTCGGATCAATTACAGATAAGATGTTTTTTTTATTGTTTTTAATATTATTTTGTAGAAATTATTATAATTAGAGTTTGGAGTATGACTATACTATAACACTATAACAGCACTATAAAATAACGAAATATGTTCCATAAAATATTTTATATTATTATTGTAGACTTATAGTATAAATAGTAATAATGCACTATAAGTATTGATACTGTCATGTGCATACTTAGTTTATGCAAATTATTATTTGTACCTTCATAGAAAATAGATGTACTCACTTATACATTCGTTTATTTTATTACATTTATCACAATTTTTTTAAGGATATACTTTTAAATAAATTTTTATTTTATTACATTAAATGTGTAATGGTATACATTCACAATTAAATATGGATCATATGAATAAAAATATAACCAGCAATATATTATATAAAACATGGAGGACTAGTGGTATCGGTAGATAATATGATAGTAGTAAATGAAAAACTTGAAGCAGAGAGCAGCGATTCAGGGATATTTGGAGTAAAACTGAGCATATTTGGTATGACTTCAAATAAACAGATGAACAAACTGTTTATATGAAGAATAAAATGAAAAAGAGTGATGATCAAATGTGTGAGACAGATAGGATAAAGTGTTTAGAATCGGTAGTGCAAAAGTATAGCAGTCAGAAAAAGAACATGAAACGATAGTATTAAGTATAGATGGAAGAGGTCACTAAATTATAGTATATGAAATAAACTAGTTTTATACATATCTATAGTAGGTAAGGTGAGTATAGTAAGTAGCAAAAGTATAGTAGTTAGAAGAAGAACATGAACAATAGGATTAAGTATAAGTGGATAAGGTGACTATAGAATATGAAATAAATAGGTTTGAGAGATATCTACAGTAGGGAAATTTTCAACGCCATTTCACCTTGGTTTCAGTACTATTCAGGTTGTATTTGACATCT
>CM023357.1:27284807-27482889 GCA_013282895.1 Eriosoma lanigerum
ATGAGGGTGTAGCGTTGCAGTATTTAAATAGTTAATATTATGGGTATAATTATTTTTTAGATATTACATGGGTTTAAAAACCAAGTAGGAGAAGAGAATTGGACTAGATTTACCGATCAATTTCCTCCTCAGTTGAAGGAACGCCTCTCAACTGCCTATGGAATTTAAGACAACTCTGTAAGTATTAATATTTTGTTATTTATTTTTTAGCATTATATATAAAAAAAAAAAATTATACTAATAATTGATTCATTTTTTATTAGGAAATTTGGGGCGCAACATGGGTGAATCCAGCGTTGCATCTTTTGGGGTTTTTTCAACAGGCTTCGTGCTGGGACCTGCCGCGTCTTGTTGGATGTGCGGGAGGGAAGGGAGGGGGGAGTATTAAAAATCCTAAAATATTAGGATAATACCTAACAATTTATTTTGTTCTAAAATTTGTTTTGTGATTATTTTTTCATAACCAAATTTCATCTATTTTATCAATTTAGTGGTTTAACAGTTTGCATGAACAAATTTTATAAATTATTATTATTTGTCTTCTACTGTTGTTTATTATTATTATTATTATTATTATTATTATTACTATCATTATATACATTATACATAATTTGATTTTGTACTTGTAGAATGCTTGATAACAGTTTTTGCAGAATCAGTCCTATTGAACCAAAATGCTTGAATAATACTAGTCGCCCATCAGATAGTCAATTTCTTTTATTTGTCTTGGGCATTCCTACACTGCTCTCCATTATTCATTAACTCCTTAAAGTTCCTTTATTACCAACATTCCAGAGTGGATCCTTCCTTTCCTTATATACATGACCATCATTTTGGGAAACAAGTATTTTGAAAGTGTCTTAAAAAATTGTAATTAATCATCATCATTCAATATTGAATATCAATTAATAATTATTATAATGAATAAATCAGTTTCTAGTCTGATATTTTATGTAAATTATCTACATTTTAATTGTCTCTTTATCAATTGTTATTATTAATTAATTTTTTTGCTATTATGAGTTAATATTGTTAAATGTAAAGGCTTGTTTTAATTTTACATAATATATTAAGTTGCTCCTATGTAAACAATTATAATATATGACTTCTAAGGATATCATATTATGTACTAGTATTTATTATAAAACTATTAACCTATTTTTATACAAGCATATTTTCACTGTAATACATTTCTTTCACTAATAATTAAATTTACATGATTTCACAATTAATATTTTAGGGAGCATATCTCAAAGTTATTTATTATGTTATAACTTGTTTTTTATAAGAGCCGTGTTTATGGGCTGTTAAAATTTTAGTTGTTTATAAATATTGAAGTCTTTAGTATTTATTTTTTTTTTTTAATAAATCAATAATTACTAAAATGTATATAAAATAATATAGTTGATCATAGAATAAATAGTTTATTCTATAATAATTATTTTAAAAATCAAATTAATATCACATATAATTTTAGTTAGTAGTATAATTTTTTGCTGTATTGCTAAGTATGCAACTTGTATTGTTAAAGCAAATTAAATCATTTTAGTTTCTATTTTATTTTTCAATTTTCATTTGTTTAATTTATTATTATTATTTTTTTAATTTTGGTTACTAAAGAGACTTAATATTGAGATACTGCCAAAATGTTATATGTGAAACCGTGTGTGATAAGAAGAAAGTAGTTTTTTTTAAAACTTGAAAGGAATAATACCTAATGTGTTTTCCTGTTATTAAATTATCAAAATTTTGTAAAAATATTGCATAGATATTTTAACAATATATGAAAATAAAAAATCATAGCTGTTTGTTGTATATTTGGGAAAACAATTTCATGTTATGTATGGTCAATATTATAGAAATTAACCAGTAACATCAGACTTGATGAGTAATTCTAAAAGTTTATACTAATTGATTTTGGAATAAATTTGTTTATCGTAATGGTAATAGTCACCTTCACTTATTCAACACTAAGATACATTTTAATAATATTAACAAATGATTATTTTTCAAATGAATTAATTCCTGTAGTTTGATAAGTGAAATTTGCATGTATATCTAAAAAATTATATAGCTCCTATGTAAATCCAACTTCAAACTCACCAAAAACATAAAACCTGATGTACACAAAAGAATAGTTAATTAAAAATACACATCAAAATAATTCACAGAATTATATGATAATAATTAAATACTAAATACTAAATTGTATAATTTATAATTTTATTAAAAAATATATATAAATTATGTAACATGGATTTAATATGATTTTGTAAAAATGTATAAACACAACTAAAATAATATAATTCATTAATTAAAAAAATATAAAAACTATATAAATAAAATGATAAACTTTGGGAAAAATTTATTAAGGATGACAAATTCAAATGTTTTCAAAAATTAAATTAAACATTTAACAAGTTAACACCTTCTATTATATTGTCAAGACCATAATAATAGCTATTAAACAGTTTTATAATATTGTATTTTTAGTTTATAATATAAAATAGGATTTTAATATTTGATATTTATTAAGTATTAGTGACTAGAAATGATCATAATCCAAAGGAACAAGAATGTTAGATAAAAAGTTATCAAAAAAAAATAGTTAAATTATAAATTAGTAGACTTTAAGATATTAAATGGACACATTGATAATAGAAAAGTCAAATAAATACCCCCGCAAAACATTAATTGAGAGTGAAAGTGAAATATCAAAATATTATAAAAAATAGAAGTATTTTTTAAATTTTTATTTAGTTTACTAAATATTTAATTTTATTTATCAACATGCATATATTTATTAATAATATATAATTGTGAAAGGGAAATGAATGATTAGGAGGGTATCACAGATACAATTACTTTTTTTTCCATACTCGTACTTCACTACTGACATATCCAACAACTAATGTATTGTTTTGATAGTCAATCTAAATATTAATATTTTAATTAAGTAAAGTAAAAAAAAAGATTTATCTATTTATTGACTTACTGAAGTAATTTCTGAACCAGAACTTTCAATTTTGGCAATAATTTTTGGAGGATTAGTTGGAGTTATAATGTAAATAACTCCTTCATTACCTCCAGTTATAATACTCCCATAATTAGTACATTTAATGCAATTAAGCTTATAGCGTCTTTGGATTTCAATTGTAGGCTTTAAAAGTGTAAGTGTCTATGGAATAAATAATAAATATATAATTGGTTGGCAATTAGATAATATAATATAATTATTTTAATAATAAAAAGCAATACCTCCAAAATATCAAACAATCCTTGTGAACAATCCAACCAGTACATATAGTCTTGACTATCACCGACAAATAGTACATTGTCATAATAAGAAGCACACATTGGAAATCTACCACCTTGCTATAAGTGTTAAAAAATATATTACTTTTAAAAATGTTAACTACAATAAGTTTTGTTTTTTACTTTAGCCAAACACATTGATTTAACAGTTGTGTGTGTACGTAAATCCCAAATAGACAAAGTCTTGTCTTCACTCAATGATATTAAATAATAATCTTGTATTAAACATAATTCAATTATACTACGTTTGTGAGGACTTAGTTCAAATAGACGTTTTTCAGATTCTCTAGGATCGAATGCAATAATTTTAGGTGTATAAAGTCCAGCAGCAATGAAATTATCTTTACAAGTAATTGACAGCACTGCTGAATCAGCACTGTGTGAAAAATGGATAATATATTTTATATAGTATTTGAAACAAAAATTTTTATTTTTTATTTACGTAAATGTTTGTACTGGTTCTGCTTCTTGTGAAAAATTACCCATATTCCATAATTTGACATTTGAATCCCAAGAACATGATAAAAAATTATTTTCATCATACATTTTTAAATTCCATATCCAACCCGTATGACTATCTACTTTGTGCACTATAGGGTTTGTGATTATACCTGATGTATCCCACAAACATATGGAACGATCTCTTGACCCAGACATACAATGTTTACCATTCTGAAAATATTATTGATAGAAATATAGAATAAAATTTGTAAGCTATTTTCACTGTTTACTTTAGTCATAATAACAGCATCCACTTCAGAGAAATGAGCTCCAGTAAAACTAGTTGTAGTAGTATTGGTTTCATGTTTGCTCCAGTATTTGTCTTCTAGTTCTGTATACCAAGCAAATTGCTTCCATTTAAATGTATTTTCTGTGAAATCAAAACAAACGAAAAGACCAAATTGTATTTTCTACTTCAACAACCATTTAGTCTCACCATTGTAATTATCTATCAACATGAACGCTATATCACAATCATTAAACGTACGCATGACCCTTCTCTTCCACAAATATATGTCACTAATTATGTCATAAAATTGTTTGTTGACATGCATTAATGATCGTATCAAAGTGTCTGCATCGATGTGGTCACAAATCATTAGGAATACCTGGATGCAGAAAATTAAAATTAATATTTTATAAAAGAAGTTAAGCAAACCTGTATCTTTCATATTATGTAAAAACAAAACTAAGTACTTCAATTGGAAGAGTGTTTAACGAAACTGTATTGGCTTTTTCAACTATCACGTCTTCGGGTGAACCCATCTTTTATAGTTTTTTCTTGATGTTTATTGAACAATTTAAATAAAAGTTGAGTTGAAAAAAAAATATATAGTTTTCAAAAAGTGATTTTTATTTTAAACAACTACTTCAAGTCATTAATGTCGAAATTGAATGTTGTCTGATGAAAGTTAAATATACCACCAATCAAATATTATATATGTGTACAAACATTATTTTGAATAAATTACAAGTAATTATTATTTAGTTTACCTTTGTTGTTTTCATTTTTATTAAGTTAAATCTATAGTTATTTGTTGTATTAGTGTATTGTTTTTATATTTTATACACTGTTTTCCACGGTACAGATACCTACTATTCCTATTATAGTTACTAGTTTACTACCCAAGGTATACACCTTTAGTATCTATACTTATAGATCTTGCTTGCCCACTTCCTAATATTTAGATTCCTTCAAATCAGTATAAGCTGTTTAAAATACTCTGTGGTATAACCATTGATTAAAAAATATTACTAGTATTTATCAATGGTAAACATATGTTTTGTTTCCATACACCAGTATGATTTGAAAACATGCTACGACTGCTCATTTAAACACTGATAATACGCATGCGTATTACTATGCTATTCTCTGATTGGTTCGTTTGAATTTACTGATTTTAAATTCATCAATGTCATTATATTTGTATTAATTTTCAGTTAATTAATTAATTAGCATTAAGCATTCTATTACCATTAATTATAGAATAGATCAACGCTATTGCCGATCCGCCGTATATTTGCACTTTGTGTAACAAATAGAGTGATATTTTCGATTTGCGAAGCGAAACGTTGGTGCCGAGAAGGGTAGCGACGAGTGTCAACCATGAGCAGAGTCATGCGCATGTGTATTTTTTACTTTTTGTACTTTATCAGGGTTTAAATGAGCAGCAGTAGATTTCCATAGATATTAAACATGTTAAATTGTTTAAATAAATTATATGATGTTTTCAAATCACACATGAGAAAATAATTATTACACTGAAACGTGGCAATTATTAATAAATTAACCTATTATAAGGATGCCGCAGTAAGACCATTTTAAAAAAATCTAAAAGGATAATACAATTTTAAATTTGCAAAATCCAAACGATTATTAATTTAATGAATTGAAATAATTACTTTAAAATGTATTTGCAAAATATTTCACTATGATGGTTTAGGTGTATAATTTGTAGGGTACATACTATGTCGCAATTATATTTATGAAGCAATGTATATATATATATATAATGTATTCTGTGCATCGAAATAAATATAATAGTATTATCACTGTTTAATCTTATTTCAGGAACGTCTAAATTCAGGAATGCACTTGATGCACTAGGTATATAATTTTTAATAAAATTAATCAAATGAGCGGCAAATTCAGGCAAATTTATGAATATTTTTATAATATAAATAATTACATTATACTGTACTAGTTTATAATGTATAATGATGTTTAAGTTAAGGCTTTGCACCCGAATTAACACGAATCCGTAAAACCACTAAAAACCCTTAAAATTGAAACCTTTATTAACCCGATTCCCGAATGTTATTTATTTGAAAAACCCAAATAAATATTAAATTCTGAGTAAATCGAGGAATGTATATTGCCATAAGGTTACAAAGATAGGTTTTACTAAGGCTGTAGACAGGGGCGCTATTTCACTATATTTAGAGGAACAGCTAAAATTGAAACGGGCTAAATTTTATGCCGATCTGGTCAATTTTGTTTAATATTAAAATATGTTAGTAATTGACAGCTTCATTTACGATTGAGTTTTTTAGTTATAATTTTATTTAATTTATATCATTATTCATTGCTAAACAAATCAGATGGATATAAAATACAAACGACAAAATGGTACAAATATACAAAAATACAATAAGTATATGTTATTGTAGATTATGAAGGTGATGTTTGCATATTATGTAAATGAGTACGATAAAATACAGAAACAAATAGAGGATCCGTGGCCCATCCTACTCCCCCCCCCCCCCAAAATGGCACCCCTGACTGTAGACACTTTTTTGTGCAGAAAAAATATTCTAATTATCACAAGTATACTTAAGGTGTGCATTCAATAGAAAATTTCATTTACTGGTCCCTTACTTAGCCAATTTTTTGAATTTCTAAATTGTTCATTCTTGGGATAAGAAAAACTACTAAATAGTTAGGTTAGAAAATGGTTAAAAAACTCCCAAATTCTCGAAAACTGTGATTTTGTCGAATTTGATTTTAAATATTTTTTAACTAATGTTATCTAAGTATTATCGCCTACCAGTGAAGTTTTAAAATATGATTTTGCATACCCTGAACATAACTACTGGTTTCGCCTATATGGTCTTTTGACAAACAATTAAATATACCTATCATTTAACCATTTAGGATTTAAGTATCTACCTATAAACTATAGTTAATGGTCTAAAGGGGTAGGTTAAACATTTATAGGTATATGTTGTAGCCTTGTAGCAGGAATGGATCTAGCCCAAGATAACGGGAGGGGGGAGGGTGGAGACGAACTATAATTTTTTTTATTTAAGAACTACAGGGAAGATTAAAAACGATAATGTCTATATGTGAAATTCAATTTTTCTGATGGAACGTGGTGAGGGGGGGCAATGGCCCCGATCACCCCCCTCTGGATTCGCCACTAGTTGTAGGTAACAAATATATTACGTTATACAGCTATTATACATAGATAATAATTTAAACAAGATAAATTTTCTTTTTGTTGGCTTGGTAATTCTATATTTAATTTATGTTTTCAGAGTTTAACTGTTTTACATAATATGCAAATATCCTCAGACGAAACATTTTATATTAGCTGACATTATTAAAAAGTTTTCATTATCATTCAAAGTTTATTGTACATTAGCGCGGTCAACCGAGATTGAATCCCTGAAATTTATTTGTATCTCGAAAAGTTATATCACATTCATCGGCCCTTTATAATTTGTATTTTCCAGGTAATATTTACAAATTAAATAAATTAAGTGATAATAATTATAATGATTACAATAATAAATGTATTGAAAAAAAAATGCAGGTATATTGAATAATCCTTTTTATTTTTTTATAAATCGTATTTTCTTTATATCTTGTTATAAATTAAAAACTTCTGTAGGTACTTATAAATTATAATGTAAATGTATTAGTAATGTATAACGTTCATTAGGTGTACTTATACTTTTTTATTTTATTTTACAATCCGTAGATTGGTTTGCAACTCTTTTTCTCCATTCTTCACGGTCATTCGCTACTTCTTTCAATACCCTATAGCATTCAATTTCTACATCTTTCTTGATTTGTCCAATAAATGTATTGCGAAGTGGCTCAGGTGGTCTTTTATCTTCTATCATGCCCTCTAGTATTGTGCTATGAAGTTCTTCTGGATATCTTAGTGTATGTCCCAGGTTAGGTTATGTTTCCATCTTCTCTTTCTAATCGAGTCTATTAATAAGCGTTCTTCACCGACTATGTCCAGTAAATCTTGGTTATTTTTTCGTTTCATCCAGTTTATTTTTTCCATGCGTCTCCAGCATCTCAAAAGATTTTAATGCTTTTCTTTCAATTTCATTTATAATCCATGTTTCACAGCCGTTTAGGGCTATACTCCAAACATATGTTTTGATGAGTCTTTTACTAATGTTGAGGTTCAATTTTTTGGACGTGAATAATTTGGATTTTTTTATTGAACGCTGATTTTGCCATTCCTATGTATCTTATAATTTCTCTTGTGTCTTTCCCGTCTGCTGTAGTCAAAACTACCTAAGTATGGAAATTTGCTTACTTGGTCAAGTTTATGGTTCATCCGGACTACCATTATCTTCTAAGTTTTACCTGAGTCTTTTTTTAATGATCTTCTCTAGTATCTTCCCTATATGCAGTCCAGTAGATAAATCGGTTTATAAGAGGAAGGTTCATCTAACGGCTTGTTGTCCTTCTTTGACAGGACCAGTTTTGCTTTTTTCCAGATGCTCGGGAAACAATTTTCTACCAGGAAGAAAGCACTTTATTTGAATAAAAAACTGATGGTTTTACAATAGAATTCTTTGGTATAGATTTATGAGCGACAATAATTGCATATAGTTTAACTTACACATATGTCCCACTTAAATTCTTAAATTACTTTTAATAAGTATAATCAGTGACATATTTATAGGGGATTGATCTTCTTTCTCGGCTTACTTTTTTTAGTAGTATTTTTCGAAATTCATTTAAAATAAGTTATTTTGTATACCTATACTTATAAGAATGAGAAATTAAAGAAAATAAGAATATCGAAATTTCAATTCTTTAATGCGCATTACTTACGAAAGTGAAAGAAATATTGCAATAATATAATTATAAATTCATTAAATTTCGTTTTTGATTATAAAAGCTTGTTATTCTTATATATATATATATAAGCGAACGATTTACACTTTTATAACACGTCTGTTATGAACTTATAAAGAAAATATAAAAAATAATTTTTGTTTATAGTAACTATTAGTCGTTTAAATAGTAGGAAAAAACAGAAAAGAAGAAAAAGGGACATCTCCGTTCTCCAACACCGTCGACACTCTCGTTTCGTTGAGCAGGGCTATACGCGTCATGATATTTCATTGTTGTTTGCATTGTAATTATGGTAATAGAATTATATGCATAGTTTTCCGTTGATTGTCGTTGATTTTGTGTTTGGTTTAGGAACGTTAGTCTGTGTCTCCTCGTCACAATGGTGTTGTATACGTATTATATTGTATACAATAATAATAATAATATACGTATAAAAAGGGAGTCGCGCGGTGGCGGTGTGGCGTTGGCAAATTTTGAAGTTAACTAACTAGTAACTATTCGGACTTGATTGAATTACCCGCGGGGTACGGTGACTGCCACCCCTTTTGACCGCACCCCGTTGTCGAGCGTCGTTTTTAATTGCAACGGCAAACACTGCTCGTTTAACGTTCGTTTGCAAATTTGCGAACAACAGCGGTGTCCCCGCGATTGGTGGAGAAACATAATATCATCATATGTACACATTATAGTGTCCAACTATTATATAATATATATATATATCATACAGTATACTTACAACATAGACCATATACAGACTACAAACAGTTGTTGTAGTGATCGTTGCTTAGATTTTGTCACTCGAACTTCTATTCAAACACCAACTGATGCTCTGATGAGTGATGATTTCATAACATCATATCATTTCATTGATATCATAACACGCGTTCGTGTGTTTCAATTATTTCAAGTATTATAACTTAACTAATACCATTTCATTTTTTACAAATATTTCAGCGTACTCCCCTATTAATTTATAACATTTCAATATAATTATGACTTAGGTTATAGGTGAACGCCACTAATTATTTTTTTTGCATTCCTCTACAATTCTATTGCCGATTCAAACACAGTGCGGAATATTATCATTTTACATTATACGTAAAAACATTATAAATTATAATACTGCCTATAGGCTAGAATCTGTTAAAATAAATATGAATATTATTAAAAATAAAATAATATGGAATATTTTATTATAGGTACATTGGGAATCTGTTATTTTTTTGAAAAATCATTGAAGTAAAATATTATCTAACGGTATGGTAGGAAAATATTAGGGGCAGAACAACTTTGAAGATGGATACTGAAACATGTCAGAAACGTCAATTATTTTATCTACCGTAGATTATTTTAAATCTATTATTATTTTTATGATTCATAATAGTTAACATATTTCATATATTTTCATTATTTTACTATTATTTTCTTCTAACATTAGGTACGCATATTAGAACTCGCATGTGCATTATGTATTGCTTCGAAGTTATATAGGTATAGACTTATAGTATATACTATATAGTTGCATATTTTTTATTAGTGCAGAATACCAATGAACAAAATCGTATAATGACGAGAATTTTTAACATTTCTAAGCACCCATTAGCTCCTTTATTTACGCCGATGCTAGACCATTATTAACTATGGTAAATATTGGAATTTATAAAATTGGTCACAAAATCGTATATTATAGTTTTTAGATTTAAAATCATTAATAATAACAAAATAAGTAGGTAGTTTTATTTATATATTTATTTCAGCATAAATCAATATCATTAGGTATTATATGTATTACATAATTATCTAAATTTGATTAATTTTTATTGATAGATCTGATAGTAAACCAACTGAGCTATATGCTCGTATCTGGTATATACGGAGTTCCTATGGATATAAATAAATTCTGATTAATTAAATTTTTTTTCAGATTTATTAAGAAAGCGAATTTTGTAAAATAAAGTAGAAATACTATTATTTACTAATTACCTAACCTCTGAATTTTATCATAATTTATATCTCTGACTATTTCAGTGCATAATAGATTATTACTCCTAAATATTTGAATTGTAATATCATTTTGAAAGGTTTACAATTTCAGATTGTCTTATTTTCGTTACATTGATGTATTGTGAAGTTTTCTCCAATAAGAATCTGTGATCAACTTGTAACTATCGACATACATACTGATTTATTTATGTCTAGTGATAATAGATTTTTTCCATCCAAGCTGTAAGTCATTTTCGACAATTTCTTTTAACTTTACTCAGTTTTCTTCTGTTATTATTAACTATTACAATTACTTAAAATAAATACCAATATTATATTTCACGTTTAATAGATTTGTTGATAATTTAATATACCTAGTAAGTATAAAATTATTAATTTATAATATTCCTTCTACGTTTCGACAAATTATTACATATTTTTATATATTATATAAAAGATAATAATAATAGTACAAAATACAAAATACTATCAAATGAAAATAATATATTATAATTTATAAGCAGTCAAATAATGGAAATATTTGTTGCCTATCTATTTAGTATAAATGAAAACCATCAATCTCTGTTATACAATAATTGCAGTATAAACGTTATATATTAGGTGTAATGATTTAAATTTGATTTAAAAAATAACGATATTAAATTAAATTATTTTCTGCGAAATATCAAATATTGTCTAGGCGTCCGATATTTGTATTATACATATAATAATATTATATTACCGCCTGCTGTCTAACAGCCAACGGTCATCCATTTGTATTTGTAACTTTAACTTACACATAGGCGCATAACCAAGTTAACCATTGCCGGGCATAAAACTAGCTTCGCTGCAAAACACCCTCTCCTTCGCTCGGACGCGCAATGGATCATAGGGTGGTGTCACTATAGCACAGCACTCGTCCGGCACCCTTGCGATCCCCTGGCCGACGCCACCTTGATCATCGGCTATCGACGGGACGGGGGTTGAAGGGAGTGGTAAAATGAAATATATAAACGTAGAGTGACATAACTTGATAAAAATTGAGATGTATGGTCGTCGTAAAAACGCCGGACCTTCCATAAAAACGGATTTCGGGCAAATAGCCTTTACCCACTTTCTTTTCGGTAACATTCGCGTGTAGTGTATACATATCGTGGGGGATGAAAAAAAGTGCCCATTGACAGTATTTTATACATGGTTTCAACGTCACCCGTAAAGAACGTTCGAAACCAATTTCAATAACTTTTTGTACGTGCGTATAGTGTATTCTATATTTCTTTTCCATTTATGTGTTTACATCGTATATGATCTCTATATATACTCATTTCTACTTCTGTAGTCTCTATAGACATATATATATATATATATATATATATATTATATACAGAGTGTTTAGAATTTTGTGCTACAAAAATAATATTTATACATAAATATAACATTGAAAATGTATACGTAATTCCCACCATTTTTTGTAACACGAAATTATATTACTCCGTATATACGAGTATATTATACGAATGAAATGCCCGCGTGTGAATAATATACATAAATATGGTACATACCATATAATACGTCCATATTATGTTATGATACCGTGTGTTCAAAAATATTACATTTCCATTTTGTTTTTGGTTTAAAAGAATATTATACTGACGCGTATAAGGTATGTAAATTTGGTCAGTAGGGGAGAGGTATATAATTAAAGGATAGATTATTATTTTAATTTTAATGACAGAAAATTCTAATTTATACATATATACTCTAAATTTTCTTAGCTCTTTAAATACACATTAATAAATTTTTTGCACACTTTAAATTAGATCACTTTTTTTTAAAAATAGGTATAGTGTCTTATTGTGGCCAAGCTTGGGGCATATTGAGATATTCCATAGGACACAATGGGACAGATTAAAATAAATATTTTAAAAACAGGTTGTGCATATTTGGTATTATATATTTAATAAATTATAACAAATAAAAATAACATATGAAAATCATTAATACCTACATGTTCTCAACAGTTTTTTTTTTCATTAATAGTTATTTTTTATCTATCTTATTTATTATTTAGCATATGTACTGAAAATTAATTAGAACCACGTTGTTTTCCAAACATTTTAAATTATATTTTAATAAGGTAATTCATAGTTGAATTTAATAATAACATCTGTATCCAATAAATATATCATACCAAATATTTTAATCTCAAACCCATGAAATAATTTATATCATGGTTATAGTTATAGAATATTTAACAATATTCATATATTATGTATTTATACAATATTCTTCGTTAAAATAATATGAGATTACATGAGCTATTAACATTTTTGTCCTCCCTGACTACGTGAAAAATAGTTTCTGCGTCTTTGATTAGAGTAGTAATAAATAATAAATTACTCATTAGGTAAATTAATTACATATATTATATTATAAACCATTTATGTTGCATTTAGCAACATATTATTTTATTAATTTAGTAAAGTTACGATGCTAATTAATATAATATATGAATTGATCAAAAATATGTTAATAAGTTAGACGATAATTGTATATCATTTTTTATATTAATTATGTGGGTAGATACTTATAATATAATTGTGATAAATTACCTATATCTTATTAATTTTAAATTTCAAAATATTTTTATTTTATTAAATTTAATCCAGAACTAAGTAGGTAGTACATTAGTATTTTAAAGGTTCTAAAGTATAAAGCCAATAAATTACAATTAAGAAAGTTGTGTTTACGTTATTGATGTGATCTTTAGATTTTTTTTACCTAAAATAAGATTTAATTGGAATATAATAAGGAATATTCACAGGTTTAAAATAGTAAAACTATTTTATTTTTACGCTACATGATCCTGTAACATATTTAGTGGACATTATATAATGTTGTATAATTTTGGAAGCTGGTAAATTGTATACATATATTTATATAAAATGTAATAATATAACATTAACAATAACATTTTATAATTAAATTAAAACAATAAATTTTGAATAGAATTAAGTTTGCAAAATAGAGTTATTTTATTAGGTAATTCGTCCTCTACTGAATTCATAAATATTATTTTTGTATTAAATATGAATACATTGTAATATTTACTAAAATTATCAATTAGCCATCAGCATTGTACCTAGTTATACAGTAATATTTTAATTAGTGATGTTACGAACTATTCAATTATTATCGAACCGAACCGAAATATAGATGTTCGTTTTGGTTTAAAAATCGAACTAAAATTTGTTAATATTCGAACACTATTTTTTCGATATTATTATTTTTGTTTTATAGTCTTTATGACTGTTTTAATGATTATAAAATACAAATAATTTAAATTAAAATATATTATAAATATGTAATTATATTATAGTAGTTATATTACTTTTAGTATACTATTTTAATAAATGTACTTGTATTGTAACTAATTTACTATAGTTAATAAGTATGTATTTGACACAAATTTGTTTAAGTTTATTATTTAACTTAAAATTTTTATAGTCAATTTCTTAAACTGGGTTATTACAATTCTTTTCTATTGTTAAGTGATTATTTTAAGGGTAAAATTTTGAATGTAATTACATAACATGTATGCAGGACTATTATATAACTTATAGGTAGATGGATGAAGTTGAGTCCAGCAGATTAACCGCAACCCCGACTCTTTTAGAAAAGGGATTGCTATAATAAATCACCAATGTAATCGAATTATTTAATTTACAGTTCACTGGGCGTACCATAAACATGGTCACTTTCGTACAGATTTATAAATTAAGATAAAATAAAACAATTTTGACCTTTAGGTCATAATTTAAAATTAACCTCTTGCATTTTCACTTTTGTTGAAATAAACATTGTTACATTAAACATAAATATTACATAACACATAAAATATACATTTTAATGGAGTAACTATCTAAATATATATTAATAACTACAATTATCATTCATATATGAACATATTTTGTCTCATCAAACATCATTATCATTAACGATATTACAAATTTATCAGTACCTATAATGGCTATCAGCAGTCAATCTTTACGTAAGTTCAACCCTATATAAAAATAAAATAATATGCTATGCCAATTTATTTAAAAGTTTATTAAAATATAGTGAAAAATACTCAGCAACAAGTTATTAAAATTAATTCACTAAATGATCTATCTTTGAAATTAATAATTTTTCTTTAAATTTGTTCACGTATTTTATTCAATATTTTTACATAGTTTTAATATGTCTGTGCTATTAATCCCTTATTTGATAAAATATTATCAAATTTTGATTTTTTAATGACTAAAATTAGCTATGTTTTATAAATTATAGTAAGAAACTAAATTAATAGGCGAATAATAGTGGTATGAACTAAAATAATATCGGTTTCATAAATCATAATTTGATGAATCAATATCAATATAATCCGTTTGCGCACACCCCCATTTATAACTTTAAACGTTTATTACCGAGGAAATATTATTCGTATTTTGAAAACCTGCAGTTAGGTTAGAAGTAAGTCTAAGATAAATCTAGTACATATTTTCAAAAGATTATATAATTAAAATTATATATTATTTTTTATATTAAATTAAAAGTTGATACGGATTTATTAAATAATCGATGGAATTAATACTAATTAAATTATGAACAAATATACAATAAATATTTTTTGTGATAGTTTCCAAAAATAGTTGTACACAAATGATAAATAAAGTGTTTTTTTTTAGTTGTGTCTTACACTCGTATAGTCGTATAGAATTTTATTACTATAAACTGGGTAATAAACTATTACGATACGTAATTACGGTTATTATGAGTATATTGGTTCGATCTTCGATATAGTGTCAATCTATTAAAAAATCCCAATTCAACTAAATTGATTTAACGTTGTTAGATACGTATGTCAAAGTCATAGGTGAAACTAGGTGGAGATTTAAATTTAGTAATTTTGAATGTATTAGTTTTACAATGACGTTTTTTTTATATCTGAAAGCACGATTTTGGGTAAAAATAATGGTCCGATTACTATGAATAGGGTATACTTTTAGTACCAAGCGAATTGCATTTACTGGTACTTTATTTAGTTTATTTTTCGAATTTTTCGAAAGTTTTTCCTCGGGAGAAGACAAACTACCAAAAAATGACGGAAAATCGACAAAATTACGGCTACCGTTAATTTGAATTTAAATATTTTCTGATAACTAATTCAGTTTTGATGGATTATCAGTATAAAATATTGTATAGATATTCGATTGAGTTTCAGTCAAAATGGTATTTTCGAATGGCATATCATTGCATTCAAATCTTTATTATAATTATAGTAATCTAATAATATCACAATTTATACTTTATATTATATATTTATGTGTTAGTTGTAATATTTCATTAATGTAGAAAATGACAATGCGCTCAAATACCTAATTATTATTTTGCTATAAATTATTATACTTATCTATGATAATAATACAATCCGATCTGATAATCATTTAATACCCCATAACCACATTTCTAAATTTGAAATATTGTAAAGCTATATCCCCATAGCCAAATATAAAAACCGCAAATGACTAACTTTTTTTTTAAATTATTTTATTAAATATATCTATACTCTTATGGTTCATATATTGCATTAGTTTTTAGTAAAAATTGTGCATCTAATGCTTCTAGGTGTTTATTCATGATTTAACTGATTAATTTAAATTTCTTATAACTAGAACATGTTGTATATTTGTAATCAATGGCATACGCAGGGGGGGGGGGTGTCAGGGAGATATGACACTCCCATTAAATAATTTAAAGAAATGATAATTTTCTTGATAAACCATTATCATTATCAATAAGGTTTAAAATGATTGTCTCATGCATATAAGTCATAAATAGTCAAAATGACAAAAACATAGATCAAATTGTTCTACAGATGACCCTGAACATTTTTTTAAAATTAGTATATTTGTTCCATTTATTGACAATTTTATTGACAACCTAATTCAACAATTAAAAGACCGATTATTAAACCATAAAAATATTATAGCTACCTTTGGTTTTCTAATTTCGAATGAAAATTATGATAACCAATTTATCAAAGGTTTAAGTGAATTTTATTCAAATGATATTGATGAAGAAGTTTTTGAAGTAGAAGTAAAGATTTGGCGTACACATTTGCAAAAATTACGTGTACATGATTTTCTAGATGCTCTTGATAAGTGTAATAAAGACCTCTTTCCAATTGTTATTCAAACTGCTTCGAATTTTTGCAACACTACCTGTTATTTAATTGCATTTTTCCAATCATTTTAACTCTCTGTTACTAGTTGAATTTTATTTAAACCATAATTATTTTTAATATGATTAGGACCACAAAAAACTACATCTTTATTTATCGAATAAACGTATTGCAAGCACACCATTTGACATTTTTTTTGAAATAGCTGTTTTGTTAAAATGAAAAATACTAATAGCTGCTGCTCGCATCAAACGTATAAAGTAAAAGTATTTAGATTTACCCATATTTATATTTAATTAGTGATAAATGATGATAGATTATAATATAGTTGTAACACTTGTAACTAATATTATTTTACCGGTGATCAATAAAAAATATATATATATATATTTATATAGTATTATATATTTTTAAATTAAAAGTTATAAAAAATATAATTATAAATTTTCGCTCTAGGCCCAGGTTAACTGGGCCTGTACCTAAATTCGTCCTGCGCATACGTGCAATCGTACCTATATAATAGGTTAGGTTAGTTCTATCATAGGACATATACCTATTAGGGGGGGGGGAGGCAGAATGGGCATTTGCCTCTCCGGTGAAATATTTTTACCATGATAAATAATATTAACAATTAGTAATTTGATGAAGACCACAGTATTTTTTTTTAATCTAAAGATAAATTTCGATGTCTGGCACTAAAGTCTAAAAACGCTTATTTATATACAGAGGCGTACTGGGGTATGTGGGAAAGTAAAGAAGAAAAGAAGGCCCAAGTAGAGGTAGACTAGAGTAGGCTTAACCCCCCAAAATTATTAAGGCTCCCCCCACAATAAAAACATGAATCTTTTTGAAAATCTTAAATCAATACTGTATATTATTATAATATAAATAGCATGTTAAATTAAAATTAATTAGGTCATTAGATAGGTATTATGATGTATAATATTTCATGTATTTATATTATGTTGTCAAACAGACCTGATTTATTTATTCATTGTATTAGTTACAAGTCATTTACGAGTTTTTAAATTCACACCATTTGCAGAAATTTGTTCATACAACCATAATTTATGAAAGTTGAGAAAAAACAAATTATATTACAAATATCAAGCTAAATTTTTATTAAAAAGAAAACATTTTTGACATTAAAGTTGAACTATCCTTTAAATAGTTAATAATACTTTCAATTTCAATTTCATCGAGCAATATGTTTTTCGACATATAGGCTACATGGCCAATATATAGGTATTAGACAGTAATATTATAATAGAAGGAAAAAAAAATTACGTCCTATAAGTGATATTGTTTTCAACAAATTTAACGGCGCGTTAATTTTAAGTCTTTAGGGACTTCGGAGCGCGCGTTATGTTTTGGTGTCGCAACGGCTGGTGGTGAGGCGTAACGGCGATCGGTCTCGCAGGGGCGCCGGACGAGCAGTAAAAGCGTGTTTATTACGATAGCGAGACTCTTGGGCATTTTTATATAGGTACACCTTTATAGGTTTATACCGCCGGCATGCCGTGTAATTCATTAGTTAATTGCCGACTGCGCGCCCTGTTTAATTATAATTAACGTTTATAATATATATAATATATGCAAGCTCGACGCGTCTTCTCTCTTATTAAGACTGTCGTATTATAATTAAAACCGAGCGACGGGATCGTATATATTTATGCTGGGGGGCATATTATTATTAATCTTGTCGCGGGAAGGGCGAGCGGCAACTATAAGCGACGCGCCGCGCGTTTCGTTTATATATATATATATATATATATATATATATATAGGTATGTATCCTTGCTGAAGTACGTGAGATGGTACCACCCCGGCCACCTGTATTTAACACTTTTGTGCAATACGAATCGGCACCAACGGGGGGGAGGGGGGAGGGGTAGTATATATACGTATAATAATATTAAATAGGATATTATAGCGCGCGATATTCTCTCTTGGTCGCCGCCGCCATCTTTGGCGCGCGCATTGATTAAGCAATCCGGGACGCAAACTCCTGGCGGTTTAATTAATTAAATTTTACCGTCATATAAACTGTTTCGCAAAGTATATACAGGGTTTAGGAATATCATGTTACTTCAATACAGTAAAACTGAGTATACGGATGGGATTCTCATTTGATTTTCGAATGTATTGAATACCAAAAAAACCGCATAAAAGGCCGTTTAGATATATTAAACCTCTATAATTTATATATTATATCTAACCTCCATATATAGTTTGAAACTATAATATTTTCGTATCGTACGTATTTGTAGATGTCGAATAGTAAAACGAGAATTACTAATATCACTATATGTTACCTATATATACCTGCATAGTATATTTACCGATTACATTATTATTGTAATTTTCTTAAATATACGCCTGTACAATATATGGAGAAAACGTGATTTCTTTAAAAAAAATATAGATTGGTTACGTTACTTTTCGTTTATAAACGAATTCGATTCGATTATCATCACAATAGTCAATAATAATTAATAACCATCGTAAATAACCATCCTATTCTCAGTTAAATGTGTTTCCTAATTATTTTAACATCGAAATCAATCCAGTGCACTGCAGGTTACCCACATGCCGTAATGCCATATGGATATATATCATGTGTTTTACAAACTAGGTAAATTGATACATTGTAATTCTATATATACTTTTACTTATTGAATATTTTTTACATTTTTCTCGTTCATAATATTAAAACTTAAAAGTGCGTAAAAAATTATAAAATTAAGCCTATTTCCAAAATTACTTTTAAATCGTTTAATATCGGATGTTTAACACACTTATAAAATAAAATAACATAATAGGAACAAATAAGAACAAATAATAAGAAAAAAACATAATCAAATTACAATAAAAAAAAAATATTGATTTTAAGTTTATATTGGCCTATTTTGGAGGAAACAATAATTATAAAATCAAACGGAAAAGTAATTGGGTGGACACGTCTTATATTATATTATTGATTCGCGTACGTGTTCTGAAAAATGTTTCTAAAAGATTTAAATAAAGATATTTAAAGATTATTTGTCATAAAAACCTACTTAGTACTTATACTTACCTGTTCTTAAACTTTTGAAGTATACAAAGTGAAGTTCATTATTATTATACGTACACATAAATATAATATAATATGCTTATTAATTTATTATATAAAATTATAAAAACATATGGAGTCTTAACAGATAATTTAACTAGAAGTAATTTATTGCTAATTACGATATTAAGATTAAAAAAAAAAATTAAATAGCCAATTAACATTTTTGAATTTATATAATATAATAAATATTTCAGTGGTTTATACCTATACTTCTTGAAGTGTCACAACTGCCATCTATTGTATATTATTTTATCTTGTAAATTTCAATATTTGTATTAAATATAAAATGGTAATATTGTATAAATCGTATTGTAGATACGCTTATTTAAATTGTGAACATATATTGAACAAAGTTATAGAAAATAATATATAGTTATTTTATATTATTAAAACATATTATATTTGTGTGATTCATTGAAAATATAATACAAGCATTTAATTTGTCTAATCTATGTTCAAAATTAATATTTATTATTAAATAATTAATTTAATAAATGGGTATTAATAATATTAATTTATGCCTTATATGAGCGGCTCGCAAATATGTTATTTTGTACATGAAAATACGAATAATTATTATTATAATAATAACTATTCGTTTATTAATATAGTCTAAGTTTTAGACTCTCAGCTTAATATACGCCTTCAGTTATTTTAAGTACTTTTTCAGAAGTGAGATTATAATATTACTTAGTGACATTGACATTAATTACTATATATATATTACTGTATAGTAGTTTTTATAATTATATGTATAATATATTAAATATTTACTAAAATAGCTTATTGCTCTAGCTATATATTTTATAATATTCTATTCTTACTGCAGACTATATAGACTGCAGTTACACTACTAGATTATAATTAATATAAATTGACATTTACAATCATTTAGGTACTCAATTAATAAAGTTATTTATTTGACATTCTATATACCTAGATATTGCAATTTACAATATACCTATTACAACATATTTATTATTAATTAATCATCTATATTGTAATATAATAATATTTTGCGTCAAAATTGAAAATAAAGTTATTCAATATTTTCAATATTATTAAACTAAATTTTTTACCTCATTAAAATCTATTGCGGAAAATGAAAACCGACAAGTTGATTAATAAATCGTTATATTTTTGTTTGAGTATGATATTTTTCATAGTGTCGTTTCTCACTGTGTTTTTGGTTTGCAAATACGCAATTAGTTTGTTCGGTTTATATATATAAATTTAACCGTATTTACAAGTACATTTAGTCAAAACAGCTCAAACAGAAATGCAGTTAATTGGGTCGCAGTTTCGGATGAATTGACGTTCAAACTGTTTTGTTTATCTTTCGATCGTTATCCAAACGAATTCTATACTTTTGTAGAATAATTATTATAACTTAAAAATTTAATGAACCTGCTTATTAAATCTATAAATCAATAATGGTTAACACGAAGTAAAATTATACCTAACACTCGTAATTAAATAAATATTAGTTAATTATCTTATATTTAACATATTTAAATGTATAATATACGAATAAATATGTTATACTGTACAATTTTATAGTGGTTATACTAAAATACAGCAGATAGATAAATTATCTACCCATCAGTCATACTTATTCTATTATATAGAATTATATAGAGTTAAATTTATTATAAATTATAAATTTACTATTGGAAATTGTAATATTTTACAATTAGAATTCAAATTAGAAAGTATAAAATTAAAGAAAAAATATATACATTTTCATAATAATCGGCTATTATTTTTACTATTTTAATGTATAAATGACTATAGGTACGTAAGTGAAACCAATAAGTTATAATACATTATAATACTTGATATTTTTTATAGATATATACTTAATGATTTCATACCATGTACAAAACTGCAAACTATATGTATTATTTATTTAAAAAAAATAAAAATAGTAAACAAATCTATTTAAATATTATAAATTAGTTTTTAATATCGAAATGTTAAGTTAGTTAATTTTAGGAAATCAAGATTTTTAAAATATTAATGTGATAAGGTCAACTTTATTATTTAGGTATTATTTAGATTATAATTTATGTAGAAATTTATTTTTATTTACTAAAATTATAATACAGAATACTGATTAAAAATATATAAGGTCTAGTTCAAATGAATTAACTCCTTACGTCTATCGGTTTAACATAATATAATGTTGACGCATATAATAAACGTTTTTACTTTATATTATCAATTTATCAGTTATCATATTAAAATGTTATTTATTTTATTTTAAAATAAAATTAACAGTTAATTTTCATTTAATTGTTTATACGGTCATTTTTTAGTTTATAATATATATAATAAACATATGTATCATGTATAAATGTACAATGAATTTATTTTGACATGAATTTAATAACTTATTATTAATATATGATGATATTATAATAATAAATAATAATATTAATATAATGTGTGATTTACTAATATGTAACAGTTTTGCATATAAAATCTGATTTATTGTATGTTTTATAAATTGTAGTTAATTTGATAAGAATTAGGTATCTATAATTAAAGTACTAGTAATAAAATAAATAGTATTATAATAATTATGAAAACAGAAATACTGTTTTTCTGTTTTAAATATCTTAATGCACACGTATTTATGATCTATATATTTAATTTTTTTAGACAACCTGACGATCATTGTTATTTTTTTGTACTTATTTTATATTTTTATGAAAATACAAATTATTATATTATGTTGTCAGTATAATTGTCTTTTCTGTCCAACTGAATGCGATCGGCTATTGTTAATATATTCCTTGTAATAATTTTAAAAATTAAAACTTTTTTTCTAATATTTTTAGTTTATATAATACGATAGCGAATTTCCCGTCCTTTTTAATGCTATAAGAACTCTGGAATAATAAAATACTATATGTACGCGTTCGTATATGTACTACGAGTATATTTTATGTTTGTGAAAAGCCCATTTTTCTCTTAACTCTTACCTATTTATACATATATATTCAAGGGTTATCGTCGAAATGGCAATACCGAAATTGAACAATCCTATCCGGGTGTACATTAATCACCGCGGTCACCGTTACCGCCGGGTGAGTACTAAATATATACACAGTGAATCCCGTGAGACCAGGCCTCGGGACATTTCGCGTAAGTCTTGTCGTATAGTTCGTTTGGGGAATGGCGACGAAATCGTTCTTCTATAACGACTGGTCGACAGATCGAATCAACTCAATATTATAATGTTATGGTTGACATCTAAATATCATATATTGTAATAATAACAAATGTTTTATACATACTAACTAAAATATTATTATTTTATAAAGTTTGATTTTATCCTATTCAAATTGGGGTATAAACTGTTTAAAAATAGTCCTTTTTAAAAATAAATATTTTTTAATTTTTAACCTTTATACCATAAACCGTTCATATTAAACTAACCATATGATATAGGTATAACCTAAATTATATACCTATTGAAATCGGTTGGTTTTTCATTAATAATGTATTTTAAATCGCTTAAATCAGGAGACAGACGTGAATACGATGCGCCACTACGGCAATAAAATAATAGCTAGTCGTATTTATATTATAATAAAATGTAGGTATATAGTCTATAATATAAGACTAGATTTTTAATGTGTATCATGCATGCATCATTTTCTGGAATTATTGACACGATTACGCGATTACGATACTTTTCAAATTATAAATAATATAGTTTCCATCGTTTTATGTTAACATGATGTAATAAAATAAATTATACAATAAGTTATTTTAAACATTACATTCAGGGTCGTAATTGGGGGAGGGACATGTGTAGGCTTATGTCCAAGGCTGGAATTTCATAGAGGAGGGCGAAAAAATTATTGGTAAATAATTAAAAAAATATAAATTACCATAAAAAGCTAGAAAAATTATTATAATATATAATCTACTATAAAATTATGATCTATACCTAAGTATTGAAATTATGTTGATATAATTTGTCAAATTATAAATTTATAACATTAAACTATATTAACTCCAAAATAATAATTGCTGAGAAGTGAACACAGATAGCTAATAACAATGAGTGTTTACATCGGGGATTATTTATCCATATCGTCGGCCTAAATCGCAATTATCGTAACTTCAATTTGTTTTTGTTTTTGTTTTTTTGTGATTTAAATAATAAAAAAAATCACATCGTTTTATAAAGTCATTTGTACAATTTTGTGATTTTTCCTCTATGAAATTGGTATAAATAAATTGTCGGGACTTTAAATTATGATATGACCACGCAAAAATCGTACCTCCAATAATCTGTTACCTAGCGAAGCGAGGAATGTATTGGATTTACAATGTTTGTTTTTTTTTTTTTTGGTCCTGAAAAAAATTTTTCAGGTAGAAATAATGGTCTGATTACTACAAATAGAGTATGCTTTCGGTAGCATCTATAGTTGGTACTTTATTGAGGTCATTTTTCAAATTTCTCAAAAATTTTTCCTTGGGGAAGAAAACTTTACGGGTTTTGTCTTTATTTCATAATAACTAATTGAGTTTTAATCGTAGGGACTTGAATTTTTTTTTTTATTGAATTTCCTCATGGATGTCCTACATTATAAGGAAAATTTATGAATCGGATTGGTTGATTTTCTGATTAAATATAGTCTTTGAAATTTGTTTTCAAAAATGTTTAATATAACCTGCAATTTTAGATTAAACGGTTTGAAAATTGTACAGAAACCTACTCATATAATACTTTATCTATTTTTAAAATATTTTGAAAATCGTAAGTCCCATTTCTTTTTTTTTTCTATCTTTAATAGAATTTAATATTATGATATAAACGTTTTTTTCCTTCTGAAAAAATTATCATTTTGGACATAATAAAACCTTTGCTATTTAGGCTGACAACATGTAAGTATTATGTTGCGTATATTTTTATGTAATAGGTATGTATTATGTACTTCTGTCTCCTGCATATTATTTCCTGATATAACAGTTCCTACAACTGAAATATCATCTTCAACCTTTCGTAAGGTGAAAACATATTTAGTAACAAATATTAATACTAATTATATTTCAATTTTATTATATTTTATGTATAAATAAAAGTATATTTAAATTTAAGTATTTATTAGAAATCTGTGACCCCCCCCCCCTCCTTCCTTTGATATTTCTAGTTACTCCACTAGGTATTATCTATTTTTAGTGGCGGTCGGTGATTTGCGGTGTAAATAAATGATGCGGTTTCGTGTGCTTTCGCTTACGTATATTATGCGCGCATGCGTATATGAAAAAGAGCAAGAGTGACAAATTCGTTGCACCCGACCGTCGACCCGCGTCGGCGTCGGTGGGCCCGCGATCATTTGTCGATAATGAATTGGGCCTCTCCGTTCCGCATCACACTTAATAAATAAACCGCCGTAGCGGGCGCCGCCCATACGCCCAATGGCCGTTGGTTAAACTCCCCCCCCAGACCCGAGGAAAAAACCCAACCACCCCCTTGCGCGTTCATCGTCACCCCGGCAACCGCGAATTTAGGGGACGGACGATTTCGTTGTATACACGCGTGTCGCGTTATGTACATATAGAGGAAATCTCTTTCATTCCCTCACCGTCATTTTACATATTATATATTATAGAAGTATGTGTGTATATAAATAGAATAGAATATATATATGTATAATATTATAAGTAACGCAGCGGACATACAAACACACACATACATTATATTCCGATTGAGTGTCGATAACGGTGGCGCGCGCGGGGAAAAGTGCGCGCAATCGCCATGTAATCGCGTGATAACGCGTTGCCGCCACTGCCACCGCGGTATATGGACCAGTTGACGAGATTCGCGTTGTCGTCGTCCGCTACCACTGTACCGTTCACGCCGCGCGGTATGTTCTGCTGCACGCCGCAGCCGAAGCTGTAACCGTCGCCGTGCCATCCATTACAAAGCACCATAATATTGTCGCCGTCAAATGGATTCGCGTGCTTCTTCGCGGTCACCGGTAATCGATCCGGACGACTCGAGATCACTTCCTGGATCACCTGAACCGCCGCCGCAGGTGACAACAATTCAACTGCAACGACCCGAAAATGCTCACAATAACAACAATAATAATAATAACAACAACAATAATAACAACAACAACAATCACAGACAAGACGTGTCATCTAGCACGACTAAATCACCGTCAGACCACCACCACCATCATCATCATCACCGGGTGATAATCGCCGGTATTACTGCCGCAGCCGCAGCAGCCGCCGCAGCAGTTACTGCAGGTACGAAACTGATATTATATTATTTTATATGATATTTAAATAATAATATTTACGTGTACTTGTTTACTTTCGCGGAAATCTGGTCAAACTTCTGTGGGGCTATTGAGAAAAATAATAGGTTTTTTAACAATTTAATATTGATTTCTTAATCAATTTGTGTGGCTTGGAGGAATTTTAGAGACGCATCTTTTTTAATCTTCTCGATATTTTTACCTATGATGGCGTGTGTCGTTGGAAAATATAATATAACATAAGAAACTTTTTTAGATCTATATTAATTTTCTTTCCGAAAAATTCGATGTAATTTTCACACACAATAATAGCTGCAAGTTATTTGCGTATTTTTTTTTTAATTTCTAGATAACAATTTAAAAAATGATATAATTGAAATAAACTATTAAATATGTTAATGTAAACAGTTTTATTTTATGATACAGTAAATATATTTTATTACCGTGTACCGCTTATTTGCCATTATACAGAGTATATTCTCAACTCTGTATGAGTCTGTAGAGCACATCGTAACAATAATTATAAATTATAATTTTTTAGTTATCATAAGCTAATATTGTTTGATATAGTTCCAAATGAAAGCGAAAATAGATGATATTATTAATATAACTTTTTAATTTTGTATTTAATTACTAAATAATTATGACAATAATCAATTATAATCATTAATTTAAGGTCATAAATACTTTATAGTTTATTAATTATAATTAAATGTTCGGATTTTCTATTAACCTAACATTTATTGTATATTTGAAAAATATTTTTGTTTTACGAGTACTTTTATTTTACAATATTTTAATACAATAATAATATTTACACTTGCTATAGGACAATACTCGTATGAATTAATATATTATGTTCACTACTAACCTAGTTTATGAATAAACTAAATAATTAATATAAGTGTCTATGTGTCTATATTTTAATTATTTTAAACCTATGGAGTTTATTATCTTACAAGTTATTACTAATAATTTACCTATTTTTTATTTATTGCACAAATCTATGAAAAATTAATATACTACACATCTATTTTCTAATACATGTTTAAATATTATTATAAATTAAAATGTTATATTTTAGTACTTATATATTATATAAATATATGTCAAATAAATAATTAGTTAAAATTTCTGCTGTTATTTAAGATTTTGAGTGAAGCCAGGAGTGTATTGGTTTTACAAAAATGTATTATATATATATATATATTTTTTTTTTATGTTTAAAAACATTTTTTCGGATAGAAATAATGATTTAAATGTGGGGACTTAAATTTTTTTTTTGAATAGCAGGTAGTCTACACACGTGATAAAATTTTGGAATGGATTATCAGTATAATATATTGTTTATTTGACTAAATTTCGATCAGAATCATATTTCCGAATGCATTCCAATCTTAATTTTAATAAACCACTAATTTTTTTGAACACTTAAAGGACAAAGAAAGAACGCTCGGAATCGACTTTCTAGCTTTTTTAAATTATCGTATAAAATATACTATTGTATGATTATATAACTAATGTCCAATTGTGGCTATATACACTATAGAATGACTCTACAACTGAAATCCTGAAACTTAATTCGTATTATCGTAAAAAGCAAAACCATAAAATTATTGAACTAACCAATAAAGCAATAATATCCTCGCCCTTTAATATGTCTTTTAACAGTTTCCACTTATAATAACTACTAAACATGTAGTTTAATACAAAATTATATTATGTGAAAACTTTAAACATATAAAAAGTACTTAAATATCAAACTTGTAACAACAAAAGTAACATTATAGTAAAATTATATACTTCATACGTTTATCATAGAGTAGATAATAGGTAATTACAATTCAAAATAATTTAACTGTTATGTATCTATTAATTATATCTACATTTTGTTAAAATAAATATAGCTTTTATAAGTTTCTTTCAATTATAAATTAAGTAAATAGGTATTCATAAATATATTAGGTATAATATTTTCAATATTTCAATACCTATATATATATATATATATAATTTTAATTTATGTGTTTTATACTAAAACTGATATTACTATAAAGTATACAACGTTTTAACCTTAATATGTTAAAGTTTTGTTTATGTATTTATTATAAATTTTATTAAAACGATGACGGGAGACGAATAATCATAAATAATAATAAAATATGTTACAAAGTCATGATATTTTTATCCTTTATTACATAGGTACTAAGCAGTAAATATTGTATCATAGTTCTGTAATAATAATATTAAAATATAATAATGGAAACGTGTTTTTTTATACATACCTATAAATTTATAAAAAAAAAAAAAGAGAGAAATCGCGTCAAGTCTTTGGGTACCTATATATATATAAATAAAAGTTGGTTTTGGTCGGTGAGGGTGATTGAGTGCGCGGCGTCCACCAAATTTCATTAGAGTTGTATATAGTTTGCCAGTGAGCAAAAATACCAAATTGGATTTTTTTTCCCACCATCCCCCGGTCACGTCTTCGCGCCGTTTTTATTCGTTTTATTAATCCGAGGTCGGTTACACCGGCGAATTTATTGTTGTTTTTTCGCTATCACACACGCCCAGTAAAACAAACGCGTGTGTACCTACTACCATATACAGGGTGGTCAAAATTTCGTGTTACATAAAATATGGGTAATACATACATTTTAAATGTTACTTCTTCCAGTACTTCTAGTACCGTGATATTCTGATCACCCTGTGTATAAACAATATAGTATACTATATATACTATATACGGTGTCTAGAAATCATTATTATTGTTCCGGGTTCGGTTAATTGTATTATATTATAATTTACAATATTTTTATAATCACGTAATATTCGACGAAATTAAATTTGCTCAACTGCATGTTATATTTTATACGTCATATAACGTTATAATCGGTTTAATATAATATAATATAATATATATATATATATAGTGTTTGCAACTGAATTATAAGCTCTGAAGAAAATATTATTAACCTACAATTACCATTAACCTACTAATATTTATATACACAAAATGTTCTGGACGAGGGATTTTATATCAAGTGTATTGGCCAATTTAGTGGAGAATGAGAGATAGATCCTCATTTTTTTAATACTTATTTTATGCACAAGTTTTTGTATAATATACGCTAGAGGTGTCCAATAGGACGATCGCAATATGATTTTAAGTCAATCGCAACATTTGCAACTCCCTTTCGTTTAACCATTTCTTTCTACTATTTACTATATACAACAAATTTACAAAAGAAAAATAAGGATTACCAAGGGAGGTAAGTTATAGTTGGCCACCCTTGGTGTATACTACATATGACCATTGTGATTGTGTTGTCCATAATATTCTCCTACAAAATTGTCTCTCATCTCTGATGAAATATTATCGAACCTTAAATATATATATATATAGAATGATTATAGTGCAACTATTGAAGGTGCAAAGGGATTCCACGCACTCACAGTTAGGGCCAAATCATAGTTGTAGGACGATAAATTTCATTGTAATTCATAATGCTTTTTAAAAATTATATCTATTTGCATCCTAACCTCTATAATATACCTAGTTGTGGCACTGAGTGATCGGAATATTATTTTACAAAAATAATGGATAAACCATTGAAAACGTATGTGTAAACCCAACAGTTTATAACATAAAACTCACCTTTAATATTCTGATCATACTGTATGGCTGTTATAATTGTATTACAATAATAATATACATACATTGTAAATGTATGTTACTCTCGCCATTTTTGTAACGCAAAATACTTATCACTCTGTATAATATACATATTACACATATTATATATCATAGCTCAATGAAATCTTCCTTTCCGTGATAAGACATATTATAAAATTGGCTTGTTTCATGTTCAAAACACTGTATGCAGATCTACATAGTGCTAATTATATAATAGGTAAATATAATACATTTCTTTTTTTTATAAAACTCGATATTTATTAAAAAAAATGTAATTAATTAAAATTCAGCGTACAAAATATTTGTATATTACACTATTACAGACTAACTATAATATACATATTTCCTCCCCTTATTTTACAGGACAATGTCAAATAATTACAAACAATCAATATTGTTAAAGTATATTTTTAAGTCATAACACAAATATCAATGTTTATATAAAAATACTAAATCAATATTGTTTTTCCTAAAGAAAGTAGAAAAACGCCTTAAATTCGCTCAAACTTGTTTATATAGGTAATATCTTGAATTTGATTTGAAAAGATTTGTTTATTTTCATAATATTATCTTTTCCTGTGTATATTTATTGAATCAAAACTACTTAATCAAATCCCTTTTTGTTTTTGACTTTTCTGAGCTGTTTTAACCATGCGTAGGAAAAAATAATATTATAAAATACTTATTAAATATTATCTAAAAGACATGCATTAGGTCTAATATTTTAATTTTATGCAGGAAGTTGTAGGTAATTAATTAATTAATTGATTACAAAGCCCAAATCATATTTATTTTTACTCACAATTATAAAATTAATAAAATCTAAAAATATGCGATGAAATTATTGCTTATAGTATTTAAAATTTTATAAGATACTTAAAAACATAATAATAATTTAGGATCTTGAGAAATCATTAGTATCGGATCACAAATTGTCTAAATTATCTGATTTATTTAATCAGTTTCAAAATTTGATTAATAAAAAATGATAGTACAATAAACTATTCATTTTTAAAACGGTTTAGAGATTAATAATATTAATAATTCAATTCGTTTTAAATAGAACAGAAATTATAGTCATTAATTATTTTTAAATGTATATTTCTAATACATTTATATTATAATTCAAATTTATACTTAAGATACGATATACGATATTGTGTGTACCTCCACCAAGTGTTTAACTTATATAATATATTGAATGTAGAATATTAAAATGAGTAGGTAGTAATAACTAAGTAAGTTACTAGTAGTAACAGTACCTACTTAAGAATTTATATTTTATAGCAATGATATAGTTTATTGATTTTTATCGGGAATATACCTAACGTATTTTAGGCCTGTAGGTATTGAATTGTATTTTAAATGTCACATCAATTTATACGCATTTGTATGCATTTAAACGTTAACGGTTTATAAATTGTATATAAAGTATTTTGAATCGAAAATGGTTTTGATAGATGCAAACATTTCAAACGATTGGAGGTGCGAAAATGGAATATATAATGGGTACTTTTCACAGCGGAGGTTGTTTTTCTTTCTCTTAATTAAAGTAATGGGATTAGACTAATCCAAGACATAACTGCGGCACGGAGGAGAGGGAAAAAAGAATAAAACGTCTTAAAGCCTCCTCGAGTGCGGGGCGGGACTTCGTAACTACACCCTAGAGTACTTCAGGGATACAGACTTAAATTAATTGCCCCGTAACTCCTGCAAAGCGTCTCATCGTCGTAATTTTATTTCATAATAAAAATCGTAGTCTTGTACAAAGGGTTTACTGCACTGTAAATACCTTTCGTATTTATATGTTTTCATTTTTTTTCTGTTCCTATATACTTTATTTAATTTATTTCGCCTTAACGATTACATTAACAATACATCTCTTCTCAATAATATTTTAGCACACAATCTTTAGCAATAAACTAAACGTTTTATTAATAATGATCAAGCTAATAAACATGTAATATAATAATATAAAATATATATAATGTGTTAGGTATAACTTTAAAATTTAAATCATTTAAAAATATTTTTTTTTATAGATTTCTAATATAATATTTGTGCAATACAAATAAATCGTTATTTTTTTATAACATTAGGATCAGTGACTATATACAAGTCAATTATACAGGTTATAATATTTTAATTATTACTTTCTTGTAAACATTTAAAATTTTACTCCTAACATTTTAACATACATTTAATATTGGTACCTATTATCTAGTTACAAAATTATACAACATAATTATTTATTTAAAAATTACATTGTTGTGCTGTAGTTGTTTATCTATTCTTTCAATTTTAATTTATAACAATTAATCCTTCAAAAAACAATATTATATATAACTAAACAGTTACTCAGACTATGAAAATTCAGTGAAATTTATTGAAAACATTTTGAACAAAATCAGTTATAATTTATAATCAAAATAAAAAAAAAATGTTTTCTCAGGTGACACGTATATGAGTATTTTTAGTATCTAAGCATCTGAATATGTATGATAACATCACCTTTATGTAGTTAAGTATTTTATTTTCCCCAAAATAATATTAACAATATAAGAATTTAGTTCTTTTTAAAACCATTTTTAACTAATATAATTTAAAGCTTACATTTCTCATATTATGTTAGTTTGCTTGATATGTTTACTTTATTTAGTATACCAAATATTATATAAGTACTAAAATATTAAATATAGTACTATATGATGATAATCCTATATGTAAGTGATTTTTTTTTTATATTTTATAGAAATTTGTATAATTATTGATTTTTATAATTAAGCGCATATAGCTTAATATATAGCTTATTACTTGCCTTTTATTTGTTCAGAAATTGTTTATAATAATATTAAATCTATATCAAATTATATGTAACGATTAAATTAGACTGTGCAGTCAGTTTAACATACTAAACAAATACACATCCAAAAATACAAAGATACATCTATGTTTATAAATTAAATCATAAGCAGAATTGTACTTATTTTAATTTTCTTTAAATTAATTATCAGTTACGCATATTTTATTTTATTGGGAACTGCAAGAATATTATCCATTCAAGTCAGGTACAATTTATACACAACTTACGTTCTGTATGTAATCGGTAATTTGATAGGCAGAACCCCAATTAATTTGTTAAACCCATTTAAGTAGCTGCAAATCACAGTGTAAAAATAGGGAGGAAGGAAATTTGGAGTTGGCGGAAAATGGAAATGAATAATGAAATAAATAAAACGATTACGCGTTAAGCTTTTAATAGCTATGTTTGTGCGCGTGTTTAATTTGCCAAATGGTATTAAATGCACATATTCGAATTAATTTTGCTCTTTTTTTTATTTCATCCCCCTTAGCAACTGGTACTTAAACCTTAATCTACGAGGAAAAAAAGTCGTAATAGAAACCGTAATCAATTAGTATTATTGACGAAATAATAAAGTAAAAAGTACTGCAAATCGAACGCTATTTTTATATTCTGTATCTAATGTCTATATAATCTTATAAAGTTATAACTATAAATTATAATCATAATCATATGATCATATAGTATATATATAATGTAGTATTATACGCAGAATTTTACCAACATTATTAATAATTAACAACATTTATTATCTTTTAAAGTAATTACTATATTATTTTTAGTTTGTTCTATAATAAAATATAGGATTATGTTTGATTAGATTATATATGTTCTTTAGATAAATTCAAAAAATAATATAAACAACATAAATATATATTATTGTTTTAGTATTTTGGTACCTAACAATAATTGTCTATTAGAGAATATACTATTTAATACTAATACCATTAGTTATAGAATAGACATGCTATAATCAACGCTAATATCAATACCAATTCTGAACATACAAAAATAAAATAAAAATGTGTCAATGAATTTATATGAAATACTATATTTATTTTTATTTAATCTATTTATTTTTTATAAAAAATATTTCGCTTATTTATTTTAAGACTATAAGACCTTTAATAAGGCTATAACGATATAACTATTATTTCTCACCAACTTACAATGCTTTAACATTTAAAACAATTAAACATTTTAATATTTATTATTAACATTTATCAATTTGTCAATTCCAGTATTTTATTGTTTAATCTAAATAGTAGGTATAGTACGAAATGAAATATAGTATAGCGAATCTTATAAGTTACAATCTTAGTTCATGCATCATGTAGTATATATATTCATACAGATAGCAATACGTTAATGCAATGTAAATATGTAATGATATCGTATCAAAAATTTTACGTACAGTATTGTTTATTTGTACTAATAGAAGCTAGTAGGCCTATTGTTTGATTTAATGTAACTACTCTGGTTAAAAAATCTTTATCAACATTCAAAATACTTGAAAATTTAAAAAAAATTATTCTTAATAATTTATAACAAATACATAGCATAAAGAGTATTATGATGATAGTTGGTGTGGGCGATAAGTTTCTTCCTAGATCGAGATCTATATGAATATGTAGGAATAGAATGGCAATCTAGTTAGAGTCTAAGATGGGGTAGAAGAAGGTTAATAATACAATCATAGATCATAGCTAAAATTCAAAACTTATAAAAAAAAATTGTTTTTCCATCAAAATATAAATTTTAGAGACTTACATAAAAATTCAGCCTACAGATTTTCACAATAGTTTATATGTAAAAAATAAAGTTTTAGCGGATTTACAATTAACATTCGTGATAAAAAATTTTATTATAATAAAAAAAAAAGTACAATTGACTCATGTCGTCAATTTTACTCAAATTGTTTCTAAATTTGATGTATTTAATTTAAGTATCAAATGGGTGATATGATACGTTGTATAACAATTATTATGATACATAATATGAACATTATAGATTTCAAAGAGCCCAAAGAAGACAGTGTAGAAGAATACCGTCAAACTTTCGATGGGTCGAAAAGTAGTAACAGTAAACAGACAAATAATTCATCCAATAAACAGCGGCGAAGTAGGACAAACTTCACTCTAGAACAGCTCAACGAACTTGAAAGGCTTTTTGATGAAACCCATTACCCCGATGCATTTATGAGAGAAGAGCTTAGTCAGCGTCTCGGTCTCAGTGAAGCTAGAGTACAAGTTAGTTTAATATTGTCTTTAAATTATTTAAAAATATTAATTAAATACAAAATTATTAATTGAGATATTAACTTTGGTGATTGTTTAAAAACAATTATTATAATCAAGGGGATAACAAAGTATTCAATTATTATTATTTTAAGAATTCTTTTAATTTTAATGATTAAATTTAATATTTTTTTACATAAGTGTTTTTTTCAAAAAGCTAAACAATATTTTTATTTATAAATATTTTTGTATTTGGATGACATGAAAGGTATTTGAATTTTAAATTTATATAAAATATTAATATTTAGATATTAATATAATAATATATTTAGGTATGGTTTCAAAACAGGCGGGCCAAATGTCGAAAACACGAAAGTCAAATGCATAAAGGTATGTTTTACTTTATCTATTGTTTTGAATAAGCATCTATTTATATTTTGTATTATATACCTATTACTATTGAATTTTATTATTTATAATTTATTTATTAATACTAAATTAGTATATACGTATAATAATCGAATTAAATTGTAGTTTATCTAGGCGATTTAGTTTAGGTTAATTTTTGATTATAATTTAATTTATATTTAAATAATTCCGATGGAATAAATGCATTTTTTTAATGTGAATATTTATTTAAAAAAGACAATACAATCTAATTAAACTTTCAAAAAAATGTGCACCCTAGACAGTTGCCTTGTACGTCTTCTCATAAATCTACCCCGGAATAAATGCTAAACGAATTATAGTTGTTTATGACATAAATTATTATACTCACAAAGAAAATAATTTGTTCTCTATAAATTATGAAATATTTATAGACTTTTAATAAGAAATAAAATTCAATAAAAATGATTTTATCGGATCGTTATTTATTTCTCTGCAACTATTTCAAATTTAAAACTTGACAAAACATACATTATATTATGTTATAATATAATTAATAGTACTAGCCTTTGTAACTATCCATTATTATACATTTATTAAGTTATTTTAGTTTAATTACTCCATACTCTCTTAATTTTTATATGAATACATAAAATACAAAATTTAATGAACATTTACTTCCCATTCCCTAGTACGTTGCATCTTGCATGCATATTAATTATTATTTATTAATATAAATATAGAGCTAAAATAAATATATAAACTGTACAGTCTGCATGATTTCGATAAAAATTAACATTTTAAAATAAAAGTGTAAGATACGGTTAACTACCGTAAATAACCATGGTGTAAGATAAGTTTCACACAATATTTGATGATACCAACAAGAACACCAAAAAATGAATCATATTATTATAAACATAAAAATGTTTAAAAACATGAAAACAAGTGTTTATATAGGTAGTATTTAATAACAATAGTGGGGAAAATAAAATGTTTTTCGGAGGGTTCTCTTATTAAATAAAAGGAAAAACATCGTCTTTTTAAAATTATAATAATAAATCTGTTTTTAAATCGTATTGTTTAATATTACATTATAAGTTTTTTTATCCTAAAATTATATTATTTTATAATGACGTTAAAATGTATGAATTAAAAAAAAAAAAATATTTTGTAAATGAAAAAATAATGAAAAAAATACTATGGAATATAAAATAGAATAAAAACGATATTAATATAAATAATATTATTAAAATATCGAAGGACTATTATTATGTCAATTATTTTTATTAGACGTTATATATGACAATGATGGTGACGAAATAGTTTTCAGGTTAAAATAACAAAAATATGCATCCAAAAACCACAACAGCACCTACAGTGTCATTTGTACATTTATTTTGAATAAAAATCGCACTTGTCATCTAAAAAGAACAAAAAAAAATAATAATAATAATTTAATTTTAATGTCCGGCGGGGGTTATAATATTTGCCGATCCCGCGCGCAAATGACACTCATATATACATATTACATTCAGCGTACAAACGCGATTAACGTACCGCAACACGTTTTATGTTCGATCATTAATATTAATAATATATTTAATTTTTTTTTCGGCAACGCAAAACAATGACAGCGGCGGTATATACGGTTAACGAATTAAATTATAAAATCTGTGCAGTGGGACGTTTTGTATACACAATTATATGCGATATATAATATTATCCTCGAAGGGACGGACGATAATAATAACAATGACACAAAAATGAGGGCGAAAGAAACAATTGGCACAGCGATGGTAGAAAATATAGTGAATCACTCGTTGTCGCGATTTCGTAATTTCCATTGATATTATATTTTAATGTGTTCATAGCAGTTTATTGCGTTCTTGATACTATGATTATTTTATATCATATATGATTTTTTTTTTATACGTAAGTGAATTTTTCAAAAAATATACCACTTTTTTTTTAATTAACTGGCATAATGTAATAAAAGTACAAAACTAATTTGATGTCCCATTTCAAAATTGTATACAAATTTAAAACATATAAATCAAGTGGTTCATATTATAACAAAATAATTTTTTTTTTTTTTTTTAATTGTATTTTTACATTGTATTATATACAGTCATACAGGTATATAATGTATGTTTGGAGCGTCGTATATACTTTGATCGCGCGTAATCGAACATTGATGTGAAAAAAATACATTGACAGACGTCATTATTTTCGATTTTCTAATCCCACAAATGTCCCCACTCTTTGATGGTGGGGAGGTTGTATCACTATAATATTATTATTGTATACACTGCAGTACATATATTATAATGTACGCACATCGTTGTATAGGTTATAATATTTTACCGTTTAAAGCGAAGAGAGAGAGAGAGAGAGAGAAAGTGAAAGTGTGTGTGTGAGAGAGAGAGTTATAGAGAAAGTGAATGAGAATTGTGAGAGGGTGAGACATACTGCTCTTCTAATCGGTCACTGGGGTGCAATCGGGGTGACAATCACTCGTTGCGCCGCACACACTTAACTTGATTAAGCAACGAATGTGCTAAACGGATTATTTGTAATCCTTCTGATCCGTGTAAATCTTCCTATATGTATATATATTATAATATATACTTATAATATTATAGCCCTCTCTTGTTCTTTTGTCACAATCGGTGCACTGATTGCGACTATCCTTATTACTCTTATTGAATTGACAATTGCGCATACACTGTGATCAAAATATTGTGTTACAGAAATAATAGAAATAACGTCTAAAACGTATGTAATTCCCAGTTTTTATGAAACTTTAATCACTCTATATATTTAAAAGTATTGAGTGCATAATAAAGTATATAAAGTGTGCACAAATATGATTAAATTAACTGCAGAGCACATAAAAGTAGGTGTATAGTTCGTTTTATGTAATTTAAACAGGTATTTCAACATTTTTAGCTTTGGAGTTTAACCGACAACCATTAAAGGTTTATAAAATAAATCTTCCATCCAAAAATTTTAGTATGAAATCATAAAAGCTCCAAAGCCTCGTTGTTTTATTTATATTTTTTATATTTTAAATCACTTTGATTTCAACTAATAAAATCCATTAACGAGTAAAAAATTATATATTTGGTGTCGAAAATTGTTGTATAGATAAGATTTTTTGGGTATTATTATTATAAATGTAAAATGCATTTGATATACTTCTATAATGCAATTTTCAAAATTATAAACCACAAGATAATTACATCAATTTTATTTAATTAGTTTTTAAGCTTTAACTTTAATCAATTCAAATATTAATTTACTACAATGGGTACTAATAGGATAATTATTTATACATGGGAATTATTAATACAGATAATGTTTTTTAATTTTTAATTTTTCTCTAGTTAATTTATTAAATTAAAAAGTTTCAAATACTAAAATGTCACTAAACTTTAGCATTTTAAGTCATGAACGCCTATTTAATAAATGTTACTTTGATAGATAATCATATTCTAAATGTTTCAATGGTATAAGTACGTTTATTTCTAATTTTTATCCACGATATTATTTAATAAAACTATACTATACTTAGGCTCTCAAACCAAATAATATAAACCTACTTTGTAAATATCAATATAATCAAATTATTTCTAAAAAAAAAGCGAAATATTTTTGGACTCTGGCGTAGGTATAATATAACTTTCATAACAAAAAATGTATAAGATGTGTTTTAAAAACCATGTAATTTATTTTAGATTGTTTTTATTATGTTATATAATTAATAATTATATAAATTCCTAATTCATTCCAAAATAATAAGTGACAAATGGTTGCATATACCTAATATTGGAATAATTATTATTTTTTTCCATATAATAATAACATGTAATGATCAGATTTCATATCTAGAATTGATTAAATAATATTATTTTCACGTAGATATACAATTATAAATGTAAATTTCATATTATCAATATTCAATATTATGATATGGAAATGATACATTATTCATAATATGTATTATAATATAGATGTAACTTGTAGTTATGATATCGATAATAATTTCTCAAGAAATATTGATAACTGATCAAAATAATTTTATTAATAATAATTTCGTATTTTACGATAATATAATAGGTTAAATAATTACGAAAAATAACGTCAGAAGTATTATTTTTCAATAAATTAAAATCTCTATCATTATTAAATTAGTAACAAATCAAAATTTTCAACAAAAAAAAACTATAAACATACTACCTTTCTACCATCAAATTTCATATAACTTAAAAATAAAAACGTATTTTTTAAAATTTTTTACTAGATATTTAAAACTAAAAAAATAATAGAGGTAATATATAACTTATTGCACAAATAATTATTTTAAAAAACTACATTTAAAAATCTTTATTATTCTCGGAAATATTACAATTAAGTCTGTATAATAACAACAATTCATTATCACTTGATAAATTCCATGATTCTTTTTCATTGATCTTCGAATTTCGATATCACTGCTAATGAACTTAAATAACCGCTAGTTCATAATATACAATCAAGTCCAACGATTGGACTTAGGTGTCCATTATATATACGGCTGAAAGTATAGGCAAAACAGCTACGGGAGTGCATTAAGTCAATTCTACTTATAAATAAATAAATAAATATTGTTAGATAAATCAAGCAGCAAAATGACGAACATATCTACCTAATAGACAACAATTTTATAAAAAAGAAAATGTTTATCTTAGTGGCTTTTGTTAAAGATATTTCAAAAAATGTATATAATGTAATTATTGTCACTATTTATAGTATTATTTTAAGTGATAATTACCATAATTTTGTAACCATAATTATGTATAATTTTTCCTAACCTAAATGTTTTTATATACAGTCCACTTTCAAAAAAGTATTAAGTTTATTAATGTCTCACATATCACATTAATGTTTAAATAAATACCACATTTTTTCATACAATTATTGTCTAGAATTTGTTGATAAATGGTATAATATTCATTTTAATAATTGGAAAAGTAACATTAACGTATTATTTTTTAATACTCAAAATACGTTTTTTTAATTTTTAGGCCTGATGATGCACCAAAACGTATCAACGCCGCTAGAACCATGCAGAGTGGCGCCGTACGTTAACGTACCAAGACTGCCACAATTACAGTTCAATTCTTCAGCAGCAGCTGCAGCTGCATTTTCTGCATTTGACCCAGCTATTTTGACCGCCGCACAACAGGTAATTGTTAGTGTTTTATCGTTTACATACAATATTACTTTAATACTTGATTAAAAAAAAATTAAATAAATAAATAAAATGAAAATTACAAATAATACAATTCACATTATTTGTGTCACTTTTTTTTTTTTATTATTATTAATATTATTTAGCAAGAAAATATATTTTTTGCAGTTACATTATGCGGTAGCTATGGGAAGAGGTGTTATATGCCCAGCACCATATCCCCAAGGCAGCCTAAGTCTAGCTGCTCTCGCAGCATTACACCAAGATAGACTATTAACTAAAAATTCTAGTATAGCTGATTTACGATTAAAAGCTAAAAAACACGCTGAAGCCATCAGTAGAGATCAAGAGATTGTTTAACATTATATTATTATCTTTTTTTTGTATATAATGTTTTTTGTTATTGTTATCGATATTTTCGTGATAAATTGAATTTCTTATATTGATTCAAAGCATAATAAATGTATTATTTTTAATTTTTAATTTACAACTCATAACTATAGCTTGAAATTTAAAATATTGTTGTCGTATAATATAAACTATTTTTTTTTCATTCTAATATAATAATATCGTTCTAAAATAATTACAAAATATGTAATATTATAGTGTGTTGATTTAACGTATAAATTATAATACGTTTTAGTTCATATACTATACTGATAATCATTATGCTACAATTAATAAATAATTATATATTATTCTGATTTAAAATAATCCAAATACATATTTAGGTACATAAGTACATGTTTTGTCATACGATCGAATGTTAAGAAAAATTGATATTTTCTATGCTACAAAATACCTGCAATATTTTTATTTTAACTTGTATATATATGGCTAATACGCGTTAATGTATATTTGTAGTGTAACCGCTAAATAGTTAACTAAATAAAAAAAGTTATAATTGTATAGTGCGCCCAATATAATATAAGTCCTTACTTCCTTAGTCAAATATAACTCTCCCTTTGGTATAATATTTTTACTCGTTAAATAATCAAAATAAATGTAATCAATGTTCTGTTGTAAATCAATAAACTTTTATGATTAAGATTTGTATACAAATATATTTTACTTGTAGATTAAAAACGTACAGTTGTATACGTATAATAATTATTAATTAGTATTAAAATAAAATGTCGTAAATGTCCATAATAATATGTAAATTGCATTTAATATTTGTTATTTTTGTTACCTAATAGTTGGTTATTTGGTATATTGTACTATTATAATAATTGTGTTTTGTCTACATCATAAATAAATCTGTATTTGAACTGAACGGATCTTGTAAAACATTATCACTTCAAATGAACCAATATTAAAATAATATAATATAAGGTGGATAATATTATAACATTATTAAGGTACTTATACAAATGAATAAATTAAACCTATATCTATAATATTATACATGTTATCTTTACTACTTATATTATATAATTTTTAGTTATTGGCTACTACATATAATACTACACATAACTCCGTATAATTATACAAAAATCAAAACTTTAATGTTTTACTGTTCATTTATAACTCGCATAAATTAACTTACTGGATTTTAAAGTATAACGTTATACTTTAAGTATGTATGTACGTTGATGTGTGTAAAACTATTGATTAAAAAATACTTATAAATACGATAGGTACGAGTAGTATTATTATGTAATGTAATCAAATGATAAAACTATAAAAACAGAATAAAATACTGCGCTATTATTATTATTATTATTATTGTTTTTATTTTGTTGTTATTATTATTTATAGAAAATCATGTAATTTCATTTGTAAAACAAAATATTATTACGTTTTTATTGAATAACAATAAAAAAAAAAAAAAATAGTTTAAAATAATAAAACACGCGACGAACAATATTATGATATCCGCTCGATGCGGTGTGTATGCGTTTTGTTCAACCCCGAGCGTTTATTATATAATACAGCATGTACGTTGGCGTTAAAAAATATAGGGTAAATCCCACACGATACGAGCTTTAACGGCGTTTTAATTCAATCTGGGAATAGCAATCGAAAATGCTCAGAAGGCATGGGGGCCCCCCCCGTCGGTAAATCGCATTCTCCGACCACCGCCCCCGTGATATATGACCGGTGTGGGAATCGCTGCGTTGGAATATTCAAAACTCCGCCGCCCGAACAATTTTCCGCGCAGTTTTACCGCCTATCGCGTGCGATACTGCAATAATAATAATAATAGTATAGTACGCCCAAAAATTCGATGTTACACCAAATACATTCACAAACGTTGTATATTTTACATTTTTTTATTTTTTTTTTTTATTACTTTTATCCTGAAGCACAATAATATGTAGGCATATGCGATTATTTAATTTTACAACCGATAATCGATTATTAGGTATTTATTATATATAAATATAATGATTATAGTCCATTAATTGCGTAATAATATTGAAAATAATCCGCATAATTGTAATTGGAATATTATACTATCAATCATAATTATAGGTATCTATTATAAAATAACAAACACTATTATAGTTATTTATAAATAGTTTTATTTTTTAATGATTAAGTAGTCAATTTCACAATTATATGATTATGAATTAATTGTTCGATTATTGACAATTGTTAAATTATACCATTGATTATAAAATATAAATACTTGAAAATATAATATAATCAATAATTATACTTATACTAACTATTATATTCAATTAATTAATTATTTTCAAATGATTAATCGTACTTACTGATTGAAGTGGGTGATAGGGCGGTCACCCCTCCTTGGGCCGATATATTTTTAAATATTTTACTTATTTTATCAAAATGAATAATTATTGTTTATTATTTACTAATCGGATGTTTTAGGACTCTATATTGCAAATTTGCAACACTGATTATTAGGATTTATATTAACTAGGTATGAGTAAATACAATTACACAAAAACTTTTAAGGAAATTATAACTTTCGAAAATTCAAAAAAAGTACGTAGGTTTGTAGCATAAGCGCAACTAAAATAAAAAATCTTATTGGGCTAATTCACACACGAATACAAGTAGATCATAGATATAAAAAATTATTGAATACCTACTTAGATGTATACTTTTTTTCACATCTAATATCTTATTTTAAGTTAGAGTTGATCAGGTACATAAACAATTAAATTTAAAAACAGATGATTAATTAGGTATATCATTTTAATTTATTAAAACAATTTGTTTATCTTTTTTGGCATAATGATCAATCATTTCTGTAATGTTAATTGAGTTAACTTGATCGATTTCAAGAACTATCCTTCAAGATGATAAAGCAGATGAGACTCTAATTGTAGCAGGTGACTTTAACGCAAAATTCAAAACCTGCAGAGTCACCAATATTGATAACAATAAGAGTGAAGTCCTAGAAGCTTTTGCTGCTAGCTTAGGTCTCTGGGCCAACAACTCCGATGATAAGCCTACTTTCTAATTGAGTAAGTACATCCACTTCCATGATGACATTTTCTGGTCCCCAATCTTACAAGGTGAATGACTGAGAGGTTCTCAACGACTACTCTGCGAATGAACTCGCTTACATATGCTTCATACTTGATCGTAATCCCTCTCTATACGTTTGCACTGATTCTCAACTCCGTTGGTTGGGCTGTACACGAGATGGATCTCAACTGGCTATTGCTCCAGCTGAATACAAAAAACTTTCGGATCGACCATTTCGATATAGGTAATAGACTCAATGACTATAATTTTAAGGTGTGTGATGCGTGCATGCTGACAATATATCATGGTCATTCAGGTATGCCTGAATTTTATTATTAAAATAACCGGAGGTACCCCCAGTACCTACAGTGTCAAAGTAATAATATAGTAGGTAATCATTAGATTTGCACGTACATTTAATTGTTTCTGTCGTTCACTCATTCTGAAGTATGTCTGAAGTAGTGATTTTTACCATCAATATATAATTTTTATTATTGTCTTATTTATTTTTTTGATAAATAATAACTAAACAAATACATTTTTCACGAAAAAATAGAAAATTAAATTTTTAAGTGTTTTATATATATTTAAGGTAACATTTTATATTAATAAAGATTTATATTTAAAATTATACTATTTTAATTATATTCACGTCATTAATATTCACAAGGTCATAACCGTTCTTCCCCCCCAAAAAAATAATTAGGTCTAAGTTCGCCACTGTATATAAATAGCATCTGATACACTTCCAGTAGATGAAAGAAGTACAAATGGCTGTACAAGTGGCAATATCTACTAGGTATAGATGTTAAAAACAAGTAATTTAATTTACAATGATATTAACTTAAAACTTCGTGTATGTTTTATATGGTATTACAATTTACAATGTAAAAATGTAAAAATAATAATGTCTAATATCTAAATTAGTGACTAGTCTATGATGTCATATTTACTACAATTATGATTTATTCTTTTTTATTATTATGATAATATTACTAGTTAAATCTTTGCTTGTTTACATAGATTATTGGTACCGAACATGATAGTTAGTGACGAACAGGATAATATTTTAAATCCTTTACGATTTTACATAATATACAGTTATATAAACACCATGAAACTGATATTGAACGTATTCAAAATTCTTATGCAAGATTTGGATTTATTTCATACAAAAGTTGATATTAATTGTTCTACAATTTTTGTTTTTAGACTTCTGGGATGTACAAATCAACTATCATATGACGATATAACTATGCAGTATATTTATCTGTCCACGATTGTATGTGCAAAATAATGGATGACGCTGAACTACTATTAACATTGTATGACATGAAGTGTGGTAAATTATTTTCCGAAAATTTTGTCGTCCTATGGGCAACCAGTAAAATAGAACAAGGATGATTACAGATTGACATTTTTCATAATTTTAGAGTTTTATTTACAGTAATATATTAAATTAAATTTAATTCGCAATTGTTATAGATTAACTTATATTTGTATGTTTAGGACTTGGGAACTAGAGATTTATCTCAGGAAAAGATCTCGAGAGATATTTAATTTTGTTACATAATAAGAATTGGCAGGCCCTATATTTTTTAATGAATCCCGACACAAACTGTGTAATCCGAAACTGAAAGTGTGCACTACGGATTCAAGAAGTGTGTACCTACTAAATACTAATAAATAAGACTACTGGCTTGATAGTAGGTAGTACCTATACAGTATACATTATTCAAATTTTTAAAAAAGAATATTTTTTTTCGTTTTTCTATTAATTATCACTTATCATTAAAAAATGTGTAGTACGAATCTTTATGAAAAATAGGGGCTGAGAATTGGTATATGTAATATGCCTAGTATGATGGATAGTGATAGTACTATAGTAGCAACTAGCAGTAAGAAGAGTTTATCTACAAGACTATAACAAAAATAGGCAGACAGTGGGTGTTTCTACTATCGATCTAACTTTGATTTTGATCTAATTTTATTAAAAAACCAGAAAGTGATGAAGACAAACACCATTTTATACCATTTCTATTTTATACCATAATATTAATAAGTATTTCATATGTTATTTCATACTGTTTTTTATTTTTGTGTTTCTCAGATGTGAAAAAGATATTTAGAAAATAGGTTCATTGAAAAGATATTTTGAAATTTAAATTTCAAAGAAAATGTATGTAAAGATCACAAAAATCAAGGATTTTGTGTTAGTTTAAAACTACTACATAGAAATATTAAACAGATATTAAAACTGTATTGTTAATTTTAATCTTTCTATAGTGATAAAATTATTGGTATATTTTTATTAATATTCACTGGATAAATATAAATATCTTCATAAACATTTTGAATTTGCGTTGAAAAACGTGACATTTGTAAGTAAAACGATTCAAAATGATTAATATTATTAATGGATTAATAATAATTAATACACGTGGCTCAGTTATAATAACAGATAAATTTATAACAGAAGTGAAAGAAAGTGGTTTTTTTTACAATTTTATGTGATGAAACTTCAGATTTAGCACATATTGAACAAATTAGTATCTATTAAGTACCTATGAAGATATTAAAACATATTCAATAAAAGAAAAGTTAATTTATTTTGTAGCCGTAATGAATGTACTGGTGAAAATCTAACTAACATTATTATATAGAAACTTAAAGAATTAGGTTTATGTTTAAACTTTTTACGTGGCCAAGGATACGACGGAGGAGCTAATACGTCAGGGAAATTTAAAGGAGTGCAAGCTAGAATCCTTAATTTACAACCAAAAGCGTTTTATACACATTGTACGTCACATCGATTAAATTTAGCATTGTTAAAAGCATGCAATGTATTACTCATCAAAAAATTATTTTCTACTGTTAAAGAAATATGTAATTTTGTGCGTGAATCTCCAAAAAGAGTTGATTTATTTAAAAAAAAATAGTTACTGAAAATTTACCATCATCAAAATCTGTTATTTTAATAAAATGATATGAAATAAGAGTATTGCATTATAAATGATGTCTCTTTTTGGCAGTACATATACTTGTGAACATATTTTTTCACGAATAAAAATTGTCAAATCGAAAACCAAAACTTGGTTAACTGACATTCACTTGGAAAATTCACTCAGAATGGCGTCGTCTCAGATCCAACCAAATATAGACAAATTAGTATGTGAAAAACAATGTCAGTTATCACACTAAAAATAGGAATTTAAAAAAATGTTTATCTATATTCTATATATGTTTTAATTATAATAATAATTTGTAATCACTAATATATTTATATTGTAATAATAAAACTGAATTTTTGTATTAAATACATGTTTTTACTATGAATACGGCCCGCAAGATTATTAAAAAATAATACGTGGCCCGCTGCATAAAAAGGTTGAAGACCACTGATTTAGAAGAATATAAGTTTTTATTATTATTATTATTATATATTTAATATTATTTCGAAAAACTTTGCTTCCCCCCCCCAAACAAAATCCTAGATCTACCACTAGTTGTTGTACCCTAAGAACGTAATTACGTTAATACTGGTTAAAAAGTGTAATTTGTAATACCTACCTATGTAAAATAATTATAAATTATTTTTTACTTTTTAATAAGAAATATAGTCTTACACTCACATATTAATCTGAATAATAATTTTTTTATCTTGGTAACGTAGTGGCATCTAATTAAGTCTATCACAATTACTTAAAAATGCACAACCCTTGGTCAACTAAACAGGGGCAGATTAAAGGGTGATCCATGGGCAACAATGCCTCTCCACCAAAACTTGAAAAATAAGAACTATAATTTTATATTATTACATTATAGTATTATCATTCTTGGAGTATTAATTAAAGGTACCTACCTAAATATATTGGCAGTGGTGATTTATAAACAATTTTTTGAGTGATTCAAAATTGTATTATAGTATATTAGTATATAACTATGTAATAATGTTATAATAATAAATACATTTATATATTTATATATTTAATTAATTATTATATTTCCATTAGCCTAGAGGGTCCAGTAGACCACCATCTGTAAAACCGTCATGGATATAAGTATATTATTATATTATTATTTAATTAAAAATAACACTTGATAAACACAAGTATAATAAAAAAGAAGGAAGGAAGGTCAATTCTGGATGTTCTTCCTTCGTTCTTTCGGTCCTTGGAGGAATTAGTGATTTATTATAATTAAAATTTAATGCAATGATATTGCATTCGAAAATACAATTCTGAGCGAAACTCAATATAATAGAATATATTATACTGATAAGCCGTTCCAAAAGTTCACCACGTGTATAAACTACCTATGTGATACTCAAAAAAATCGTTAAGTCCCTATGATCAAAATTCAATTAGTTATCACGAAATAAAAATATTGGAAAATAGCAGAAACCGTAATTTTGCTGATTTTCCGCTATTTTATGATAGTTATTCTTCTCCTAAGGAAAAACTGTTGAGAAATTCGAAAAATAAGCTAAATAAAGTACTAACTAGATGCAATTTGCAATTCATGGAATCTAAATATTTCTACATCAGAAAAAAAAACATCAATGTAAATACATTGATTCTTTCACTCAAATCTAAAAAAATAATAAAAAAATCAATGTAACCGTTCTAAAATGTTTTCTCATATTTTAATACTCAAGAAAATTTACAAGTCCCTACATTCAAAACTGAATTACTTATCCGAAAATATTTAAATTCAAATTCATAACAACTGCAATAATCTATAATCAATGATAATATATATATATATATTAAGGGTTATAATACAGGTCATGTCGTATGGTATAAACATAATCATTTTTTATATTTATTAATTATTATGTTTGTAATTTAAAATATGATAAAACAAAAATTATGACTCATGAGTGATAAGTATGATAATTTAATTAATGTTGGGATAAATAGGTAAAAATATTACTTTAATAGTAATTACAGTGAATTACATGAAAGGGTGTTCATGATATAAATGTATTCATTTTATTTCTTTAATGCCTATACACTTTATAAAAAATGTATTAATATATAAATGTAGTATTTAAATCCATATACAATCTTGGCCTCCCTAAAAATTATTGTAAATTTCTGCCTATAAAGTAAATATTCTTATTTATCTAAAAGGCTACTGTACGAATTGCAGATTATTTCATATTATATAACGTATGTACATTAAAATCAACAAGACTGCTGCGCAAATTAATTATTATATGTCTATTACTAGGGCCAACAAGAAAGTGGGGCAGGGAGTCACGTTGTCAGACAAATTTTACTAATTTTTTGAGTAAAAAAATTATTTTTATACAAATTATAATATATAAGGTATTTTATATACTCGTATTATATATATAAGTTATATAATATAGAATTTCGAATTAAACCATATACATTCGCGTCCATTTTCTCAAAATTAAACAGCTAGTCTTAGCGGTCAAAAAAGAACTGGCTAAAAACACCAACTTGGATGCAGATATCAATGGCTTTGCTATGAAAACAGTCAGAAAGGGAACACTTTAACTGAACCTAATTATTTTTTAATTATTACGGTTACATTATTTTCTTCAATATCCATAAACGATTTTAAATATCAAATATTATGTTGTTTTTTATTCACAATCCATTAAACTTAAATATTAAGTATAACTACTGTATTAATGTGCTATGTATATTTTAGTCAAATAAGTATAAAGGAGTCCGGAATTGATGAGTCCTGGGGCCCACAAAAGTTCTTGCCGGCACTGTCTATTACATACAATTATGTCACATGTAAAAAATGAAGGTTAGTATAAAGGTTGTTATACATATTATAAATTATCATTAACATTTGATTGCCTTAAACTACCTAATTAGTAATGCATACGAGATTTGAAATAAAATAATAATATACATAGTATTATAAATTTTATTTTTCCTATAGAGTTAAAAATACATGAATGCATTGATAAAAAAAAAACTAATCGGAATGATAAAAACTACATTGTTATTTTTTTTTTATTTTCAACACAAGCTGATAGTATTTTTTCTAATATACAATTTAACTGAAATAATAGTATTCAATTGATTACAGACATTTCTTTAGTAATTACATATGATCAACATCTTCTAATGCCAGTTCTGGTTTGTCATATCCAAGAGCTTCAGGTGTATCAATACCCAATTCTTGAATTGTTGGAGAAATCTCTTGTAATATGTAAGGATAGATACTGCTATCAATTTCACTCTTAATTCGCACATTTTCAAGGAATCGTATCGCTAAAGCATAATCATTAAGACGACGACATGCTTTCAATGCTGCAATGATTACCTATTAAAAAAACATAGGTAATAACAGAATACTGTCTTAAATAGAAAATACGAAAAACAGTTTAACAAACTTTTGGTTCAGCAATTGCATCTTGACCAGCTAAATCATTCATTGCCTTTCTTGCTTCCCAACCATCAATGTCACTGCGGTTAAAGTATGCTTCATATCTGGAGTAAAATTCTTCATCTGTTTCTTCTTTTTGTTCCGACATGAACCTAACAAATATCAATAATGTATAAATTAATTAATGACATTATGGCAATGTAGCATTATAATATTACCTTGCAGAAACAGCCATAATTGGTTTCATCGATTGTTGTCGTCGAACAGCAACAGCCCCATAGGACATCTTAGAACATGCGCGAATCACTGTAGAAAACATTATTATAAAATAAAATTATCAAAAATTTAATTTTGAAAATAATTAAGCAATATGGAAAAATTAGACCGATACGATAAATAATAAAATACAATTCACTCAATCACCAACGTTCGAAAATCTAAGTGAGAATCGAGAACTTTATCATGCCCTCATCGGCGTAAAATAAAATAATAAAACATATGTTTAATATTTACCAGTGAGGTTATACTCAAGAACATTTAAAAATTATTATTATCAAAGTATCATATTTTGGTGTATTGGAGCAAATGTCTATTCTCCATAGACAGAACCATAACATCTAATTCGAATCTTATACACTTGAACATATAATTTTATGTAGAATGAGATGCAGCCAACATTATAGCAGGCGCTAGGAAGTAGGAACGACTCTAGCGGCGGAAACGATTTGCCGCCGTTAAAAATATTGTTCTACAACAACAGCAACCTTTTCGGATTTTGAAAATGTTCACACATTTGATATTTGTTTTATAAAATTTAATTAATTATTTAATTACTCATTTCCTTATTAACACGGGTCCTCGTGTGCGCCGAAGACGTAATCGCTTTATCTCCAAATGGGGTCAAGACCGTGTCCACTTTTAAATCATAGAGCAAGAGTCTTACTAATGAGTTTACTCTGTGTTTTAAATCCTACGAAGATTAATCGTCAACATGCCGCTTCAATGTGGAGCCCACAGGTATAAGAATATATAACACACATTTTAATGCACATCCAAAAATACTATGCCATAGGTAGAATACTAAATTATTTACTAATGAACAGTTAGAAGTAGTTACTCTAAAAAGGGAGATTGTCGATTTAGGACATTCTTCCTTCGTCCCTTCGGTTCTCGGAGAAATTAGTGGTATATTATAATTAAGATTTAAATGCAACAATATTGCATTAGAATATACGATTCTGAGTGAAACTCAATATATTATACTGATAATCCATTCCAAAATTTTACCACGTGTGTAAATTATCTGTATAAATATTCAAAAAAATTTCAAGTCTCTACGATCAAAACTCAAGGAATTATTTTGAAATAAAAAAATTCAAAATAACAAAAAACGGTAATTTTACCGATTTTTCACCATTTTTTGATAATTTTTCTCCTCCCAAGAAAAACTTTTGAAAAATTCGAAAAATAAACTAAATAAAGTACCAACTAGATGCAATTTGGTACAGAAAGTGTACCCTATTTGTGGTAGTCGGACCATTATTTCTATCCGTGTTATGGTGTTATGTATTATCTGCAGCTGTGGGTAGTATGATACTATGATACTATAGTATCACTTCGAATTGTCTAAACATCGTTTAAACAGTTTATGGATTCCTGGTAAAATGACAGACAATTTAATATTTTTACAACATTCCCACAATGTCTCGTCGTGTGCATTTGTGACAACATTATAACAATTGTGAGGAATAAAGTTAAAGAAATTCATTCTCTTTTAAAAATATTTAAATGTATATCTTTTAATTTATACAAATTATAAAGATATATTTTTATCTCATCTATTTTATTTCCAGTTTACATACGAAATATGCAGAGTGGTTAGTTTCAGACTATACCTAAAATTATAAGTCCTAATCTAGACTTTACTATTATTTATGACATATTGTATAGATATATAAGTAAACATATGTAAAATATTATGTATGTATGTATTTATAACTATTACGTAGATCAGTTTTTCTTCAATGCACCAAAAACGATTAATTCTACAATCAATAATATACTAAACCACAGATTTTATAAAATTATAAACACACATTTTTTAATTTATGTTTGTACTTTTTTTATTGTATTTTTTAAGTTAAACAGATTTCAACTGCTGTTTTTATATATAATTTCTATTAGTTTACAATGTTTACATATTATTTTGTCTTACGCTCTTACAGATCGCATAATTGAATAATACAATTAGTAGATACCTAAGGGAGTATTTTCACAAGAAAAACTTGTAAGAAGAAATATAAAGTGTTTGAGGCTTCCACCCCTCATAACCCATAGAATATTTTTTTTATATATTATAAAAAGTACCTATATTTAATTATATAATTACTACTACTATGTTATTCCCACTAATTTATACATTATTGAGTAGTGCAGTGATATAATTTTATAATGATATTACAAACTTGCGAAAATTACATAGGTACATTTTCGATATATAATAATATAATATTATCTCCATTAATTTGTTAAACATATTATAATATGATCACTGTAAATTGTGACTGTGTACAGAATGATCAGAAATTCTCATCAGAAACCCCTTAACTAGCGTTTTAAATTATAAAACCTTAAAAAAGTTTTTTGATTTCAACGGATGTTAATTTTAGATTTTGAGCGAAGCAAGGAATGTACTGGTTTTACAAAGATATTTTATTGGTTTTATTTTTGATGTATGAAAACACATTTTTGGGTAGAAATAATGGTTCGACTACCACAAATAAGATACCCTTTCCGTATTAAATAGTATGTAGTTGGTACTTTATTTAGCTCATTTTTCGAATTTTTCAAATGCTTATCCTTAGGAGAAAGAAATTACCAAAAAATAGCGGAAAATCGGCAAAATGACGGTTTTTGTTATTATGAATTTTTTTATTTCATGATAAATCCTTGAATTTTGATCGCAGAGACATGAAATTTGTTTTGAATATTTACATAGGTAATTTACACTCGTGGTAAAATTTCGGAATGAATTATCAGTTAATATGTTGTAATATATTAAGTTTCGCTTAGAATCGTATTTACTAATGCAATATCATTGCATTTAAATCTTAAATATAATAAACCACTAATTTCTCCGAGGACCGAAAGGACGAACATGACCTTTCCACTTTTTTAATATGGAATATTACAATATAAAATATTTTTTTATAACATAAAATGTCGATTGCTTTCCTTATATATAATATCATAGGAGGAATCAGATGGCTTGCAGGTTGCAGGGTACGTGGCTGCACGTCCTTATCATAAATTATTATAATCAGAGCCGTATTCAGAGAGGGGTGGCAGGGAAGTTTTTTTGCCGGAGCTCGTAACGTCTTTAAGGTTCCGAAAAAAATATTTTGTTTAAGTTATTACGAGTTTTATTCAAAAATTCAACTTTTGATTTCCAATTATGTTTATTACATTTACGATCTATTACTTTTTCAATAATTATTCAATATTAACATAATGATTTCTTGTTATACATTGTTTCGGTCACATTATGCGACCCAAATGGCTCCTCCAATTTTCGCCAATTAAATATAAATTCTTAGCCGCCCGATTTCAGTACGTATATGATGGGTCGGGAGACGCAATATACAAAACGAGTTAAATATAAGAGATTTTTATATAAATATAAATGCATATAATATATGGAAATAAATAAGGGAGTCGACTTATAACCATGATTATGCGAGGTTTAAATTATAATTATAATTTATATTTAAATTATTTTATATCTTATTTTAAGATATTATTATATATTATATTATTATATATTATATTAATAAGTTGCCTGTGTGTGTCGTCTCCGCCTGTCATCCGAATTTCCATTGGTCAATCGCTTGGATCCAAATTTCAAGTGTATAATTTAAGTTTATATTTACATGTATAGATATTTCGTTGTAAAAAATATACATTCCATTGTGTTGCTAATTTGAGAGTTTTACTTATTTGAACTAAGATTAAATACGAGTCTTGGTAGTCTCTCTGGGGCTATATAAATTAAATAAAGAACTTTAGATTTTCTAGTGCAGAGATAGCTTAGTCAACTATATCATCAGAATTCCACAAGAATGCAGTCAATACCTGCAGTGAAATTGTACATAATGAAAAATAATAATATGCCTGAGGCATGAGGCACTATAATATAATATCAACAGATATGTAATAATTTATTAATTATCCGTGATAATTTCACATTTTACAGCCAAAAGAGCAAGATGAATTTATTTTAAAACAAAATGATTTTGATGGTACTAATCAATTTTTATTTATTTATATAAATTCATACTATATATACTTACACAATATTTTATTAATAATTTTTATAATATATTTATTATTTATACAAGAAATAAAGTAATATTTCAATATATATATAATAATTAATAATAAATTAAATGTATACCTATATTTATTTTAACCTTTGTATGTGTAACACCTCAGAAAAATTTTGTCTTTGGGCCCAAAATTCCTATGGCCTACGGCCTTGATTATAATATTTTTTTTCTCCAAAGACACATTGCCATTATAGTAAGTATATTAATATATTACTGTAATATAATGTAAAATTCTTTAAAATTTACATTTTGGTAAAGCCCAGTTGACGGTTCACATGGTCAAATATTTTATTAAATATTTGTCATTTATTATTTATCAAACATCAAATATTTTATGATTAATTTTATAATATTTGATGATTCGTCAAATATTTTTCAAATAATTGGATAGCAATATTGATAAGAAAGCAAGAACTTTTCTTTTATATTGCATTTACGGGTAACGGTAACATATTATAACTAATTTTTTTTTTACACAAACTTTATCTTTGATACCTATTGACTATTGACCTCTTTTGAACATTAATTGCTTCCCTCATATTAGTGTTTTATTTAATTATATATATATATATATATATATATATTTATATTATATAGACTTACTATTTGTAACAAATGATTAAACACTTCTGGAGTCCTTTTTTTAAAAAGTTCATAGCTTTTTTCATCTTCGATTAGAAATTAATTTTCTAACATAGCTATTGTAATACTAAATATAGGTATGTGTTTCTCTTCTAAACAACCAATAATCTCTATACCATATTGTTTGACTATAGGATTATAAATAATAGATTTTAAATATAGGAATTAAAGAATAATAATTGTGACTATTATGTAAATATAAATTGTTATATAATGTTATATGAATATGACGTACAATTCTACAGTGTAAAGGCTTATCTAATAGTTCGAAAATATAAATGTATTACAAGAGAATTTTCCAAGAACTTTTTTTATATAATTTACGTGACTTTCATGACACAAATTAATGTATTTATGCTTTGCAATTCAAATCTCATTTTTAAAATTAATATTATTAATAGTAATAGTAATATTTTAAAACATTAAAAATGTAAAATGTCTATCTACCAATTAAGGAGTATATAAATTCATTGATTAATTATAACTATGGTTATAATTAATCAATAATAAAATAATAATATCTGTATTAATAAATGTTATTCGAGCTATAATTTTCAATTTAATTTTGGAACAATTATTAAATTTGACTAAACGCGTTAGTGATTTCTAAATTTAAGAAATCAAAATATTTATTTTATAGTGTAACTATCAAAATCTATTAGGTATTTCAAATTCAAACAAATATTTGTTATTTGACTAATGGCAAATATAAAATAAATTTGACTGTGTAAACGGGTAGTAGTAAATATGAAGTATTATCGCTTACCAGTGAAGTTTTAACATATTATGACATAACATACCCTGAATATAATATAACTGCTGGTTCCGCCTATGTATAATATTGATATCACAGCTATAACAACCAACAGGTCAAGGGTGATGTAATCACAGAATATTCTGTGTTATTCTGTGATGTAACCACATATTTTGTTCCATTCGCCTTCTTATTTAATAGGACGAGTAGGCACAGAATATTAATCTGTGGAGAGTGGAATAGGTATAAAGCGAAATATGATAAAATGTGTGTGCGCGTATTGTTCAGTGTCCAGTCGCCTCACGCCCGACGGTTAGGTTAGGTGAGAAATCGAAATTGTCTGCGATGAACATAATATCATTATAATATATTAAAACATACTTACCTATACGGCTATACCCTATATACGATTTGAGAATCAGTCATTCCACTGTCCGCTGCTGTACAATGATATGATGTGTTATGATATAAGTGATAAAATGTATAATATAATTAATTGGTCAATTATATTACATTATAATTAATATTTGTTTGTTTGTATTTAATTCACATGCTATAAAATATTTATTAGTTATTAAAGTCAGTGTATTTGTTTTGTGTGTGTATGTGTGAACATTATTATTGCATAATATTGGTTCATATTAAACGTATTACTATAATAATATATAGTTCCTATAATTATCTATATGACCGACAAACAATATACCAAAATGATGTGAGTAAAACATATAACTTTACATACGCCTATATAAATGTAGTTTTTAAAAATATTATAAAATCCTGAAATATCAAAAATATATTTAATATAAGTAGGTTAGGTTATACTGTAGTAGCACTAGTTGTTTAATTATTATTATTATTATTATTATTATTATTATTATTATTTTGTGGCGTGTGATTTTTTTAATTTCAAATTCTTGTAGACGATTTCTTTTTTACCTATGGAGCAATGGTAGATTAGTAGTTTACAATATAGTTGTATCAGCAATCACAAACCCAGGTTGTCTTATATAATATAATAAATTCTTTATATTTCTTTTAGTCTTTATAATATACCTAAGTAGTAAGTACCTATTTATTTAAAATTCTTAATAGTCAAGACTCTACAAATCAACACATACATAATCAGTTATTTTTATAGGCACGCTATACATTTAATATAATATAGCTGATAATTTACACATACTACGTCATAATATAATATATAAGAATACAATACCACAGATTATATGAAATATAATTTATATAATCATATCATTTCATTTCATTTTATAGTTTCATTATAATCTGTGACAATACATATCAGCCATAAAAATTAGATAACTAAATATAATTTACATATCAGTGACTCTCAACTTTTTTGTTATATAATCTACCACAAAATATATTCTATATGTCTGCTAACTGCTAAGCTATTAAAGTATTAACTCTATTAGATTGGCAATTCCCTCAAAAAAACAATTATATATATATATATATACTTATATACTATACAACTATAAATATATTATAGGAGGTTTTAGGTATCATACAGTTAATTATTATATTGATTACAATTTTTAACTAAAATGTTTTAACTATAATTATATAATATGTTTGTGTATTCCTCAAAAAATAACGCTTAAAACAGTATCCTTGTATGTTGTTTAATAGTGAAAATAATTGTAAATCAGCTGTGTAGTGCGTGTACGGTGTACTCACTTCCTATTTTTAAATATATGCGAGTACGGTGTACCTAAATAAAAATCTGAAGTCCGTGGGAATTTTTTCAGTTTTAAGAAATTTAAAATTGCATATAATGAAGATAGTTAAGGAAAACAAATTTAAATGTTTCCTATTTTGGGACTGAACTTAAACTTTGTATCAATACTGACACAAAACTCGTTTTCCCCATTAATTTTTCAGTTTCTACTTCTCAACAGTCAGTTAACACAATGTGACAATAAAATACTTATTATTAAGGCTAGGCAGGGCCGTAACTAAGTACTGGCAAGAGGGTTTTTGCCAGGGGCGCAATATTATAAAAGACGCAAATTTAATGATATTTATAAAAAAATTTCATTACTCTTATTAATGTACATAGAAATTTTAAGACACGAAATTATGGTTTCAAGAATATTATAGCTCATAGCCATAAAATTAGTGAGTTTTAATTATAATTCATAATTTTTTACATTAGATTGCCAGGGGCGCTATTACCCTTTGCTACGGCGCTGGGGCTAGGGACTTCTAGGAGTTTGCATGTTTTTCAATAATCATTCAAAACATAGTTAAGTAATTAGAAATTTGTTTCATAGCAATACGAATCAATATTTAAAAATGTTTGTTGCATATTTTGCATATTTTACCATTTTTGATATAAAAGTGTGAGTTTTATGAATAATTTATAAAAAAAAAACCATAATTATAAATGTGTTAAGCTTAAGGTATCAGTGTAATGATTTTGTTTATATGAAATTAATTTATAAAATAAGTGTTTATGTTTTCCTCATCAATTACTAGAATTGTTTGAAAAAGTAAGAAAACAAGGCGGAGAATAAAACTATTAATTACTAAAAGGTTTTTTTTTTATTATTATAAATAATAATTAAGAAATAATATTATCTAGTGATTTAAATAAAATTATATTATAAAATATTAGGTATGGTTTTTTTTTATATAATGCATTTTAGTATATTTAGTGATTTTTTAAGGCATAAATACATGCATATTTTAAGATTTTTTAGGGCATGAAGTCCTCAGCTCTACTTATTATATACGTATTGTATATTGTAAGTAGTATGCGAATATGATCGACGCTGATAATGATAAATATTATATACAATTGATATGTGCAAAATGTAAATTTTTTTGATTTGTTTTTGTGTAGTAAACCAAAGGGATTTATTATGAAGAGGTAGGAGTAGGGAGGTTGAATTTTCCTTAAATACACGTAAACATATTGACATTTTGGCGTGTACCCATACATTTTTTTAGGACTGCATTGGGTTTGGGTATAAATGCAGGGCCCCCACAAGAGGGGGTCAGTGAGACCTATGGTCTTGAGGCCCGGACTTTCGAGAGAGATTATAGATTAATTTGCACATTGCTATGAATAAAATGACATAATATAATAAAATAGATTGAAAAAATATATTTGGGGGCTCAATTTTTGTAAAGTATCGGAGCCATAAAATGTATCTGGGACGCCTGGGTATAATATATCATGGGTTGCTGAATAAATAAATATTTTTGAATTAATAATTTGAGCTTTCTACTATAAGTACTTAACTACATAAATTATATTTCAAATTATAAAAAAAAATAAGTCTTTACCCAGAAAAAAGTAATATTTTTATTAAATATAATACTTAATAAATAATAATAATATAATATTTTTTAGTTCACGAACAATTAAATTTTTCAGTAAATTAAAAAAAATTGTTTGATCAAAGTACATTATTCAACTAATTTAACTATTTATAAATTACATCGTGTCGTCTTGAAACCTTCAATAATTTTATCGCAACCCATAAGCTACAGAACAATGATAATGTAGGTTTATAATATATTATTATATTTATAGTTATATACCTATTTGTAAGTTGTAAGACTATTGTACATTTTACTATAAACAGTACTGCAGTAATTAATATACTGTTATTATTCTATCCTAGTTCGTGATAAATGATAGTATTCAACAATTAACATTTAATAATTGTTTCTGGAAACTATTGTCTATTCCTATTATCTAACTATTCTAACTAATAACTGACAAATACGGATATGCAGTTTTATCGATTTAATTGCATAAACTCATATAATATATTATGTAATATGTATTAATATACAAATACATTACTGTTTACTTAATTATTTGTTATGACATATTTGTGTACCTACAACCTACAAACATATTATGAAACAAAGAAAAAAAACGTGTTAAATTAAAATAAATAAACATACGTAGCATCTTAAATAATTGTTAATGATTAATATAATAATTCAAATATAATCATTGATATATATATATTTGAATTTATAATATAGTAAATAATTTAAATTTAGATTGGAAAAAATAATTTAAGTACTTATTTAAAAAAATCAAATACATTATACCTATCTACTTCTATAGCGAAAGGCGTAGGTATTTAACTATTTATAAAGGAAAATGGGTTCAGATTCTTTTTGTAAACTTTAATGATCCGACTCTTCTGTTTAATTATATAAAGAAATAAATTACAAAAAAATCAAAAAAGTATTTGTTATTTTACAATTTATTACTAATTAAACATGTTCTGTTGTATATATTATAACACAAAATCTAAAACAGGTGACAATTTAATATTATTAATTTATAATAATAGATGATTAAATGTTTTAACTAATATTTTCCTCTAATTCATAATTTAATTGGTCTACGAGCTACGACTATTAATAAATTATTTACAAATATATTTAATTAAAATTACTCACATAGCAAGTATAATACGATTTATGTTAGGTATACAGTAAAAACGTAAAAGAAATTCCCACATGATTTTAAGAGTTAAGGAAAACCACGTGCGATATAAAAAAGTATTTAAAATGACACAATTTTCAAATAATTATAGTTTAAATTGAATTGTATCGTTTTTATATAATAATATGAATTTTTTAACTTTAAATAGTTATATACACAGCAAAAGTGTACAGTGAATAAATTCGCTAGAAGTAGAGCTCGACATATTATCTTCATAATAGACTTTAAGAAGCCAGACCGACTATTTCACATGAATCGTTTATGGATTATTATTTATTATTTCCTAATAATACTATCTTATATCATTTAAATTAAAACGTCTTATAACATTTTTAAATGTCCAATAACCACTTTACGATTGGTGGGGATATGTAAATTTTATAGTAACTGCCTCTCAGGGAGAATAAACTCGTTTACGACCATTTACTATCTAGTAGGAAGTAAACTAAGTAAAATAATAATTACATGTAGTTTAAATCAATTTACAATATAGACAATTATTCACGATTACGCGTAGCATACAGTTATATTATGTAAACCAACGACAATATTTGTACAAATAACGAGAAAAACAAAATATTTAATTTAACCGTTTATTTCTCAAATTAAGATTTATTAATTAATTATAAAATTTTATTAATTTTGTTTAAAGTAATATAATTTTGTACAACATCTACAATAAATTAATCACAAAAAAAATTAACAGAACATATTTCGGTAATTCATAGTTTAGGTAGGTATTGTATATTATATTTTAATATTTGATTAGATATATAAAAATATAAATTATGATGGCATAATTATTTAATTAATTATTATAATTAGATGTCCTAATAAAAAATTAAAATTAGAATATATTTCTAATTGATAATAATATATACCTAATACATATTAAATAGGTTAGGTTATATATAATTATTAGTCTATTACTATTATTTATATAGGTACATTTTTAAACTATTATATTTTAAATAATGTATTTAATTTTAGTATGTAAGTATATCATATATGATAATATGCTAACTTAATTTTATTAATTAAGACATTTTATAACACTCAGTGAATAATATTTTATATGTTTATAAATTAATTATTTGTTATTGAAGATCCTATTCTTATTTATACTTTATGATATAGGTATGTAAATAATTTTTAAGGGAGGTAAAACAGTATTTAAATAATATACTTAAATACTAGTATATAATAACAATCTTTTTTTTATGACTTAAAATTAACTATTAACAAATTTTGAAAATATACTTTAAAAATTAATTATAATTACCTACATACTTATAGTAGTTGGATAGGTATAGTATAAATAAGAATTTAATATGAGTTTAAATATGTAAATTCAAGTTCAATTAAACTTAATTTTTTTATGTTTATTGTTTATTTCAGTCATAAAATAGGTACACAATATTGAATATATTGTATATGATGTATATATATCTAAATATTATTTATAAAAAACATAATTAATTTCTATTATATGAATACTTTGTATCTTCAAGGCGAAGTTGCATAGAATATAGAATATTCAAGCTTATCAAGTTATTTTACTTTACATTATGTTATATAGGTATTCCATAAATTCATATATGCATATCATTGTACAATCAGTGTACAATAAGTAAGTTGCACATTTTTAATGCAGTATGTATTGCTTATAACTGATAGAAATATAGAAAATATAATATCTAAACACCTAATTGTAAACATATTATGTAAATATAAAAAAAAAAAATTTTATTTTTATTTATTATGTATTGAACTCAGGAGTATACAAGAATTGAATACATGCTGTAATTTGTATTTGATTTATTAAATTGTTTTTTTCATAATAATCATAATTATATATAAAATGGTACTGTAATTCTTATTATTATATATTAATTTATATATAATATTATAAATATATATATATATATATATATATAAAAACAATTAATTTAATTGTTAAAGAATTCAAGTTTAAATATTTTAGATTCTGAGCGGAGCGAGGAATGTATTGTTTCTAAAAAGATGTTTTTTTATGTATGAAAACATTTTTTCGGGTAAAAATAAATGTTCGATTATCACAAGAAGGGTATGCTTTCGGTAGAAAATCGTATCATCTTAGTACTTTATTAAGCTCATTTTTTGAATTTCTTAAAAGTTTTTTCCTAAGAGAAGAAAAACTACCAAAAAATGACAAAATTACGATTTCCGTAATTTTTTATTTCGTGATAACTAGGGCAGAGGACTTGTAGTATTTGTATATTTGTTTTACACAGTCAAAAAAATAGCAGAGTAAGAAATAAATACGTTTTATGCCAAGACAACGCTAGATTTGTAATTTAATTTTGCATATAAATGCATATTTTGAGTTTTTTTGTTTTTAGGGCATATTTCCCCCATTTTATAGTTTTTGAGACATATTTGAATTGAATTAATAATTTTATCAATATTTTTACCATTGACGTATTTATTTTATATAATACAACCAAAATTTATAAATTTAAATGTATTTTTAATTTTTGTCATATTATATGGTTATTGACAGTCCGCGGACGCACGTTTTTCCTAGAAGCGCCTGAGGATTGCCGATAAGATTAGTTTTTCGTATGTTAGCTTTATTTATAGATAGATAAATGTTTACATAATAATATACATGTTTATTTTAATATTAATTTCAACAATAATTTAAAGATATAACAAAGTAAAATAAATAATACATATTAAATAAAATACAAAAAATAAATAAAAATATTTTTGTTTTTAATTTTAAAATGAATATTTTTGGTGTAAATGCATATTTTATTTTGCATATAAATGAATATTTTGGGGTATTGAAATGCATATTTGGTGACTTTTTAGGACTACAAGTCCAGTGGCGTACACTGGAGGGTTCAAGGGTAGCAACTGCTACCTCTGATATTTTGGTTGGTGGGTGGCAAAGCCTCCGCGGGTCTGTTTATGAATATGGTTTGGTGGGTGGGTGGTATTTTTACATTCAATATGCTACCCCTATTTATTTTTGAGTGTGCGCCACTGTACAAGTCCTCTGCTCTAGTGATAACTAATTGAATTTTGATCGTAAGGTCTTGAAAATAATTTTGAGTACTAACATAGGAATTATGCAAATGTGGTAAAATTTTGGAACAGATTATTTGATTATTTGGCCTAATATAGAGCCATGAACTATTTAACAAAAAAAATTAATATTACCTACAATTTTGGGTTTATCAGTTTGAAAATTTTATCTAAGTGTAATCATATACTACTTAATATTTTTACAAAATATTTTAAAAATTGTAACTGACAATTTTTATCATGAAATGATAACTTTTTGAATATTGATTGTAGGGATTTGAAATTTATTTTACATATTTCCATATGTAATTTATACTCGTGGTAAATTTTGAAATGGATTATCAGTATAATATATAGTAATATATTGAAATTTGCTCAAAATCTTATTTTCTAATGCAATATCATTGCATTCAAATCTTAATAATTATAATAAACTAGTAATTTCTCCGAGGACCAAAGGGACGAAGGAGGAACATCCACAATTGACCTTTCCACTTTTCCTCACTTAATATTTGTATTAATTTTTATTATTTTAGTATTTTACTTCATGACGTTTATACATAAACATATTGAGTTTCTATTAATAAGTATTAATATTTATTTAGACATAATTTAATATAACACTAAAATACTAAATAGCCTATCTAAGAATCTTAATCATCATAATTATATTAAAAAATATATTTTTGAAATATTTATAACCTAGTTTTAATGTTATATATGGAATTGGAATGTATAATCGTCATCATACGTTAAGTCTAAATACTTAATATGTCATAAAAGTTATATTTTAAGAATTTAACAAATTTTATTATAAATTTTAAACGAAATGTTTTTATTTCATTGTGCTTCAATTAATATCGTACAGTCTCCACCATAGATATATTTTCAACTATTCTTTACTTTATATTTATCATAATATCACTAAATACCTTTAGTATTAAAATGAGTGAAAAAGTATCTCAGATCAATAATGTTAGTTATATATATTATTATAAATATTATTATATAGTTATAGACTAAATAATTTAACATTACTTTCTACCAAAAGAGAAATAAATGTAAAATTCATGGATGATCCATCTGTTGTAATTGACGAGTTTGCATCGAAGAACAAAATAAAATTAAAATTTTCTGTTTGAAAATACTTTATTTTAAATTTAATATTTTTATCTAAATTATAAACTTATCTATTTTGTATAATTTAATAGAATAGAAATTGTATCTATTTCTTTTAAACCATTTTTTTGAACTAACATTATTTTATTATACTGTAAATATGTATAAATATATAAATAGAGGTACATAATTTATTTTTATTACAATAACAAGATAATATCAAAATATTTATTGAACATTTTTCCTATCAAAACATATTGATCATATCCAGAAAAAAAATTCTAGCTATGCCACTGGTTGTAAGTTAATTTTATAATTATGAATTTAAATCAAATATTGTAGAATATAATAACATTTTAAAACAATTAATAGAAATAGAAATTAATAATGTATTTAATAATTATTACATATATTGTATAGGCACAATTATTTTAAAATTGACTTGACATTCACAAGATTATAAACTATTCATTTATTAATAATAAGATATATGAAAGGAATAGAAAAAAAGTAGGAGATCGAGATCTATGTCAATCTAAACTAGGTTGACGACCAAATCTAGTTGGAATGTTAAGCGAGATAGAAGAAAAAGAAGATTAATATTAAGTAAATAATAAAAATGTATAGATAAGTTTTATTATTTATTAGGAAATATTTTATTAATTAAACAGTGCATTTACAAAATTGATGTGTGAGTTTAAATTATTTTAATCTGGTTCATTAGTCTTTATGGTTTTATGAAAAATATATATTGTGTGAAATAAATTATATTGTTAATATTGTGTTATAAAAATAATAATACCCGGTTAGTCGTAACTTTTGTATTGATTAAGTTAGATGAATAACTCTTTTTAAAATTGTATATTCTTATACCCCATGGCTAGTAAATTGTAATATTATTTATATATATTTTTTTAGAGTTGATGAAAATACTTATCTAAAGCATAAACAAATGAAAGCATACAATTTAGAAAATAATTCTGTAGAAATAGTCACGAGAAAATGGTAAGTTTATATTTTATAATTTTTAAAAAATAATTAAAGACAACAAAATATTTAATTTAGTTTTTTTAAATTTACTCTTTTTAATTTCTACAGGTATTTGGATCTATTGACTTGTATGTTTGGTGTTGGATCTTGGTTACTGGTTAATAGTTTATATACACAATTGCCATTGTTAGTTCAAAATGCACCTGAAGGATGGAATCTACCATCACACTTATCAATAATAATACAAACTGGTAATTTTGGTCCTATACTGTACAGTTGTTGGCGTAAGAAATATGGAAATCAGTATGACAGACCACTGATTATTTTTATCTTTATACTGGGTATAATATCAGTGTTCTTGATGGCAATGTTCTATAATGTTTTGGGCATAATTTTTGGCCAACCACATAGTATAATATTGTATATATTAGCATTTGCTATGGCATTAGTTGGTTGTACTAGTTCTGTATTATTTATACCATCTTTGAGCCATTATTTGGATGTATATTTGGTTACATATATGGTTGGAGAAGGTATTAGTGGTTTTGTGCCAAGCATCATTGCAATTGTTCAAGGTGTGGGTACTACTACATGTCATACTGTTATACAAAATGGACAAACTATTACAGAGAAATCAATTACAAATGCTTATTTTTCAAGTACTTTATTTTTCATTATAATTGGAATAATAATGTGTATGAGTGCAGTATCATATTTATGTCTTGAATACTTACCAATTTGTAAAAAGGAAAAAATTCTAATAAATTCAGAGAATGATAAGGTTCATACTAATATAACAAGTGTCAATAAGCATTTAAATGTTTTGTTATTGGTCATACAAGGTGTAATTGTATTTTTTTCAAATGGATTATTGCCCAGTATTCAATCATACTCATGTTTACCATATGGATACATGGCATATCATTTAGCAACAAATTTATCAAATATTGCAAATCCTATTGCTTGCTTTATAGCATTTTATACAAATAGAACATCTAAAACTGTGATATATATATTATGTATTATTTGTACAGTATCAATAATATATATGTTGATGACTGCATTTACAAGTCCATCGCCTCCTTTGTATAAAACAAATACTGGAATTTTCTTAATTGTAAGTAAAATTTAAAGCAATTTTATATACATATTAATTATCACAATATATTAAGATACATAAATTACATATTATCTCATTTTTATATAAATCTAATATAATAAAAATTAAATTATCTTATATTTTATACAAATACTAAATAATAAATAATATATTATAGGTATTAATTTTTTAAATTATGATTAAACTTACAATGATGTGATATTTATATATGTTACCGTTAAAGTATGAAATGGTGTTATTTCATGAAATACCTAGGATTTTTTACACTAACCAAATTTAATTATTAAACCATATAATTTATAATTTAACTAGTTATTTAATCAATTTCCCGATGTTATTCAGTTATTATGTACATATTGAAATTATTTAAATAAAATGAAATTTCTGTATCGTGTGAATTAATTTGTGTCATCTGTATCGATCGGTCATCGTCTTCGTTATCAATAACAGATAATATTATTATCATTAAAATTATTTAAAATTGAAGAAAAATTACCTACATTTTATTGTGAAGTATCATGAAACAACAATTTTACAATGTTATTGAAAAACGTGAGTGCAAATCCAATAGTTCTATTTTAACTCCAGTAAAAATTAAAATTAAAAAGACAAAAGCTCGTAATTATTAGGTTGAGAATCATTGCGATTAATAAATGACGTTGAAACATTAATTTATACAGTAAATGAAAATAATGTTAATTTTCAAATATATGTGTAATGTAGCTGTATTAAAATAATTATATGCACGTTCCCAATTCAGTGTTTGCTTCGAAAATCTATTATTTATTAACAATGTACTTGAAGAAAAGCAAATTTCACTACGTTCTGAAGTAAATAGTTATTTTATACACTTCTAGTTACAGTATTTATTTAATTTTAATATACATAATTTAACTAAAATAGTATGCTAATTTATAAAATAACTTATTCTATACATTAACGGTAACAATTATATATATATTTTACAATAATAAAAGAAATAAAAAAATAATAATTATTATGAGTTATAATGGTTTAAAAAATTAATAATAGTACATCATTTAATTTCAATTTGACAATTATTTAATAGCCACTATATCAACTGTTTGCAGGCTAATTGGCGTAAGCACCAAAAATCAATTATTCAGTAGAGTTCAAAAACTTTTTATACATGATGCAACTTGTTCTAAATTTATTTTTAACTATACCATAAATGTAATATTAAATAGCTATAATTTATAAAAATCGTTTTTATAAGTTTTAATTTATATGTTGTCACTTACGACCCATTTAACATTTTCATAGATGTCGCTTACATTGATTTAGTGTCCCTTACAATCAAAATATTTATAACACTAAAAATTATTGGTGCTTTCTAAGAACACTTAAACAAAGATAAAATAAATTATATTAATAATTTTTGATACCAAAGTGCGTTCTATCAATGTGTTTCAGTGTCGCATACAAAATAGTAAAAAATGAAAAAAAATAGTTGCTTACGCCAATTAGCCTGCAAACAGTCGATATGTATTACATTAAATGTAACAATAACTTATTTGAAATAAATTATATTCCATTTTACTATGAATATGTTAATGCAAATTTACATAATAAAATGTATTATTATAAAAATTATAATCTTATAGAAAATTGAATTATATTTTAAAATATTCTAGATTTTGATTTGGATTTTATTCGTTGGATGTGCTTCTTACATTAAATTGTCAATAGCAGCAATTCTGCGTAATGAAGGTAATAAAGGACTATTTTACTATGGCTGTATCACTCAAGTTGGTTCAACTGCAGGAGCATTAATTGGATTTTATATTATTAATGTAGCAAATTTATTAAAATCATATGAACCTTGTAAAAATATTTAGTCTATAAATAATACATTATATGTTCCTTTTAAAAAATAATTTTATTCAATTAATTTTTTTTTTTTTGTTAATTTACAAACAACAATATTTCAATAATAAAAACAGGATAGATAATATTAGTCATGAAATGAAGCTCGATCAAATAAATTATTTGATATTCTGGACATTGATAACAATATTTGTGGTATATTCAATTCAAATTCTCGTCCTTCAGTTGTTGTATCAGTATCATTGGTTTCAGAGATATTCTATATTTTATTTTATAAATTTGTATTTTATAATAATAAAACATTCTAAAATTAATAATAACTACTTACAAAATTAATATTGACTGATGTATCTGTATTTTGATTTAATTCATTCAACGAGTTGTGATTTGTAGTATTTGGTTCACTATATTGATAATCTACTCGAATATCGTCCATAACATCAATAAACACTCTGGTCTAAAATAAAATATTTTTTAATAATATATAATTTTTTTATTATAATATAAAAATGTATTGTGTTTAATTGTTGGCCTTTTATTATATAAATTACATATTTATGTCAAAACCCTGATATCTATTACCAATTTGCCATAAATCAGAAATTAATTATAAATTATACTTGTAGTATTGTAAATATATTCATTGACAATATAAACTTAGAAAAAACAATATTTCATGTTAGAAGCTAGAGTGATGTGATCAATGTTTTAATTAAATAAAGGAATAAATTAATAACATTATAGAAAAGATTTAGCTTGCATTAAAAATTATATTACCCATTTAAAATCCAAAGAAATGGGAACAATAATTAATAAATATATAAACAAAGTAATTAATTTAATTAGGAACAGGTTATTACTTTATTAGATATTATTTTATTTTATTTTATTTACTCAAAAACACTAACATCCACACTTTGTCTGCATTTAGTCTTTTTTTTTTAATTAACAATTGAACCGTACATTGTAAAGTCTTTCAGAATAAATGGATCCTGGTGGTGTACAAAGATATTTCAATGATAACCTTTTAAGTCAAGGAATGTCAGTGTTAATATCCCAATACTTAAATATTTCATTATCTATATCTTATATTATATATTATTTTAAATTCTTATCGTCAGTCATGATGTATGAACATAGTTTATTCTTAGATGGAACAGAGTATAGGTTTATAATTGATTTGTTAAATTAGGCTCAACCTCTTCTTTAGAACTTATATTATTGTCTGCTTTTTTTATGGCTATTATCTATAATCTACATCCATTAACACTGCATACCTACCCCACAAAGTATGACCAGTATCCATTTTCTTAATTTGTTGGCTAGAGATAAAACCGGTACTGTTAAATAATTATAATAGAACTGAGAACCTTAACTGGCCCATTCCTAATAAATATACTATAATTTATATAATTAAATACAAAATTAAAATATGATTACATATTATGTATCATAAATATATATTTTTTAATAGATATATATATTAAAATATATTATATAATTGAGTTAATTAATACTTAAGTTTATATAATATTTATAAATTTAGAAACGCAGAACTCAATTACATTTATGAACCATTCGAGGTTAGTGGAACTGGCTCTTTTACCCTTCCCTCCCCTTAACGCTTTCCATGTTCAGCAAATTACTTTAATCAATATAACATAGAAAATAAATTATATCTTTTAATTTTCTCAACAAATAAGCAATATTTTTAAGTCATTTATTATCAATAATAAATGTTATTGTTTATGGCAAAACGTTTTTTATCATTCAAACTTTCGTACCTATACAAAGTTTAGTTTCTTATCTATCATCTTCATGATTTAAGTTTTTTAAACTAACCATAATTTATCTTTACAAGTATAATTATTATTCATGTATGTGTATTATATTTAATGTTTTAAAAACAAATAATTTTAAATAATTACCGGTTCTTCTTCATCACTAGATGGTAATAGATTGTATGGATAATTCCATTGGTCATTTCTTGTAGTTATTTCAGCATCATCATCTTCCCCAAGTTCATCCATTGTCAAGTCAATAATCTCAAACATTGGGAATGGATACACTAATTTATCAAAGTCATTATCTCGTTTCATACACATAGTGTACCACTGTATCTCGGTGATCTTGAAACATATTATTTTAGTTATTAAGTTATAATACAAATTGCGTCAAAGTTAAATTACCTGCAAGTGAATTCAATTTGATTTGTATACAACTCGTACAAAGTTTCTATATCAAAATAATAATTATTAATTAACATAATATAGCTTTACCATTGATTAATCAATGGTTTTACCGAAAAATCAATTATAACTTACGAAATATTGTTTTACTAGACGAAGGTGTTCTTTTTTTTCTGTACAAAAAATACCAATGGGATACTTGAAGTCTGTATATTTGTATAGTCGTATGCTTTTATGGGCAATTATGAATCAATAATGGTTCTATGAAAGGTGAAATTATTACTGAAAATTTGTAACAAAAACATTGATTGAATCAGACTTATCACTCTTATCAGTTATCAGTAAGAGAATAACCAATAGGTGTAAGGACAGAATAACCTATAATTCTGTGATTGAAATTACTATGGACTACGAATTAAGATGGTATGGATGCCCCAACAAGGCGAGAAAAGTAACCACTATATTCTGTGATAGCATATCTGTGCTAGTATCTAAAATCGTATTATCTATACAAGGATTATATAGATGGTCTCATAATCGTATAAACAATGCAAATCCCCCGCAGCGCCTATACCGTGAGTGACGTCACCAATCGTACACATTTTGTGACGACAGTGAGCATACTATACAATATAATACATACGATTCTGAGCGAAACTCAATCAATTGCAATTCTATCACATATTATTAAGTAAACTACCTATGAAAGCGTAGACATATTAAAGATTTATAGATTTTCTTTTTAAAAGAATTTATTTCTTATAAAAGGTACATAAAACAATTTTCAAGTCTCTACGTTCAAAATTAGGTATATTAGTTATCATGAAATAACTAAAATCAATTTCGTGTCAAAATTACGATTTCCGTAATTTTTATCATTTTTCCGTCATTTTTTAATAGTTTTTCTTCTATAGTGGGATTGTTTTTACTTTGAAATGATGTATAGCCCACAAAAGAAAATGTCATGTTTTATTTACGAATTAATCAAGATATTCCTTGATCTTTTAATTCGCCATTTTTTTTTTTTTTGGTACATTTCGACAACATAATGGAAATAATACTAATCAAACTCCCTATAATCTAGATGATAGATTTAGATGAAATTTTAAATTATTTTTAACTAAATATAGTTATTTGCTAAAATGCCATTAAAAATAAACAATAGAAAGAAGTTTTTTTTAATATCACAATTTATTATATGAATTTTTTAGACTTAGGGATTTCTAGCATTTTCATATAACTAGAAAAGTCAAACTAAAATATCATTCGAACATCGAGCTATAGGAAATTAGGAAAACTATATGCTAAATTGTATGTTGCAAATTTTTACATATTTAAGCATTATTTACCTTTTTTGTTTTAATTTAACTATTTTGAAAAAATTAACAATAATTTTTTTTTCACATGTTATTTATAATTGTTCTCTACTACCTTTGTCGCTTTGTCGGGGTGAATGTTTGAAAGAACCCACGTGCTTAAATGTTCTTGAATAATCGCGGCATAAATATATACCTATTATACACAATACACAGACAATGTGTTCACACTCATTATAAACATTAATAATTTAAAGAATACTTACCTATTCAGTTTTATAATGGTATTTTTATTTTTTCATACAAAATTAATAAAATAATTAAAAATTCAATTAAATGTTTCTGTTTGAATATTTAACAGCTTCAGTCAATATCCTAACGACGTAATAACTATATATTTAAAAATGCAATGTTCTTAAAATATATATAATCATAGTATACCTACCTATCTATTTCTATTTGTCTTTAGTGTTCATGTAGGATGTAGCTAAATATTAAAGTTAAATTAAATTTGAACATCCGTTTTGTTGACCGTGAGAAACAAACTAAAACAATACGAATTAATAGTATACGCATTGTATTAATATCATTAATTATATTATTATATATATATATATAATATAATGCTTATAAATGCATTTAATACTTACTGTGAAATCAAATTGAATAAATTATAAACTTGTTTTATTTCTGAGAATTTAATAAAATCAAGTTAAATATCTAATATATATACCTTTAGGCAATTTTAAAGTAATTTTTTGGAAATTGAATAAGATTATAAGAATATAATTAGGTATTTGTGAAAACAACTAAAAAGTAAGAGATAAACTAAAATTACATATATGTATATATGAGACATGTATATATGTATACTATTTATATTACTATTTATTTAATATACTAAAATAAATGTTAAATAATATAAATATTAAATAGTATTTATAATTAATTTAATTACATGCCTAAAAGTTTTTTTATACATTTATGATTTGTTTAATGTTAATGATTTTGAATAACAATTATTTTCCTCAATAATTCTATGATCTAAAATTCTAAACCATGCAACTATATGATTAGAAAAATTGAACTGCAGCGCTGAAAAAAATTTGGGTCGGTTATTTAATGTGCTCCCTCTGTGAATGAAGTTTAGTTACGTCTATTATGATAGGTTTATATATATATATATATATATAATTATATTATAAATATAAAATTCGTTAATAGGTAGCAGTTTTTCAATAAATATTCATACATTATGGTCTAATGTCGACTTTCCTCTATCCTAATAATATCATTAGAAATAAAAATGATCTTTTTAATATTATATAAGCATTTGTCTAGAACCTAATTATATATTATAATAGAACAGGGCCGTATTTAGGTAGAATGACGCTCCTGGCGAACCACTGTATGTACGCCCCCCACAATGGGAAATTTAAACTAGTAAAGAAAAATACCATTGCAATCTATATAAAACATTTTTATGTATAAACTATAAACACAAAGTACATAAATACTAGGTATAGTAACAATCAGATGCGATTCGTGAAATTTTTTCAAATCTCCAGTATAAACTTGAAAGTATAGGATCTAATGATTCATAACATTGACTTCTAAATTTATTTTCTGTTGAATCATAACTTACATTTTCTGTATTTATTGGTTTAATAGAGGTACATTTAATTTTAAATTTACGTTTATTGGCGAATTCTAATGAAATATTCAAGGACTTGATCATATATTTTGCTTCACTCAGACATTTATGAAAACCATTTTCCCTTATTTCTTGAAATGATTTTATTAAATCATTCATCATTTTAGCAGTTACATCGATAGTTTGGTTTTTAGTTTGCAATGCAATATTGACGTAGTCTATTTGGTTTAAAACGATGTTTTATAAAATAAGTAAACACAATAATTTTAATGTTTGTTATCTTAATGACCCGGTGAAATTCAATAATTTCTGGATATCCCTGATAAAAATATGTAGATAAATTTCGCATCGTGTTGTCGAATTTATTCAAAATAATTTCAGTTTTGCCATTTATATAAAAGTACCATTTATTTTATAGTAAAATAAAAATAGAATATTATTAAAAAAATGTAAATACTAATATATAAAGCCTCTTTTTGTGTGAGTTTTTTGGCCTCCATCATGTGATGTAAAATATTATTTATTACGTGAAAAATTTATTTAAAATTAGTATTAAAATTTGCGCCCTTCTTAGACTTGCACCCTTGGCCCATGCCCTTATGTCCTGCCCTGAAAACGGTCCTGTAATAGAATATACAATATAATAATTTTAAATTTTTTATAATCTATTTAATTTTATTATAGGAACAGGATGAATAACGTATTTACTTACAATATTAATTATTATTGTAACATAATATTTGAATGAATCTATATTACCATTTGAAATTTCGATGTTATTAATAAAATAACGTCCATGGAAAAAATGTCCAAATAATGAATTTGTATAGTGGTATAGTATTAGTATGGACGTATAGTATACACACAGTAAACAAAATAGAATAATATTATTATACTATAAATTATAATTATCATATACGATAATGATTGATTGTTCAAAAGTCGCACTTTTATCGTAATATATACCTATTGATGACAATTAGCAATACGAGTGTATACAATTGTATTTTATGTATTATATACTTAGTACCTACCTCACTAAATAAAAATTTTACAACTCATAATTCACATCATAGTGGCATCGTGGATTTATTTTTTCATTTCTACACCGTCGACTTGAGTGTCGTGTACTCGTGTAGTTATTTCAGTACTTGACAGTATATAACACTATAAAATATAAAATGCCCAATATAGGTACGTATATTATATACCTACGGTATAATAGTTGACACACATACCAAGAGAATGCATTATTTCCGAATGTATCGATATTATAATCGTATTGAGAAGCACGACGGCTGACGATGTTTTCCTATATGGTTACGTGTATATATATATACACATATATATATCATAATAAACGAGTATGGACTGTATGGTCATAGAATATGGACACGTATAATTAAAATAATAACAGTGATAACAATGTAGATGTGATCCGTGACTAATGACTATATGATATATTTTATACATACACGATGATTTATTTTATAACGATTCGCCAATTATAAATATCTTTGAAAATATTATTTATTAAAATTCTATAAACATAGTTCAAAATTCGAACCGAACTCAACTTGGGGTGTTCGGTTTTGTTTGAAATCAAACTTACTACAAAATGTTTGAACTGAACTTTTATCCTAATAATTTATTTTTAATTTTTAATAGTTCGGTATGAACATATCGGTACGAACATATTTACTAATATTTATTCATATAATACTTTAATATAAATTATTAATTTAATATATGAGTATATGACTTTTTCAGCCTTTATATATTAAATCTGCATCTACTTTTGATTCTCATTCTCAATTGGTAACCATCATAATAACAAAATAGCATAATATAACTGTTAAAGTAGTATCTTATATATTTTTTTTTTTTATGGAAATTTATAATACTACAACTAAATACTGTAATAATATACAAGCAGGTTGTTGATACTTTTGGGGAACTTTACCTATTAATTACGATAAATCATTGGTGGATATTGGGGAGAGAGGGTGCTTGAGGGGCTTAAGCCCCCCAGATCGTAATCAAAGAACACCAGATGTCAAAATAAATTGTATATTTTAATATTTGATATTTATAATTTTTTTTTTTTATGTTCCTATTACCTATATATATATTTGGCGCCTTAGTTAGAATAAAGTATAGGGATAGCCACTATATAGTTGGTAGATTGAAGAGTTCAAAAATGTCTGTTTACGCTAATGGATAAGATAAAAATGTTTAGGCCCCCAACGGATGTGACCTATGCTATATAGACGTATATGTAAACTATATGTAAGTAATATTAATTTTATCAATTTAGATTTCCATAACATTTATAGAATATTGATTTCGTTGTAATGTCTATTATCACTACTCTATCCGTTTAAAAATATAGAATGTAAATGACTCTGAAAATATTTATTGGGATTTAAAAAAAACTAGCACTTCCAGCACGTATGAATTTCCATAAAAATTTATTTTTTAATAAATAAAATATGGGGTGGAAATATTTGTTGTGCAAAAAATATTGAACAGAATTTAAGAACAAAATAATTAAAACAGTTTAAAAAAAATTACTTATACATTTTCAGAATTATTGTGTTTTTTTTATTCATAATAAAAAAAAAATACTTAATAATAGAAAATTATTATAATATATTTATATATTATATACCTAAATAACTGAACCACGTCGTCATATTATATTAATATAACAGACAATTCCGTATATAGGATACACCAACTATCAGCGAAAGAATCAACATAATAAAATGAAATAATATAAATAAATATAATATATGGTGCAATTATTATATTGAATATATATACAGTATCCAAACATATAATATGCCAATAATATAATGTAGGTATATACGCACGTCTTGTATAATAAGAACCAAATGCAAAATAAATTGCAACAAGTAAAAAAAAATTAATAATAATAATTTTACGTAATCATATACGGCCATTATATATATATCATATTGCCGATCAAAAAAGTTTATATATATATATATATATAGGTACATATCTTAAACAAACTAAACGTGACCGCGGTCGATACTCTGTAGACGATGAAATTTAAATAAAGACATTCTAAAATTATAATATTATATATAAGATTATGAGAGTCGTAATCTCTTCTGGTGAACCTATCACAGTCGTATAAATATACATTATATTATTATTATTATTATATGGTCACCGCGGCAAAAAGTAACCGTTAAAGAACAACTTGTGTGGATAATGCGTGGCAGTCGGATAACTGCTGCCGGATTGCATTCTTAGTCGGATTTTATGAGGATATTTTAAATAATATATGCATTATAATATACTATACACAATATACGTTATTTGACAATAAAAAATTACCTATACATATCATTAAAATAAAATGTATCTTAATTTATTTATGTTTATCGAAAATAATACAACTACCTAGTCACCGCATAATATTTAATATTATATATTTATTATATTACAGACTTATCAAAATTTTATGTTACAGAAAAATAAGTATAGGTTCTCATTTGATTGTCGATCCTCAGAAAACATTCGAAAAGACATTTAAAAATATTTAGATAATTATTTACATGATTTTAGATTATATTACATTATATTTCTATAATTATAATTATAATTTTTTCATATTATACCTACGTTATTTTTGAATTTTTCCCTATTTTGCATATTAAAATAAGAAAATTGCTGTATGAAATTCTGAATTCTAAAAACTCTTAATTCATTTTTCTTGTTCAATGTTTTATAATTTTATATTGTTACTTAATAATATAAAAATAAATTTCGTACAGATCTGATTATCGACACGTGTGTGATGTGTCGCGTTTTAATTAATACATACATACATTATTTACGTAGGTACCTATAGGTATGTAGATTTTTTTTAATGCAGTCTTGAGTTCACCAAACAGCAAACTATACTCCATAAAAAACATGAAAGTCGATCATATCATTGATTACATTATTCGTGTGACTATAATCACTGGACAAATTGATAACTTAACTAATTATTTATAATAATATAAAATATGCAATATACCTACATCATTAATTATTGTAGTACAAGTACAGTGTTACACTAAAAAAACAAACAATAAAAATTAATGGTCGATATAAAAATCATTATTAATATCGAGAAACAATCCAGTGGTTATAATGAAAGTTATAACTTATAATATAAGTATTGGCGATGGATAATAATAATATATTATTATATTATAAGAATACAAGATGTATAATATACCTATATAGTATATATATATATATAGGAGGTATTTGGTGTGGCTTCGCGTGTATAAGAAGTTTCTATCAATTACTTAATAATAGGTCCGGTGGACATTACAGCTACGGTTTAATTTGAATCCGTACGAAACCGGTTCGGGAAGTCGGCACTCCACAGCGTAGATAATCCTCAACTTGATAAATCGGTCGATATACATATAATAATATATAAACATCATATACGTAGCACATACCTGAATGGCTGAAACGTTTTAAATTCAATCGGACGATTTCTAGTTCAATCACGTTTCGTGATTGAATGAAATTTGAAATTGAATTCGATTTAACTTTCAACTATAAGATTTTAATTGTAATTTTTACGACGTTACGATTTTTTCCCTATGCGATTTGTGCAAAAATACACAATAATTAATACAATAATTTTTCTGTCTACATATTTTAAACGAGTAAGATATAAATCAATATAAACGAATTGTAATGTAAATACATATATATGAGTGAAGAGTGTACCAACCACCCACTTGGCGTGTTTGTGTGTGTTTTATCTTTTTCAAATACGTGTTTATAGTATATAGTTGCACATAATGAAACTGTCCCCAACGGTATCGTTCGATTCGGAAAATAAACCTACTTGAACCACGTCGCCGATATTGCAACTGTGCAACTGTAAGGTCGAATTACATTTTTTGAGAAACGACCTTTTCCATCGTGTGCCTTTTCGTACCACCATCGTCATCCTGGGATAACGGGCTGAACGCGTTATTTCCCCGGGGCGACCAAACCTTCCCCATCCCACCACTATTAGTACGCCGAAAATATCCACTCCTTATTTGTACATAATAATATAGTAACGGGTATCAGTGTATCACCTATGTATTACCGTATCCCTGTATAAGGGACAATTACGTTACCAACGCAATGGCTTATAATATTTTACAATATGCATTTATACGTATAGGTATAGTAGGTCTAGATAGTGATAATGTGATGACTTTAAAAAGTCAATTGTTGGGTAAATAACATTTTCTAAAATACTTGTATTTATTTCGTTTTAACGATAAAATGATTATTAAAAATTACTACGAAAAATTATGATTTACTGTATTTTGATGTGGTAATCAAATATATTTAATCACACATTTTTTTTTATAAAACAATTGTACAACTTTTATGTATTTGTAAGATCAAATATTATTTAACTAAATTAGTATTATGTACGTTATTTATTTATTTGGTTTGTATTTAAGTTTTTTTAATTTTTAAGTATATTAAAAAATATATACGTAATTTAAATTGTGTCCAACCCAAAATTGTTTCATGAAACAAAATAATTAAATAAAAATTGATGTTTCATGAGCCTCTCCAGTATTTTTTTAAGTATTATCACATTTTTATACTGTTACCTATTTTAGGATTTTGTAATAAATAAATTTTAATAAAGTATCGTAGTATTTGCAATTTAAAATGTTTATACAAACATGGTTAAACATTTGAATAATTATATTTAGATTATAAATTCTATTTTCTATATGAAAATCAAAATTAATCATTTAACAATAAAGTTCTAAAATAATATATAATCAGTTATTCTACCTACAGTCTACATAATATTACCATCAATAATATCAAATACCATTATAAATTATTGTATTGATTAGTATTATTGTATTAATATTCAATACTTATATACTTTAAGGTTAAAATGCTTAAAAAAAGTTTTCACCATTTCAATAAATATGAGCTATTATTTATCATGTTAATAGTAATTTATACTTATATTATGTATAAATATAACATAATATATATTTTATATTTTCTGATTTGGGATGAGAGATAAAAAGTCATTTTTTCTGGGAAGCTATAAACATAATAACGTTTTTATGATTTGTGTGAAGACGTGAATTGACTTTATATTTAAAATATTGTATCTTTATACATTTTTCGTGGAGATATTGAAATTAGTAATTAATAAAATAATAAATAATAATAATGAATAATAAATAATTAATCTCGGACACCTTGTACCGAAAAATTTTGTGTTGGAAGCAGAGGGAAATGATGACCATCTATTTATTTGGATTAATACTTTATAAGTATTATATATTTATATAGAAATATTTTGTGATGAAAATAAATCAAAATTAATATTATAATTGAAAATTAAAAAGTTTTAAGGTATTTTAAGAAATTTAGCAAAGAGAGCAGTGCGATATAACGTTTTTTATGTTTTGAATAGATACAAATTATTTAATTTATATTTAAAATGTTTTATCATAATCATAATATATATGTATTTAAATTACGAAGATTAAAATAATTCATAATACATCGAAATATGTTAAGATAAATTAATAATAGGATGTAAATATAAAGTATTTTATTAGATTGAGTTTATCTCCAGTTTTTCTTACATTTAAAATTTTAATCATTTTCAATACGTTACTAAGTATACTATTATTATTTTCGTTATTAATTATATAAAATAATCAAACTATCGGTACTCCTATATGTTATCCTAACATTGAAAATCTTTCGTACTTCACATTATTTTTTAAGGTCGCAAATTATTATATGTGTAAAATAATATATCTACCTAATAAATATAATTTTATTACACTTTTTACAACTCCGAACTATAGAATTTGTCATTTAGTATTAACCACTGGTCTAACTGACTAGTGCTATATCCTATATATAATGTTTATATACCATACAATCGTGTTATATTTAGGTACGTTAAAATTTTGCAATTCCAAATTAAATTAAATTGAATTTTTTTTACTATATTTGTATTTATTTAATAACAATAATAAGTATTTGTTTTTAATATAGAATGTTGTCTATTGATCTGAATTTGGATATAGAGTAGTTTATTTCAACTAACTCAAATAAAGCTATACCAAGTCGCCGAGTGTGCATGCTCTCAATCGCAGTATACATTCCTGTAAATTTGTTTCTAATAATTATGTTATTCGAAATTAATTTATAGATATGTATATTCTATAACAATACCATATTTTTATTAATTAAAATTTAGAACGTTATCTCAGTAACAAGATCATGACGACATGAGTATATTATACTATATATAGTACTATATGTTTATATACTCTAATACTCTGTACAAATAGCTGTATACGAATTTCGTAGGTACTAGGTACCTATAAATATATATATCGATGAGATATACGTACTACGTAATACCATTGATTATAAATACTACTAGTATTTATAATCAATGGTAATACGTAGATATAAAAAAATTATAATGCATTTATTTTTACGATAGCTTGCAATATTGTATGTCTATAAAACGTCAAACCAAAATATGACCCAATAACCATTGCGTGATCACTGATCATAATATATTGTTTTTTTTTTTCAGGAGGGTCAGAAGATGTAAGTATACCGGAAGTGGGATCGCTTAAGGGGATTCTACTGCATTTTCATGTTGTTCAGGGTATTAATCGATAGACAAATGGGTTTCTTTGCCCTACTTGTCATTAATCATCGCACCCCAAATACTAAAAATGATTAGACAAAGAGGGAACACCGCACGTGGAATAGAAGCTATATAGTTGTATATATACAATATACAAACTTTAAAGAAGTAACAAAATAATACTGTAATAGCTTGTAGTCTTGTGATTATTTTTAACATCAGGCCCTATAATATTATATATATACAGCATACGGCTATACCTTAATCAGATATTTAATTTTTGATAAAATAAACAATATAATGTACTGAGTATAGTCGTATTGAAAATGAGTTGTATTTTATATTAAAATCAAATATTCAGTCAATAATTATAATTTTATTATGTATTTAATAGGTACCTAATAAAAAATATAATCCAATAGTTTATTGTTGCCGTGTGTTTTGTACTTTTGTATAGGTATTTGCAATGAGAACAATGTAAATAATATAGGGACATTTATTTGAAATTTAATTGATGTATTTGATGAATATATTTGATATCATAATAATTATAATTTGTATATTATGTGATAGTAATGACTCTGCAGTGGCGGTTTATCAACAATTTTCTGGGAGGAGTGCAACATTTTAGTTTAGTATATGTGATAAATGATAATAAAATGAATTAAGTAAAATAATTACTCCATATTACTATGGTTTAATTTAATAATTAAATAATAATAATAAATAAATGTATATGTTTACCTATTATAGCTATAGCTATTTTAAAATATAAACTATTAATTACGTTTTTCATTCGTTTGGGGAGTCCCTGGATCTACCCCCTGTAAAATCACCACTAATTACTAATAAAGTAATTAAATAGTAGTTATTTAAATATAAACATATATAATATATATTATTTTTTATCAAAAAATATATTAGATAGTTTCCAAACATTATTATAATATCGCACATAACTTTTAATGATTTATTATTTAATCATCTCATGGATCGTTTAACTCAATATTGATCGATGTTTTTTATTTTGATTTAAGCTATAAAATATAAACGGACAAGAGTGACAGATCGAATTTCAAGGTTCATTATATAGGTATAGCGTATGACGTATATAATATGGTAATATATACTAATATGTAAATTCATAGACGTAGCGTGATGAATATCTGTAAAGGGGCTATAGCCCTAATCGAAAAAAAAAATTAGTAAATATAAAATATTTGATGCATTTTAAATGGGGGGCTTATAGCTTTTCTAAGGAAACTAAAGCACCCCTAGCCATCCCCCACGCTACGCCTATGGTGTATATAATATTAGCTATAATGGTTTGTTTATAACGAAGAAATTATATAGGTATACTATTACTTTTACTTTATATTCTTACTTAACGGGTTAGGTATTAGGTACACTAAAAAAACTACACACTGAGATGAGTTTCAGAAAGCCTATAATTTATTTTTCTTAGTTTATCCATCAATATATTTTAAAATTTATCAAGTCCTTGTTTATTAGTCGATGCATATAACTATAGGTATATATATATATATATACGGAACCCTGACTGAAAATATGAAACATAATCATCAATGATAAATTAATACATATATATGAGAGCCCATTGGTGGGGAAGTGCCCCGTCTAGTCCTCCCTAGAAAAATAAAATAAACTTGTAATTTTAATAAATTTAAATTATTATTATATAATCATTAGTTAATATAAAAATCTATATAAAATAATTGAATGCTATTATACTATAGCATTGATTTTATAATATACCTACAGATTAGCCATACCATTGTTAATATTAGACGCAGCTACGTGCATTCAGACACCAGGTAATTTTTGATGTCGATTACATTCAAGAGAAATAACCTAATCTAACTTAAATGATGGGTCAATTGACGAGTGATCGTGGGGTTGGGTATTTTATTAAGCGTCTTTTGTTTATAAAAATAGATTTTATACAAAATGAAATAAAATTTTATTTGAATATAATAAGGATATATCTCGGATTTTAATAACACTAAAAATATTGTTTCTAATAATTTCTATAACATGGTTAATCCATAGGTATATAATAAAATTAATGATTATAAACGAATTTATTAACGTTATTATTGTTATAACTTATGTGTATACTGTATAAATTATTTATATGTTTAATATTTTATTTGATACTGAAGTCCAAGGTTGGCGAGGTTCCTTATGCCTTTTAAATGTTCAAATTATTACGTTTCATTGTCTGTTGAAACCTTAGATCATATGCTAATATTATATAGTATGATATGATCTAAGGTTGTGAAATGTAATGAAGTAATAAATTACGTGCTTTGCTTCACTAACATGGATATATTATATTATATATAGTTAATATGACTATGTTTTATGGTTTAAATAGTTACAATACTAAATCTATACACCGATACTATAGCGGAGCTACCAATTATAAGTACCTACTATAATAAGTCACCTATACTTATATTTATAGCAATTATTATTCTAATGTTATATATTAGTTTTACGTGATTTTATAAATATATATATATATGTAACTAATAACTAAAAGGTAAGTAATACCTTATAGCAAGGTATATAGATGTAGGCGTAGCACGGTTCAAAAATTTAGGGGGATTTAAGTCTCTTTGATTTTTTGTATAGTTACATATTATTTTAGATATTTTTTAATAACTTAAATTTAATAATGGAGAAGGACTAAGTGCCCATAGCACCCACTTGCTACGCCTATAGGTATAAATATATAATATACTTATATTTAAATAGAAGTATTCAATTTTAGGTATACTAATATAATTATAAAATATAACTTGGTTCTTTATTATTTTATGTTGTATAGCATGTAAATGTTATTATTCTTGGTTAATATATTTAATATTATAATATATAAATTAACAATATTACCTACTTTTATAGAAAATTAAACAGGTAGTGTAAAATGTAAATACATTACAGTAAAAAAATCACTGTTTTTACTTAAGCCACTCAAATCTCAATTTATATTTGTGTATTGTGTGTATTTAGTGTAGATTGTGTAGGTACCTATGGTTATACATGGTATTTAAGAATGTTTAATATTAATTAATAATTAAGTATAGCGTACCTATATTATGTAGATACCTACTTAAAGTTTTATCTAATAAAATAAATTATACAATAATGTAAGTATCTACAATTATACAGCACTTTTTTCATATGTTGATTTTATTATAATGTTTTTTTATTTTGTATTGTTATTAATTAAATTATATACATATAGCATAGTCATATATTGATATAATATAATAGGTACTTATAATGCGTGATATGGTTTTTAATAATTATTATAAGTTAATATATCGTATACGGTATACTTATATAGAGTATACATATGAAAATATAAAGAGTACATAAGAGTATGCAAGAGATTTTACATAGAGTAAAATAGTTTTCAATAATATTATTTATTTTCAATCTATAACAAGAGAAAATAAATAAATTATTGATGTATACTTTAATCAAATAAACATTACCTATATTTTTAAAATAATTCGTGTTGAACAAATTTATAAATTACAGTAATTCGATAATAATCTTATATTCTTATTACACTGTTATTTTTTTAAAATATACTGTAGGTATATATTGAATAATGATTCTGGAAGATGTAGAAAAAATCACAACAAAGATAAATATCGTCATGGCTAAGTACATATTTTAATGTCTTATTGTTGTGCACACGTAAACAACGTAACGTTTTTTTATGAATTTATGTAGTACCTATATTGAGTGTTTATACCAAAACTGGTAGTTCTTTAATAGAATAATATACGAAATTTACCTATAAATCTTAAATATAAATATATAATAGATAAATAAAGTTATTTAATTTATAGTAAACCTTAAATAATAACTAGGTAATTACCTATAAATATATTGTATTTGCAATTAGTGTTATTTCCAAAAGAGTTATACTAAATAAGTTAATAGGGACTAATTAACAGGGTTGAACTGAGAATTGGGAGATTAAAGTCAGTGATTTGACTTACTGTTAAAAATACTCTACTACCTACCTAATTATATAATTTTAATACCTTATAAAAAATATTACTGGTGTTTATCACGTTTATTGTTTGTTATTTTTAAATTACAAATTGGAATTCCATTTGGTCTGTCTAATTTACTACACATCAATAATCATTTACAATAAGTATAATAAATAATATAAATATATACCAGTATACCTATATATGTACTTTGGTAAAAATCAATGATCCGATTTAAACGACTTACCAACATTTATTTAATCATATTTCATTGTTATGACTATGCGTTATGTGACATAATTACATAAAATAAACTGTATTTTAGATTAGAAATGAAATCGCAGATAGGTTAAAAATAAGTTAAAAAGGATTTTTATTCCAATTTGCTACATAATATTGGTATATATATGTACTGTAGTTAGAATAATGATGAAGGATAAGGATTAACTGTTTAATATAGTGCTTAAGATGGTGTAAGTTTCTCTTTCTATAAATAATAATAATGTTAAGATAGTCGATCTTATTATAATATGCGTATATCGTATAAGTACTGTAGACAGAAATTGTATTTGGGGGTGGGGGTCAATGGGTCATAATTACTAAGATCCGGATTTAAAAGCTCTAAAAATTGTTAAAAAATGTCCTGAAAAATGCTTTTAACCATAATAATGTCTTTTAAATGAAAACCGATATTTTTTTGACAAATTTGTTATATTACAAAAAAATGTACATAATTTATTGTTTTATGACAAAAAAAAAAAATGTATATAACTTTTTTGTTATAAAAATTCATATCATTTTTATTTTATTACAAGGAAAAAACGATTAACAATTAAAACAATGTTATTTGAAAAGATTTCTTAAAGTAATAGTTTGAAATATGTACATAATTTGGCACTAAAATTTTGTATTATGTATAAATACGCACTAAAAATTAATATATTAATGACCTATAATGCTAAAAAAATGCTATAAAAATGAAATAACAAAAAATGCAAAAATATGCAAAATAAATGTTTCACTTTTCGTTACATACATTAAATTATGTACTTGGAATGCATTGTCCTAGATATAGTATAAGAAAAATAAATGTATTTTGTATTAAAATCTGGGTCTTAATAATTAGGTAGGTTAGGTACATTAAGTTAATTAAAATAGTGTGAATAACATAATATTAATAAACACGTAATATTCGTTTTATCATAATAGTATAAGACAGCTTATATCAATATAATAGTATAATTATTTTTACATTATTTATAGCCCTGATAATAATAAATAAAAAAATTTAAAAATTGAAATATAAGTATATATTATAATATTAACCATGTTGTAAAAAGTGTAAGAGGGGAGGGTTTAAGCCACCTAAACCCCCCGTATCTACGACTCTGTAGTGTATATTATATTGTTAATATGGTGTGAAATAAATATAATATAATTAATATACCTACGACCTACCTATAGTAGGTAGTGGACTAGTTACCATGGTGTGGACGGCGGATGTTAATATTACATTTTCACGGTTTGTAGAAATGTAGAATGTTCTGAATTTTGGACCTAACAAATATTACGAATTCGTTTATAGTTTTATACTATCATATTATTCGCTTTTTACATTTTTGTCGTATAGTCGAAATCGATCCACTGAGACTAAAGTATAAACTTACATATTGACATCTTATGAGCAAAACTATCAAGATTTATAATTCATAATTACCTATCATTCGGTGACTAACTAGTAAAGTGTCAATGATCAACCGCTGTTTATCGAAATAGAGACATATAGAGGTACAGGTACATACCGGCGTACTGAACTATTGAGAACAACTACTGAGATGACTGGGACACTCGAGATAGGTATTACTGTATAGAAATACTTGTCTGCTTGAAAGTTTACCACTTTACCAGTCTACCATGGCACCATGCTACCAATACTGTAGTCGTAGTATTGTCATACTGTGTGTGTTTACACATGCAAATAAACATTATTATTATGGTCGGTACTCTGTTAGATCGGCATAGCCTTACAACACCCGTTATAGGTATCATGTTAATAATGTTAATATAATAATAATAATAATAATAATAATATATACGTGCGCGGCCCATGAGCTTAATAGCAATTATAAAATTCCGTTCCACACATTTGGAACCCCTGGCCCTGCCGATTGATTACTAGTTACAAACGGTGTGTAGGTGGGAGGGGATCGTGGAATTGGTTGGACGATGTAGCAGTACTTGGTGGCGGACTGGTGGAGTGCGGAGTGGTAATATGCTTTCGGTCATTGGCGCGTCTATGGCGGCGTCCCGGTACTATAGCAGTTTGTTGTTTTCGTTCGTGACGCTTACGACAGGTGAAGGGAAATAATCTTGTCTACCACAGACCGCGATTATTTTTAAAATACGCAACGGTATCAAAACAATAGTGTTCATTTAAATTTTATTAAATTTTTTTCACGGGAAAACGTGCTGAATTCAAACAACTTTCATTATAGTGTTTTTAGTTCATATATATATATATTGTTTATCCTGCGATGAAGTGATAAGATTCGTTTTTGGACAAGAATTTTTGTTGAATGTGACACTTGATGAAATGTTAATCTTGAATGGTGAATGAATTGTGTATTCAACTATTGATATGTTTTCCAGTAAAAGTCTGCTACATTTGATTAGTCGAACGTCGTCATGATGTTAAGGCACAATATTGCAGTTTTGTTGTTACTGGTCCGGTCAATATATGCCTACCTTCTGGTGGTATCCGATACGGACTCACCAGGCCTGGTGTTGTTCGATGGTGGTACACCATTTTATGATCATCCGGCCAGACGATACGCATTGAACGTAGATAAAAGTGGTGACTTTGTGTCTAAACTTTTGCGTGTAGACCATTATACTGGATCTGTCATACTCAAACAGCCATTAGAATGTGATGGTTTTAAATACCCGGATGTATTCACATTTTATGTGGACTCAACGTCCAATGATACACTTGAGTATATGTCTGTGCCTTTGAGAATAGTCATTAAAGGATGTGAAAAAAATAGTAAGTTTTAACTACTTACCATCAATATCAGAAATGGGTAAACTTTGTTTTACATGGGTAGTGCCAAAAACAACAATTTGAATCTTATAGTGGTTCAATTAAATATAATAGTTTTTTTTTTTTTATAAAACTTTATAATAGATAAATTATGAATACAATTATTATCATTATTTTGTTTTTATTTAAATTGATTCATGGTCCGTATATAGAGCAGTATGCAGACCACATTTGGTTTGTTGACTAATGTTACTCATTCGAGATCTTATAATATTTTTAAAAATATATAAAATATTCCCAGGTCTGAATTTAATCAATGTAATTTTACTGATTTTAGTAAACTTGAAGTAAAATTTAAGACAGTTATTTTCAAATTTGATTGTATAATAAATAGTAATGTTTATGATTTATTATTTATAGGTGTTATATTTTATATTTTTAAATTTTTACTTGAAATATTTTATATTAGCTGATAGTTTTGTTTTTTACATAATTTAATCTAACTTAATCTATATATAATTAAATATAATTTTTTTTTTTTTTTAGAAGTGGATTCTTTATTAAATTCTCGTATTGAACTAGCTAAAAAATGGTCTAGTAAAACATTAATTTCAGTTGTTTTATCAGTATTAAAGTGAGTAAATTAATACTATTTGAATAATAAAATTATTAAATTGTACTTAATTATTAATTATAATCAATAGTCTAAAATCTGGTATTGGAATTTCTATGGATGAATTAAATAAAAAATGTTGGCGGCAAAGTGAATTTGTTGCTCCTCTTGGATCCTCTGTTATTCCTCAAAGTGTATTTAATGACTGCAAAGTACGGTATGTGGATGTTAGTGATAATAGATTTAAAGTGGAGTCAAAAAATGGTGATCTTGTGGTAGCTGAAGATTTTTGTTCGACCCTCGATCCGATGTCCATAATTATAATGATATATTATGAATGTGATGTTAATAGTGAAATAGTGTCACCTTCAGAACATTATATTAAAGTAAATTTATTTATTTATTAATAATGACTTATATAAATTGTTAATTTGCTTATTATAAATTATTTCTAGATGATTCTTTGGCATAAAAGAAGTTTGTCAGAAATTGGTCGTGTTCGAAGGGAAGTAGAGATGGCTGATAGTGGACTTCAATTTGAAAGAAGTCTGTATGTTGCTAGTGTTGCAGAAGAACTTCCATCTGGAACAATTGTTTGTAGTGTTCATGCAAGAAGTATGCCTCCAAATAACAATCCAATTGAGTATCAGATGAATCCTATTATTGATACTAGGTCACATGCTATGTTTACAATTGATTCAAATTCTGGTTTAGTCACAACATTAGTGTCATTAGATAGGTATGTAATTGATTTTTTAGTAATTTAGTTAAATTAAATACCAATAACTTTAATTTTAATTTTAAAAAAAATTTCAACTTTTAACATGTTGACTGCATATGTATTTTTGCAGTTCTTACACCAGTGTGTACGTTAATTTTTTCGTCAAATTAATTTTTGATACTAAGAAAAGTTTTTTTATGTGTTCAGTAACGTATACCAAACATTTCTTTTCAACTTTAAACTTATGGATTTTTATCATGCCATTTGGCGTGGTTAGTGTTGTTGAATTTTTTTTCAAAAAATAACATAAATAAATTGCTCTAATATGGTCATATGTCAAAACAGCATATCCTTTTAATCACACTAATTAATAATAAAATATCATTCAGCCATGTCCTGGTAACAATAAACCATTTACTTCAAATATATATATTGGATACCAAATAGAGTCGAACACGTTGCTGAACAATCCTGATGACGCTAATTTGTGTCAATACGCAGTTAACGTGTTAATCTTTACCTATCAATTTAATCTATCAAATATATATTAAATTGATTAATTAAATTAATCAAGTCAATAATTTTTAAAAATAAATATTTAACTATGCTTTGAATTATATTATTTATATTAAGTATAGCTTAAAGTTAATTTCTTTACTATTTTTGGAACATTTTGTTAAAATGTCTTTATAAATGTTTCTAGTTACATAATTTTTATGTTAATGTAAATTAAATAGGTAAATATTGAAATTGAATTATAATGTATTATGTTTAAATAATATACTGTCTGTACTAAAATGTCATTGTATTATGTATTATTTTTAGAGAATTTATGGATGTACATTATTTACGAGTAATTGCTATAGATACATCATCTCATCCATCTACAGCTACTACAACACTTCAAGTAAATGTAGTTGATGCTAATGATCATTCACCTGTATTTGAATCTGCTTCTGGCATGTATGAAGCTTCAGTCAGGGAATCTGTTTCAGTTGGAACTACAATTATTACTATACGGGCAACAGATTTAGATATTGGACTAAATTCTCAAGTATAGTTTATAAATATTATATTAATTTATTAGAGAATTGTATAATTATTTTATTTATTTTCAGATTGAATATTCAATTGAAAGTATATCAGGTGGTGGTCTAAATGCTAGTGCAGAAGAAACTTTTGGAATTGATCTTCGTAGTGGAGTAGTCAGTGTAAGACGGAATTTGGATCGTGAAGTATGTGAAGTTTATACAGTTATGGTCAAAGCAAGTGATCAAGCAGCACCACCTTCACCAAGGCGTTCAGCAGTCGCTTCATTAGTAATAAAAGTACTTGATGACAATGACAATTATCCTCAATTTTCTGAACGAGCGTATACAGTTAATATCCCTGAAGACTTAAATCCAAATCAAAGACCAATAATTGCTATAATCAAGTAAGTTTTACTTTACAATTTCTCTTTTACATTTCAAATGATTCAAAAACATAGTTTCATTATAATAATGTATTTAAGTAATTTATGATTAATTTAGTTCTTAAGTTTTTAACTCGCTCTAGGTATTATAAATATTATTTGAACATTATTTAAGTTTTTAAAATTAATTGAAATAAAAAGATAAATAATATTAATAACTAAGTAAAAAAAAATTACATAAAAAATAATTTTGAAAGACAAAACAAATTTAAAAAGTGGTAATATCATATACCTGAATTCTTCTAATTAATCATATTTAGAACTATTTACTATAATATTAACTAATAATTAATAATGGGTTATGATATTTTAGAGCTAATGATGCTGATCAGGGATTAAATGCTGTTGTGAGATACGCTATAATTGGAGGCAATACTCAGGGACAATTTTCAATTGATAGTCAAAATGGAGAAGTTTCACTTGTTAAATCTTTAGATTATGAAGCTATGCGAAGTTATCGACTAATGATTCGAGCTCAAGGTATGTAATTAATATAAAGTATGTATTATACTTTATTTATCTTAAGAATAAACCTCAATGTCAATCGGTTTTCATCTTTTTTGTTGGTTTCACCAATTTTAATGATTGTCAATAATTGACAAACTCCAAAATGGTTTAGAGAAAAGACTTAAAACTCGTACAATATCCAGCTGCTTAGGTTCTTTCTTATCTTAAATTTAGTAATCAAGTATAAATAAAATATTAATTTAATACTTATAGATGGTGGAAATCCAAGTCGTTCTAATACAACTCAATTACTAGTAAATGTAAAAGATGTTAATGATAATCCTCCAAGATTTTATACTTCACTTTTTCAAGAATCGGTATTAGAAAATGTAGCTATTGGATATAGTATTGTAAGAGTACAAGCATATGATGCTGATGAGGGAGATAATGCTGCTTTAAAGTATCGCATATCTCCAAGAGACTTCGAGGGTGCCCCTGCTGAAAATTTACCAATTACTATAGACGAAAAAAGTGGTTGGGTGTATACAAACAACTTATTAGATCGAGAAACTAATTCCAAATACCAGTTTCAAGTTGTGGCTGAAGATGGTGGTGATCCATCAAAATCAGCCACGGCTAGTGTTGTGGTTACTGTTCAAGATGTTAATGACAATGACCCAACTTTTAATCCAAAACAATATGATGTTGTTATTAGTGAAGACTCGCCTCCAGGAACACCACTTGCTACTGTTACAGCTACTGATCCTGATGAGAACCCAAGGTATGTTTATTAAATATATTTTTGTTATTTATATTAACAGTACTTTTTTAAATTATTATTTTAAAGACTACATTATGAAATAGTTAGTGGTAACTTAAGAGGAAGATTTGCTATTGCAACTCATAGTAGTAAAGGTTTAGTAACTGTTGCACAGCCATTAGATTATAAACAGGAAAAACGTTTTATTTTATCGGTAAGTATTTATTGTTTATTTTTAATAACTCAAGTAATTTAAGAACTAAACGTTATTTTAAATTAAATATTTACCTAAACTATAAGAATTAATATTATAATATTATAAAAATTATTTGTGGTTAATTTTATATTCAATTTCTAACAAGATCATTTGAGTTAGCTACCTCAGTTATAGAAGTTTATATTTTATGATATTGATTAACATTTTTAATTTTTATTTTAAATGATATTTACAATCTGTACCGCAAGGGTGCAATAAGTAAATGTTAGACAGGAATGAATATATAAAGTATTAAAACATATTAAAATAGTACTCATTACATTTTACACAATACTTAGATACTTAATAGTTTGAATTGTTTGGTTATTAATTTATTATTATTATTTTTTATATCATTATAAAGTTGTTAGAAGTTTTTTAATAGGCGTGATGTATATTTAAGTTTAATCTTTTGGATTTATTATACTAGGCTCAAGTTAGACCAAGTTAGATCAGTTAGGTAAAGATATTTAATATTCAGAGTACTTGGAATTTGGGTGCCGTATGGACGAGTATGGTGATAAATGTTGTATGGATAGATTGATTAATTTTAAATCTCCAGTTAGAGTATTGATTAGAATAAATAATATTTTTATTAAAAGCTTTGTTTTAATTATTAAATACAATTATAATTGTATTATAAATTAATTAGCATACAGATTGTTATTTACACAAATTTTAAATTTGTTTAATAAAACCAATTTTTTTTTTATAAAATAATAGAATTGTTAATTTATGTTTAAAAAATATAGGTAACAGCAACTGATTCAGGTGGATTATTTGACACAGCAACAATTTATGTTAATGTTACTGATGCTAATAATTTTGCACCTATCTTTGACAATGCACCATATACTGCTAGTATTTATGAAGATGCTCTAGTGGGTGCCACAGTTCTTGTTGTTTCTGCTACTGATGGTGATGTCGGTCAAAATGCTTTAGTAAGAAAACATTATAATCAGTATAATAATTATATAGTGTTTATATGTTTACTAATATAATAGTATATTATACTATATAGTTTATAATACTAATATATCTGTTATTAATTACTTTTTTTTTCTTGTATAGATTACTTATTCCTTAGCAAGTGGGTATGGTGATGCCTCTGAATTTACTATAAATGCACAAAGTGGTGCTATCGTCACAACAAAACCATTAGATCGTGAAGTTCAAAGTGGATATTTACTTACTGTCACAGCTCGTGATGGTGGTAACCCTCCACTGTCAGATACTACTGATGTAGAGATTTCAATAACTGATATCAATGATAATGCTCCACTATTTTTCAATGCATCATATTATGGATCAGTTTCAGAAGATGCTCTTACTGGAACAAGTGTCCTCCAAGTACAAATATTCTTTGTTATTATATTTTAAACTTTTTATATAACATATTATTATTATTTAGGTTAGTGCATCAGATGCAGATTCTGGTTTGAATGGGCGCATTAAATATGCTTTAGATGATGGTGTAGAAGCTTTTGTTATTGATCCAACTTCTGGTATACTGAGAACAGCAACTTCATTAGATAGAGAAAGCATTCCTCAATACAATATTCATGTATTTGCTATTGATAAAGGTTCACCATCTCTATCCACTGCTGTAAGTACTACTAATGTATAATACTATTACAATAATAAAATGTTTACTAATAAATTAAATTTTTCAGGTACCTGTTACTATACGTATTGATGATGTAAATGATTCACCTCCTGTTTTTGAATCTGATAAATTAGTTATGTATATTGCTGAAAATTCCCCTATTGGATCTACTGTTGGAGAGTTGTATGCTAAAGATCCAGATGAAGGACTTAATGCAGTTGTTCAATATTCAATTATTGGTAATTAAAAATATTTATTATAATAAATTATAAAGTTAAATCTAAAATAAATAAAAAATTTTGGTGGGTTTATTTGTTCATGACTATTATAGGATAAATTTGTAAAAAAGCTTCAAATAATTTAAAATATTATTTTTATACATTTAACAGAAATACTTGATTGTATTTATCAATAATGATAAAAAAAATTATTATTAATTTAAGATACTTTTACGAGTTCATTTTATTTAAATTGATAAGTTTTTTTGTTATATAGGTGGAGAAGATGCTAGCAGTTTTTCTTTGTTAAGAAGACCTGGTCTTGATAAAGCAGAGTTATTAACGTCTGTTGAGCTTGATTATGAATCAAATAAGAAAAAATTTGAACTAGTTGTTAGAGCATCATCCCCTCCATTACATTCTGATGCACCATTGACAATATATTTAACTGATGTAAATGATAATGCTCCAAGGCTTTTGGATTTTCAAGTTATTTTTAATAACTTTAAAGATTATTTTCCTACTGGAACATTTGGTCAAGTGCCTGCATTTGATGCAGATATATCAGATAAACTTATTTATCGAATAATATCTGGAAATAATGCTAATTTAGTGCAATTAAATGAATCAACTGGTATGCTAACTTTATCTCCACAATTAAATACTAATGTACCCAAGATTGCTTCAATGGAAATATCAGTGACTGGTATAATATTTTTGTCTTTAAATTATTTTAATTTTACCTATGTTATTTAATTATTTGATGCTATTATTTTTAGATGGAGTAAATGAAGTTAAAGCTACTATGACGTTAATAGTGCGATTAGTAACTGATGAAATGCTTTTCAATTCAGTAACAGTTCGACTGGCTGATATGACTAAAGAGGCATTTCTATCACCTTTATTAGAATTTTTTACTTCTGGATTAGCAGCAATTATTCCATGCCCAAAAGAAAATATTTATGTATTCAGTGTACAAGATGATACTGATGTTGATGGACGAGTATTGAATGTTAGTTTTTCAGCAAAACAGCCAGATGGAATTTTTTATTCTCCTCAATTTCTTCAAGAGCGTGTTTATTTAAATCGAGGAATACTTACTCGTTTATCAACTGTACAGGTAAATTTATTCTCATAATTTTAATAATGATTTATGTTTACATACATAATTAACTATTGATTATCTTACTAACTGATTTTGCAAACCCTAAAAATAATATTTTTTTGTTATTTGCCACATGAATATGACCTATATTGTCAGTTTATTTACATAGCTCTATAATATTGTATAATATTTTTTTAATTTCAATATTTCTTATTTAATTTAATAAATTTTAAATTTAAACTTTAAATTATAAATTTTGTTAATTTTTATTGGGTTTATAAAAACATTGAAACAAATAATGTTTATCTATTGCTTAGAATATTTGTTTTAACGCTTAAATTAATTTTGTAATTATATCTAGTCATTTGTTATCTATAAGAAACATTTAATAGTTTGAACAACATATAATAATAGAATAAAGTATACTATTAATTTCGAATTAATATTTTAGTGAACAAATGTATTTTATTAACTCCAAACAAATATATAGAATACAACGAATATCAATTAAAATTAATTTAACCTTTTTAATTTCAGATTTTACCGTTTGAAGATAATTTATGTGTTTTAGAACCTTGTTTGAATTTTGAACTTTGTTTAACTGTTTTAAAATTTGGTAATGCTTCATCATTTATTAGCAGTGATACTGTATTATTTAGGCCAATTTATCCAGTAACTACTTTTGCATGTCAATGTCCCCATGGTTTCACAGGTATATTTTCAAATTGTTTTTGTCCTTAATTTATTTTAATGGTGTATTTATATTAGGGAGTAAAAAATATTATATGTGCGACACGGAAGTGGATTTATGTTATTCTAATCCATGTAAGAATGGAGGTCAATGCAAAAGCAAAGAAAGTGGTTATTCGTGTATTTGTCCACATCGTTTTACTGGTGACAATTGCGAAATCGATTTGAACCATAATGAATGTAAACCTGGTGTATGTCACTCTGGAGCCACTTGTACTCCATTAAAAAGTGGTGGATTTTTATGCGATGATTGTTCCCCAACTGGTACTTTTGAACACTACGACGAAGTTTGCAGACTTCGTTCACGAGGATTTCCAAAATCTTCCTTTTTAACTTTTCCATCATTGAAACAAAGAAATAGATTACATATTTCTTTAAAATTTGCAACTTTAGAAGAATCTGGGTTGTTGATGTATAATGGTCGATATAATGAACACCATGATTTTATTGCCTTGGAACTTGTTGAAGGAGGTCATGGTATACAGTTTTCATTTTCATTAGGATCTGAAGTTACTTATGTAACTGCCTATCCATCTAATAGAGTAGTTAATGATGGCCTTTGGCATACTGTCACAGTTTTTTATATTAATCGAGTGAGTTATAATAAAAACTTTTTAATAATATAGCAATTTTTTTTACATATTTTATAATTATTTTTAAGAGTGCAACTCTAAGCTTAGATGATTGTGATGTTCCGTTGACTGTGAAATTTGGATCAAAACTTGGATATACTTGTGCTAATGTTTCTACTCAAATTTTAGAAAAAAGGTACTTATTATTATTGTTCTTTAGTTCTTTACAGTTCCTGTATGGGGAAAATTTAAAAAAAAAAAAAAAAAAATTATCAGTATAAAATATAAATTATTTGATGAAAAAAAAAACAATATAATTTTATTTTTTACTAATTATATATAATGAATTTTTAAAAATCCAGGGGGGCAATCGCTATGGGTGTCCCTCCAAAATACGCCTTTGGTTCTATACTATATTTTTTATTTTTTTCTAGATGTGAAATTTTAACTGAAAGCTGCCATCGTTTTCTGGACCTTACTGGTCCGCTTCAAATTGGTGGTTTGCCTATGTTACCAGATTCTACTAGTTTTCAAATAAAAAGTAGAGACTTTTTAGGATGTATCGCTGATGTATATATAGATTATAAACTTCTTGATCTAAATAGGTTAGTACAGTAAATTCAATATATATTAAGTAATAAATGTTTTCAGTTTACCTTAAAGGTAACTGTTATCCTCAACATTTTATTCTATTTTGGATTTATTAAGGAATAAATATAAATTTTGTAATATTTATACATTTATTAATGGTATGATGGTAAAAATAAAGTTATAGCACCAAAGTATCAACATATTTAGAAAGTAGAATCTTCTATTTTATTGATAATAACTTATTGATTATTACCAGTGGTATATTTAAGGGGGCCTGGTAGGTAGTTCCAGGCATCTCCTTTGCTCTATGTTTATTTATTATTTACATGTTTTTATATGTCTTCTGATAAATCTCATGACAGCTATAGTCTCTCCTGATATTTCTAGTCTATGCCACTGAATATTACTTATTAGTTTATTCATTTATTATATTTTGAAATAAAAGTGTAAATATTATGCTAGTGAATACATGTAATATCAAAATTAAATAATAATAAATACCAAATAGTATAAACATTATATCAATATATTATGTTTATTTTCAGCTTTGTGGCTGATAATGGTACCATTATTGGTTGCCCAGAACGAAAATCTTTATGTGTAGATAATTATTGCAAAAATGGTGGCAGTTGCACGGACCATTGGGGCACATATAAATGTGACTGTTCTGAAACATGGGGAGGAAAAGACTGTAGTCATCGTAAGTACACATTTATGTATTATCAACTAATTAATAATAATATATAATAGTTTATTTAGTTAAATAATCATATTTAAATATATTTATAAATTATCATTACTATGTTCTAACAAACTTATACTGTTATATTTTTTGTTTTATTAATTATATAAATAAAAATTGATTAATTACTATTCTATTTAAATATACTAGAAATATGTCTAAATTTATATTTAGGCATCACCCATTTCAAACATAATAAATATATTTATAAATTTATATTTAAGCAATACGGGCTCTGTGGCGTTTTTCGGGAGATAGTATTGTAGCATTTAATCCATTATTGCGTACTATTCAATTTCCATGGCATACATCATTATCATTGAAGACTAAAAATGCTGATTCTCCAATTATTTCTGTGAATATAGGACAAAACACCACTGCACGAGTTTATGTTAGTAAAATTTTATTATTTATAGAATGTGTTAAGTGTTTATTAATTAATTGTATTTTTTTAGTTGGAAAGTGGTTTTATTGTATATGTTGTTGATGGCCAAAAAGCTGTGTTTAACAGTGTACAAGTTCATGATGGCAACTGGCATAATTTAGAAATTATATGGCAGAATACAGGTGGAGTTAAATTCATATTGGATTATGGAATTCGTTCTATCGTTAAAACACTAAATGCTAAACTTCAAGGACAATTTGTGGGAAAAATTCAATTAGGAAACTTTAATGAAGATTTATCTAATATTGATGCAAATTTAGGATTTGAAGGCTGTATTAAAGTAGATAAAAATTATATTTTAAAATTATTATATATACTTATTATTATATAACTCTGTATTTTTAAATGTAGGATGTTCGAATAGGTCATAGTGGAGGAACTAGTATACTTGAAATTCCTGAACTCATGATACGTGTCAGTGAAAATTGTGAACAAGATGATCCTTGCAGTAATAATAAATGTCCAAGACATAGCGAATGTATACCTTCATGGCATAATTACACTTGTAAATGTCAAACAGGTAGTTATTTTTAAAACAATTGTTATTTATCACTTAATATATCAATTAATAATAATTATTATAAAGTTATTTACTTATTTCTAAAAATTGTTTAGGATATGTGGGAGTTTCTTGTGAAAGTGTATGTGATACTAATCCTTGTGAAAATAATGCTATATGCATTGAAGATCGAAAAAGTTTGCGTGGTTATCATTGTCAATGTAATTCATCTACATTAACTGGTATGTAATTTTTTTATAATAATTGTATTAAAATTGTATGTATTCATGAAATATTTTTGTAGGTGACTATTGTGAATATGAACTTAAAGAGTCATGTCCTGTAAGTTGGTGGGGCCATCATAGAGGAGTTTGTGGTCCTTGTAATTGTATGGTGGACAATGGTTATAATCCTCACTGTAACAAATCTACTGGACAATGTTATTGCAAAGTAAACTTCAATTACATTAATTGTTATTATAAAACTGTATATTGTTTTGCCTATACTTTAAATGTATAATGCATTTATTTTAGGATAACCATTACACTCCTCATAATTCTGATAAATGTCTTGAGTGTGGTTGTTATAATGTGGGTTCTTTTGATCGATCATGTGATCAAACTTCTGGACAATGTAAATGTCGCCCTGGTGTAATAGGCCTGAGATGTGACCAATGTCCAAATTCCTATGCTGAAGTTACATTAAATGGATGTGAAGGTAAATAATAAATACAAGTTTAAAATTTTAATATAATTAAAATAATAAATATTAAATAATATTTTTCTCTAGTTATTTATGATGGCTGTCCAAAAAGTATAGCTGGAAATATTTGGTGGCCTAGAGCAAAATGGGGTGAGTATATAACTGAAAACTGTCCACTTGGTTCTCAAGGTAAAGCCATACGATTATGTCATAATACATTAAATGGATGGCAGTCTCCTGATATTTTCAATTGTACTTCAAATTCATTTATGGATCTTCAAAGACTCGTGAGTATATACAATAACTAAATTAATATAGAAGATCTAAAAATAATATTTTATATTATTTTCAGTTAAATGGCTTAGACACTAAATCTATAAAAGTAACTACATTCGTTGCAGTTAATGGAGCTAGTAGTCTTCATAAAGCAATCAATAGTACTCAGGTTCTCTATGGTTCTGATGTTCTTATTGGCCATCAGCTTGTACAACATTTATTATCTCATGAAGGGTCTTTGTCAGGTTTGAATTTGACCCATAGCCAGGATAAAGATTATATATTGGTTGGTATTGTTTTAACTTATATGTTTTTCTTGTTTAAATTTAATTAACTTGAAATTTAATTTAATTTAGAATTTAATTATGGCTTCAAGTCGTTTATTAGCCTTAAGTGAACGTGATCATTGGGAACGTATAAATAGTATAATTTCACAGGGACCATCAAATCTAATGAATATAATTAATAATTATATAGCCACTTTGTCTACCACTCAACATGATACTTATACAGATCCTTTTGAAGTAGTTACTCCCAATATTGGTTGGTGTTTTAATATTTATTTCATTTCAACTTATATAAAATAATAATAATAAATTATTCTTTTTTCTAGTTGTTGGTTTAGATGTAGTTTCAGCAGAGAGTTTATTTGGATTTGAACCTGAACACGAACAACCAGATTTATCCATTTCTGCTGCTACAGAAGAAAAAGTAAATTTGCCTGACTCTTCTATACTTCAACCTGCAATACAAGTACGTATTAATTAATGTTTAATCAAAAAACACATTTTTAATATTATAAAACTCTTTAGGTTCTGAGTTTAAAACCTGGTTCAGAAATATTAGGTTTGAAAAATATGGGTAGCCCTGTTGTTGTTTTACCAAAATATAACAATTTTTTTTTGGATTCTTCAAAGTTTGATAAGCACAGTCAAATAATGGTACCCATCGATTTACTTGGTATTGAACCAATACGACATGGAATGACTACAACTAAAGGGCAACTATCTAAAAATGTGGCCGTTGTTGGATATGTACAATACCGTACACTTGGAGCATTGTTGCCTTTACATTATGATGACACTGTTTTAAAAAGATATTCTGTGGACCTTCAAGTGGGTTCACCAGTTATGTCGTTTGTAGCAACTCTCAATCATAATAATCCAAAAAGTAAGTTTTAATGTTTAAAAAAATAATTTAAAATGTGCTAATAAATGTTTTAATTTTACTAGGAAAACAGCGTCACATAAATGGTAAAGATATTTTTGAATTATCTAACATGGTACCTCTAGAATCACCAATTCGTATTAGAATTTGGATTAATAAAAATCCAGTTACAATGAGATCAAACCCACAATGTGTACGGTGGTCAACTTCTCGAGTGTAAGTACTCTTAAATATTTTTATTTATTAAAATTATACCATTTAGCATTTATAAACTAAAATAATTTTAATTTGAATGTAAAATACAAGTTTAATTGAATATTTAACTTTGAATTGTTAAACACAGTGTAGAGAGTTTAATTTTTACACAAAATATTTATTTAAAATTATGTAGCTATGGTCTATGATGACATGAATATCAACCATCATTAACTTTATAATAAATAGTATCTTCTATAACTATAAGTAATGCTCCTATGTAGATGCATAAGGTACACTTGTAATTTTGTATAGGTAATACTGTATATTATATTATAATATGGATTATATGGATAAATGGGATTTATAAATATAATACAATCTATCCATTTTATACAAAAAAGTTAATTTGGCGAATCTTAGTTCTGTTTGCTGTATAGTCGAGTTCTGTCGTTTCTAATATATTTTGAACATATTTTCTCTTTTCACCTCTCTGTATATATATTGCTGGCTTCCCTTTGAAGAGTTCTAAACCTTGTCAATGTTACATCATTGCTAGTGTCAATTAACCATTCTTGTCTTACTAATTTTCTTCTTAGCACTGATTCTTCATATATCCTATTAAACCATGGTTTTGTCTTTGATACTTTTTTCCCTAACACCCTTGTTGCTGCCTCACTTATACTTCGTTTTATATGTTTTCATGTTTTATCTACATATCCTTTCATAACTAGTTGTTTATTTTTAATAATATTCTGAAAACATTCTGCATGTATTGAGTCACACAAAGTTTTTTTTTAATTTGTATGCATAAACAAGCAAGAATATTTTTATTGTATAGGAAACTAATATTTTATTAAGGCTCCATAAAGTATGTTTTGAGCCCTTTGAATTATAGATCCTACTTCGTATGTATCAATTGTTATAATACTTAATAATATCTATTTCAAGATTAAGCTAGATTAGATTTGGTTTGATTTATATTTAGAATATATTCTCAATTTGTTGTCTATTTAAAAACATGTTTTTTTTCTTAGAGAACTTTTTAAAGAAATATTTTAATTAAATATTTTATCTAATAATAATAACAATAGTATTATTCTGTAAAAATAAACTAAATTATATTTTCTTATGATTAAATTTTAGGCCAAATGGTGAATGGACTAGAGCTGGTTGTCACACAGAATTACCAGAAGATGATTGGTGGAAACAAGATCCTATTTATATTAACTGCACATGTAATCAGCTGTCAACATATGCTGTTATTACAGATGTGGTTGATGAACATGTAATTTATATCATATTTATTAATTTATTTGATTTTTATATAATTTTATTTTGTTGTTTTTTAGTACATAATTGAATATTCTAATTTGGAATTATTTTTAATTTTGATATCATTTGGATTGGCAATCATTGCTCTCATTGTCACATGTGTCTTATTAGTTGCCGTACGTGCAGGCACTAATACAAGTTCTATATACTCACATTTTGCTTTTTGTTTACTTCTTACACAATGTGTTTATTTAGCTGCTACTCAAACTCGAGGAACTCTATATACTTATGAGGTATTTTCTCATTATATTTATATGGATTATTGTGTTCCTTATTGCTATTGATTATTGTATTTAATTTATAGATATGGTGTAAATTTTGTTCCATATCATTACATTATTTATGGTTGGCTACCATTGGTTGGTCATTGGTAGCTGCCCTCCATCTATATCGTATGTTAACCGAACTAAGAGATGTAAATCATGGTCAAATGGGGTTTTATCATAGTATTGGTTATGTTTTACCAGCCATTATTGTCAGTTTATCTGTTGGAGTGCGTATTAACCAGTATGGGAATTATTACTTTTGTTGGTTATCAGTCTATGAGTCTGTAGTCTGGAGTTTGATTGGTCCCACATGTCTTGCTGTGACTATCACAGTTATTGTTTTACTTCTTTGTATTAGAGCAGCATTTACCTTAAAAGATCACGTGCTTGGTTATGGAAATTTAAGGTATACATTTATTTTTAAATATAATAATATTATGTTTACTAATTAATAATTATGATAAATTTTTAGAAGTGTTTTAGTAGTACAAGTAATCTGTGTACCTATACTAGTTGGTGTTTGGTTATTAGAAGTGGTTGTAGCATCAGAACGTGACACAAGGCTTACATATACATTATGTGCTGCTGTTTGTAGTCAAGGTTGGCTTGTATTGGCAGGTTTATGTTATTCTAATGCCAAACTCCGATGTGGAGTGCACCACTGTGCATTACGACTGATTGGCAAAGAAATACCAGGGGAAAATGAACCAGATTCTGGTATTGCAACAGTATCACCTCCAACTATTAGATCATCTTTATCATATCGTAATACAGGAGTTACAAACACAGATGGAACAAGAAAACCAATTGGTATATCTATGTCGAGTACTACTTCTCGATCTACAACAAAGACAAGTAGTAGCCCTTACAGGTAATATAGTTTATTAAATTTAATATTACTTATTTATAGAATGCTTATAACTGAGTTAACTAACAAAATTATTATTTTGCTATAGAAGTGACACTCAATTAAGAAATACATCAACAACAACAAGTAATTATGATCATTCAACATCTGACTTGCCTTCTAGTTTTCACCGACCACAGCATACATCAGATTCAGATTCAGAAGGATCAGGTGAAGGAAGGAGTTTAGACTTGGCTTCTTCTCATAGTAGTGATGAAGATGATTCTTCTCGCCATAGAAGTCGTAGAAGTAATGTTACTTCAAACCGTCCTCCACCATTCTTACCACATATAAATGAAGATCCAGGATTGCCACCATCACTTAATGTGATTACAAATTCACAATTATTTCCTAATTTAAAACCTTTGTATGTTCCACGTTGGACTAGTCAACCATATCCTACAGGTAAATTTAAATTAATATTTTAATGAAATATATAGTTTTTATTTAATTATTAAATATTATTTTGTTACCTTTTAATAATATTTGTGAAGATCAATATTTTAATATATATGTTAATATGTTATACTTGGACTAAATTTTTTGTAAGACTCGATAGTCTGATATTATTTGTTGTAACTTGTAAAAATATTAATACAACAAATATATAAACTAAAAACATTGTCTAAAACAAAATTTGGATTATTTCAAATTTTAATAACATAAAAGAGTTTACAAATAAATATAACATTTTATGACAAATAACAATAGTTAAATATAGCACAATAATATATCGGAACATGTTTTAATCATTATAAAATGAACTATTTTAGTAATACAATACATTTTGATTCTTTACGTGTATTCAGCATTTTTTGGTCTTAAAGAAATTTCTGTTTTTGAGTATAACATATTATAACTCAATATATTATAATAATATATTCCAAAAAATATATATGTCATATTATAATGTATGTTATGTGTAGTTCAAGAAGAAGATCAGCATGTTGGTGGACAGCATCGTTGGACAGGGTCTACAATTTCTGATCAAGATAATTCAGTTATTAATAATAGAATGTCTCTTGAACCGCCAATGTTAAATAGTGATCATTTTGGTTATCATCACAAAAGCTCAACATTTAATTCGCTGAATAAAACAGGGTCAGATTGTGATGTAGATGATAAAGCCAGTCTTGGAGATAAATACCTATTTCCTTATACAGGTTTTTTTTTATATATATTTAATAAAAATAGTATTTATTGTCTCCATCCATCTGACAGAAAATAATTATAGTAATACTTATATTTTATAGAGAACTTACACAAGTTATATTTAGGATAGAATTACCAAATTTTTACAATAAATAAACTTTAATACTACCACTATTCTTCTAAGTTAAAATAACAAACTAAAAAAGAAAAGAAAATTTTCATTTATGTAATTTAATTTGTATTTATGTTATGAAAAAAATTTTTATTGCTATGACAAATATAGTTTTCCTCTATTAAGTATAAACATCTAATACTAACTAGTACTAATTACTATCATAAATACTTCTCAAGTCCCACAATACCAGTATTACTATATATTTTTTGTCGGATAGATATATACTGAATTAGAAACATAATATGTGGGTATTTTTTCAACTGAATATACTTGAACTATTTTATTATAATAGTAGATTACAGTTAATGAAACTTATAATATATAATATATTTAATTGTAATATTATAACTTAAAATAAAAAAAATTGAACAACATTCCTAACATTCTTATAAGTATATCACCTTAAAAAAACAGACAGTCGAGTCTGGACATTTTTCTTTCAACTCTTCAGTCCTCGAAGAGATTAGTAGTGAAAATTATATTATAATTATAATTTGAATGCAATAATATTCCATTCGAATAAAACAGTTTAATCAAAATTCAGTCAGATATACAATATACTAATAATATTTATTTTTCTAAACTTTACTTATTTAGCAAATATTAAATAATGAACAACATAAAAATTAGTTATTATGAAATAATATAATTCAAATTCATCAAAATTTTTGCCATTTTCTGCCGTTATCAGTGATTTTTCATGTTTCATTAAAAAACAATTGAATTCATATTTAAAAAATATCCAAATGTGAAGTACCAACTAGACAAAATTCATTACTAAAGACATATTCTACTTGTTGTAATTGGATCATTATTTTTGCCCAAAAAAGTGTCTATAGAAATAAAAATAACATATTTCTTTAATTTTAATCAAAAGTCTAATTTTAAATACTTATTTAAAAAATAATAATACTATTAATTTAGAAAAATGTTTAAAACTAAGTTTGGTCATATATGAAAATGTTTCTATTAATTTTTTAAACTTTAAAACCTAAAATTATATTGAATTTAGAAAATAATTAAATATCAAACAAATATTTTTTTTTATATTTTGGACATTAAAAGAATGTCAATACTCAAAAAAATCTTCAATTTTCTACTTTAAAAATTATTAGTTATCAATGTATTAAAATCAAGTTTGTCAAAATTACAGTTTCTGTAAATATTGCAGTTTTTCAAACATTTTTCGTAGTTGTCCTTGTCTGAAAAAAAATTTGAAAAAATCGAAATGAAATCAAATAAAATTTAAAAGCATATTTTATTTGTGGTAATTGAACCATTATTTCTACTTGAAAATGTATTTTATACATAAAAAAAACACACCATTGTAAAACTATTAATTTCTTCGCTTTGGTTAGAGCCTGAAATATTAAATTATATTAATATAGTGTTATTTTTTTTTAATTTAAGACTATTGTTAATTATTCCAAAGTAGTATTGTACTATTAATTAATTAATTTTACTCGGGTTTCAGCTGAAGAGGACCATTGTTATTCACCTTATCGTGAATTATATGGTGATAATCGCAGAGGAAATGATTTATATGGCATTTCTATGCCACCGCCTATGGTTAGCCGAGGAAGTGAGAATGGATCATTACACAGTGTTGATAATAGATTTGTAACAGCTCGAGCTTATAGCCGGCCAGTGTCACCATCCACACATGCCTCAACTTCTACTCTTAATATGCAATCTAGGCATGGCTATACAAATGAGTATGGTATACAGGAAATATTAGAATCTGAGTGAGTTTATTATTCTATCATAATTTTATGATAATAATATAATATAATTTATTAATATGGTATTATAGTGGTATAACTAAATTGATCACACTATTATTAATTTCACATAGCAGTGGCATCGAATTTGTTTTTAAATAGTCTGGTCAATGTAATAAAATGCATATGTTTTTATCATCACCCATATAATATTCAATGATATTTTAACAAATTTATAAATAATTCTTTACCAAATCAATAAAATTAAAAATAAATCTCCCTTCCAAATTATGGTTTGGTCATGACCATACTTAAACCCTGTACTCGATGCCACTGTCACTTAGCATATATTTAATATAATTTTTCTGACTCTTTATAGCAATTTATATAGACTAATAATGTAGGTATTTCTATTATCCATTTTAATCACTATTAATTTGGGCTTAATTATATTAACATCATGATTTATAATGGTTATTTCCTTCTTTTGCATCGCTGCTATGGTGTTTGGATTTTACAGTGAAGAAGAAGTAAGTGTTTATACATTTTATTTATCATAAAATTCTTATAAGTATCTTTAAGTTTAATTGTAATATTATAAATGATAAAACAGTTCATATTTACAATAAGACACTCAGCTTATGAGCTATCTATATTTATGTATGTTATATATGTGTTAAAATATCCCCGTCCCTACATAAAAATTAAAGATATTTTGATTGCATCAACAAAATAAAAAAAAATAAAAGATTTTATCTGCAGAACATAAATACCTTCTACTAAGTAAAAAAAAAATATTTAAAAAATACTTTTGTATCAGAATTATATTTTGAGTTTTGTATAACTAAAATATATTTTCGTAAATTTTAATTTTACATTCATACTAATAAAACCTATCAATAAATCACGAACAAATGATTGAGCATAATTAATTTGTAATGTTTGGAAGTTATTACTAATTATATTGTTAACAAATATTAATCACAAATAAACACAAATATTAGATATGTTCAAATCTGAACAATTCACTTATGTAGTATTTTATTATATTTCATCATAGTGTATAATATAATATAATGTAGAAAGTTTCAAGTATACTTATATAGTTATATAGTACATATTAAATAATATCCACAAAAAAAAAAATCCACTTTATAATTATGTTTTCTCAATTAATACATTTTGTCAATATATTATGTATAGTAATAAACTGATTATGTGAAATTCTTAAGAATAATTATACAATTTATTTAAGTTATAAATAATTAATGTCAACCAAAACAATAATATACTATATTTTATTGACTATATAAAATTTAAAAAAAATTATTTAAGCGTTTAAAAACTTATAATATTGTTTAATTTTTTAAAAAAAATTTAAATAAACCAATAACATTATCATTTATGTTTTTATATGCTATAATATAACATTCTAAATTGTTTTTTATTTTTATTATAGGAAGGATTCGAGTGAAACTCCAGTATAACATTGCTAATACAGTACAAATTAAAATAATTAGGTATTTCTTTTTTCCCTTTTAATTTTAATGTTTAATCTGTGAAATATGTGTATATTTATTGAATTAAGTAAGTAGTAAGTTGCTTCCTTTTATTTTGATTACATATTATTAGTATTATGTATCAATGTCAAAATAAGTATAAATATTTTATGGTCTCAATTATTTTTTTTTTAATTTGTATTTAGTTGTATATGTTAATCTTAAGAAAAGCTTGAACTAGGGTTTTAAATAAAGTTTACTTTCAAATACTTCAACATAAATTATTTAATGTTCTAGTACATATTAGAATAATTTCTTAATTTATATTTCACTTAAATTGTATATTTTACCTTAAATTTTTGCATATATTTGATAAATCTCTCAATTTTAAAAACATATTTTCTTACTCAAATTAGCAAATCCATTTATTCATAGTTAACTGATTAAGGGCCACTTTCTCAACTTTTAGTTTAACCAATAGATAGTTATCTTGAAGATAAGACTAACTATCAGTTAATTCTGAACTTCACTTTCTGAAGGAATTTTTAACTACAAGGTAGTTAACCGGAACATGTTGATTTTATCAAGGAGGATAGATAAAATCTTCCTGGATTTTATCGTTTTTTACTGTGATAAGGTAAATTAAGTTTATTTTTAGATCAAATATGGGTAATATTTATATTATACATAAACATAATAATTATTATATTTTTTTTTCGTAATAATTATATTTTTATTTATTGTTATTACTTTGTATTATTATTATTAAAAATTTTAAATTATGGCTGAGAAAAGGAGAAAAACTAATTTTAATAACAGTGAAATGGATTATAATAATAATAAATAACAAATCATTCACGTTAGTGAACTGAAAGCCAAAGAATAGAGCAATGTTGTGTTTTATCTAGATATTTTAATATTAATTTATTTTTATATAACACTGAACCATACCTCTTAGTCACAGTTGACAATTTATTTTCTATTTTTTCTAAAATGTACATAAAAGTATGTTTTTTCATATGAAACCTTCGGAAAAAATCAATATCATTCCATTTATTAATATGATCAATTTGGTTTTGAAAATAACGAGGTCGATTTCTACGTAAAAGAAATTCTATAATTTCTTCGTCATCATTACCAACACTAGAACTTACTCGATATAAAATTGAATAAAATTTTATAATAAAAGAATTTTGTATTATATCGTGATCGCAAGTCATAATTGCTTGTAATACAAAAAGTTTAACACTATCACGAAAATAATAATTGATAACCATTCTAATGACATAATAACTTCCAGTTAAGAGCTTAGCCGGTAGAAATAGTACCGAATAAGTTATTCGTCACTTTATCTATTAGATAGCGCTAACTAGAAGTTGAGAAATTCAAAATGAATTTTAACTATCAGATACTACTATCTGGGAGTTAAATTTTCTTAACTAGGAGTTGAGAAAGTGGGCCTAAGTAAATTTTAAGTTTGAATATGTAATATAATTTTTGTAAAACTCTGCTAACCCTAGTGATAGTGTAGCCCAGGAACCAATCAGCCACGCTTCCACTGCCATGGACCTTGTACAGAAGATAATATTTAAGCATTATATCATACAAATTTCACTTCACACATATCTTTATTATATTCAAATTAATTTTAATACATACTTTATGTGATTTTTTTTAATTTGTATTTTCCTTTTTAGTGCCATACTGTTTGAGTTGGTCCAATCATTTGTGATATGTAGGCCTAAGTATAATCTTTAATTTTGATAAAAAATGATTCATATAACTAAAATCGTTATTAATTTTACACAATTTGTATATTATATATGTATATATATGTATATATACAAGATGATTTTTTTATCTTACTATTTATTTTTTGTTGGTCAATTATTATGTTATATTTTTTTTATTATAAATATTTTCAATAATTTTAATAATTGTATAATACTGTGTAGTATAATATAATAACTGAATACTATAAGAACATTTTAAATTAACAATTGACCAAACTAGAATAGTAGTGTAGTAAGATATAAAATAATCGCTGTAATTAAATATGTGCATACACATTATATCCATATTTTCAATTGTTGTATGTACAACATGCTCAATATGGTTTTATAATTTATTAAATTTGATAAAAATATGAAATTATTATATTAATATATAGTACTCAATTTTGAGTAAAAGCCATGATCTATTTATTTTTAATTAACATTCCAGAAGAGTTGTGATTTTCTATATTTTTAGATACTTATATATGTATATAATATTTATATTTATGTATACAATATATAACATTTTTTCATTCATGTGTGTAAATTATATTTTTTTCATAATAATATTTGTGTTTTTATTTATGTTTACCGCTTTACTGGTACAATGATTAATATCTAGTGCCATTTTAGTAGAATACTAGAATATATTTAATATAATTAGACCCGTACAAATCAAACCTAAAAGTGTCATATTTCAATTTTTGGGATTTTTATAAAAATTAGAAAGTAAAATTATTTTATTTCCGCTAAAATATTGCTTAAATCTACATGAAATATATTGGTAATAATATATAATATTCATAATTTCGAATTAATTTGTTTTCAATAAAAATAGATGTGTAAGAATACTAAATTATTTTATGTATAAAAATGATTGATATTCAGAAAATTATACCAAAAGAAAATAGGTGACTTACGTTTTTTTTAAAAATTATTGTTGTTGCAAATTTTAGCTGTTTTCAAAGTACAATACGCAACAAGAAAATAACAAAAGAAAATATTTGTTTTTAATATGAAATTCAGAAAATATGTGGGTAATATTTTGTTAAGATTGAGAGGGATGTAGATAAGTATGTTCAATAATTGATTTTTAACGGATTAAAAATTAAAAAGCAATCAGTATGAACAAACCACTCGCTAACATATATAAGTTAATATATATAATACTTATAATTGATTATAATTTATCATATACCTACTGATTCTTGTATTTTTTTTATGTATATATTTTAATTTATAATAACTAGTATTATAAATTAATAACTATATGTACAGCTATCAACTGTACAAGCAATAGATATTAAAGTATCTTTGGTTATAGCTTATGCAATAAATTACTATATTTCAACAATGATTTTCTAACAATTTTATACTGTATTTTAAATCTCACCACTTGAGTAAACATTTAGAGTACCTATTATACAGGTATATTTACTATATTATATATAGATACTTATATCAGTACCTAAGTTTAAATACAATTTATTTAAACATTTAAATAATAATAGATGAAAACTTATTCAAAAAGTTATTGTCCCTGATAATTTTTTCTTTATACTTTAATAAACCTAATATATTTTTATGTATTTATATTAACTTAATCTAAGATTAAAATATCTAACTATGAATCCGAAATATATCTGCATAAATACATCAGTATTCAATCATAAATCAAGTATATATTATCTTATAATTATATAATAGAATACCTACATGTTAGATTTTGATAATTAATTGAAATTAAAAAAAAAAACAATCCGTATATGATTTATGAGACATTTTAATTAATCTTTTGTATTTTTTTTATATCTATATGAGTGGAAATATGTAAAAGTTATGATTTGAACTTTAATAAGTGTGTGGTGATTGTAGGGTAGTTAAATTTATATATTTTGTATTTGATTTTTTCAATTTCTTAAACGGAAAGTAGAACATCTCAAAAATTATGAAAAAGCAACTAAAAACAAGAAAACTTTATTTTTTACAAAATTGATTTTAATTATATTAGAGAAATAGGTACAAGATGTAGACTTTTTTTGGGTAGGTACCTCCTATTCGGCTATTTACATAGATTTTTATCTATGATCACCCCAATTGCCTACCCCCTGGCTTCGACTCTGATTGTTGAATTTAATATATTAATGTTAATTTGTTGAAAAAGACATATTTTAATCTTGTACATTTAACTATAATGTTATTTTTATAAATATGACTATTAATAAACATGAAATAATTATTTTTAAATTATTAATTAAAAAATGTTGATATTTTATGGGAGTCGCAAAATTATACTTTTGTGACCCTAACATAAAATTAAGAGTTAAGACGTAAGGCACAACCCTTTATGAAGCCCAAATTACGCCATTGACACAAACTATAATTTAAGTTCATATCTACTACATATATCTATTTATATATACTATATATATAGGTATATAAAATAATTCGTAATTTATTTAATAATTATTTTAATTTAGAATTTTGAGTGAAATTAAAGAAATATGACTATTTTACTGCTTTTTATTTTATTATATTGCTAAAAATTTATTTAGGCTTTGGTTTTAGGTTAACTTTTAACTATATGCATAGTCAAGAGGGTGTAGGCCTCAAGGTTGCCCTTGCCGCTGCAATGCTGCATTACTGCATACCTTAAACGCTAAAAAAAAATAAAGAAAAAATACAAAATATCCATAATACCTACCTTGCCAATAAAATATGATGTTATTTTCTTAATTATTTTATCTATTTGAACTACATTTAAATTTGTATCTTCCCTTTCTAAAAAATTGATTTGCATAGATACTCTTAACTAGAAGTTTGGCTACGCCTATATGGTTAAATCCATAGGATAGACGTAACTAAGGAGGCTTGAGGGCTTTTTCCTCCATTATTAATTTCAGCTCTTTCAATAATATTATTTAAAATTGATTTCGTTAAAATCTAAATCAACCTCAACCATAACTTAAAGATCTAATAATCTAGTTACGCATATGGTTTTTAAGTTTATAATTATGTAATTATATTTCCAGCTGAAAATTTTATAGGTAACATGTTTTATGACATTCTTTTACTTTTTCATAATGTGTTCTTTCCTATATGTAAAATGTATTGAAAATCGATAGTCACAATTTTTTTTTTTACGCGTCTTCAAAATTTATATTTTAGAGTCTGAACGATGCGAATAATATATTGGTTTTAGTGGTTTTACAATAATGTGTAGATTAGGTTATTGTATGCTGGAAATGATGTTCAGATTACCACGAATAGAATATTCTTTCAATAGAAAATTGCATCTAATTGGTACATTATATATACCTAGCTTAATTTTCGAATTTCATAAAGTTTTTCTTTGGAAGATGAAAAACTACCGAAACCTTACAAACAACATATCAGAGAAACTGATGGAAATAGGTTTTGATGGCAGTGTTAGTCCTGAATGGACCGTTAAGCTGATTGAAGAAGAGCAGAAAGTAGATATAATTAAAATCTTGAAGAAAGAAAATTCGTCTATATAGAATATCCATAAAAGCCTTATAATACATTATTATTTAATATATAAATAAATTGTTATATATTATTATATAAGGTATATTAAAATAACACATGCCACTAGTTTCAATGCAGTCCACTAATTCGTTGACAACCGAAACATGAGTACTTGGGAGAAGTTTTGAATTTGATTATAAAATTGAATTGTCAACCGGGAAGTTTTTTTTGGTCTTGCTGGGTGTCTGTAGAAACCCATTAATAGGTGCTCTTATTTTACCGATTTTACTATTAATGTCTATTTAATTATGATTATTGCCTATATTGGTAACCGAAAGTGTCCAGAATTTTTAATGTAATTGATTTAGTTTATCAGTATAAACTACTAAAGAGATTGCATAAGGGATTGCCTAACCTAACCTAACTTATACGCGTGTAACGCGTTTACCCGCTTAAAGCTCCTGATACCTAGAAGCTAATATAACTTTGAAGGATCCTGAAAGGCCCCATCTCTTAATTTTAATTAGACTATAATTTAAGTTATTAAAACAATTAGTTTAACCTTTTAAATTCAAAGTATTAAAAACAAATAATGAAAAAAATTATTACACAATATTAATATTAGTTATGAATATAGAATATGGTGTGATTTATAAAATATGGATAACATATTTTCATATTCAGTATAATTCACCTAACTATATTAAAAATACATAATACCTACCTATAACATTAAACAAGTTATGTCTCACGATGACCGTCATAATATGATATTTAATTTGGAATACTGATTTGTGGATGTTTTAAAAGGTTTTTCAATATTGTATTGACAAATGACAAAAATGATAAAATAAATATGGCTAAAATATTACAAAAAAAACTAGATTCTGCAAAATTTATTTTTATTTTATGTATGTATGTGGGAAGGCGAAAGGGGAACCAATACTAATATCCTTTAAAATTGTATAAAAAAGTATACAAACATGAAACAGTTCATCATAGTTTACATAATTTAGTTTCAATTAATTTACAAAATTGTTACTTCAGATATAGAAAAAATAAGACATGAATATGATAAAATAATTAACAATGCTAAATAGTTATGTGAAACATGGAATATACCATTCAGATTTAATCAAAAACGTCAATAGTTCGCCATAAGGCATTTTGATGAGGTTGACAGTGATTGACGACTTAAGGTGATGGAAGGTCATTTTAAGGTGAATGAGTTTGGTCATACATACTAATTTATTCCAATTTAAGAATAGGTTTAGAGGAATGAAAACTATCTGTGAAGATTTTACTATACTGATGCTACACACGTTAGTATTAGTATTAATATAATAATTTACAATTAAATCAACATATGACTTTATTATTAAACATAAAAATGATATAAGTACTGATTTCACTAGAAAAATTATTTCTTTTAAAAGTAATTTAGCACCAAATTTTAAAATAGGCTATGTTCAAACAATTATGATTAAAATTTAGAAAATATTATTATTACTGATGATTTGTGTTTCATATTGCCAGATATTTAAATGTTTTTACTGATGTTATTATATTTATTACACCTGACATCTGTTACTTTTCTACCTCAACAGAACATTCTCGAAACAAAAATTAATTAAAAATTATTTACGAAACTCGATTGGTCAAAATTAACTATCTATTTAATATCGCAATCCTTAATATCAAAAAGTATAAAAGTATTGATAAAACCATATGCCTTAAACAATGCCTAATGTTCAATATAATTTGCAATTATGGATTTTACGGTTTGAAAATTTAATATGAGAATAATATATTACTTAACCCAGTTATAAAAAAATTGTAAATCGATTATTCTAATTTTTTTAAAAGCATTTCAAATTGGAGTTTTGAGTAAAATATATGAAAATGATATTGGTATATAGATTTTTGTATATTAGCATAAGTACCTATATTTATTTTAAATACACAAAGCTAAAAATTATATGTTTTATGACATACCTACTACTTTATATACCTGTAAAATTTTTTAAAAATTGAAAGTTACAAATTTTTAAATGCACATTTAAATTTTGATATTTTACATTGATATTTGATTTTGTATTTTTAAATGTCTGAAGACACTTTTTCGAGTAGAAATAATGGTCCAATGACAATTATTACAGTAGAGTATAATATGCTTTCAGTAGAGAGCTTTGTCTAGTTGGTACTTCATTAGTTATTTTTCGAATTTCTCAAATTTTTTTATTTGGGAGAAGAAAAACTATCAAAAAAATGATTGGAAAATGGCAAAATTCTCAGAAACTGTATTTTGACGAACTCAATTTTAAATATTTTGTGATAACTATTTGTTGTTTGTAATAGATATACCTATTGAAATTAAATTTAGTTTAATAGGTATTAAACTATATAAACTACTATAGGAATAATAAAGATTTCGTACCAATAATTAATGATTTGTTAAATTTATTATTAGCTAATTAAATTTAAGAAACCATATATAAAAAATTCTGGTAACTCTATTTGACGATATGAAATGGGTCAAATAAACTGTTACACAACGGGCCCATACATTGTAGTAACAGCCCTAACAGACATAATTTTTTCAGTATACTATCGGAAACATTTCACAGCAACAATTACAGTATTGCAAATACGCAACTATACGTATCTGATAGGTGTATGATACATTTCTTAAATGTTGCAATGTCCGCTTTTGCCTAACATTTAAATATACTCAATGTAACCTTTCATATAACTAACAATGATTATGTTTCCGAAACATAATGAATGGTACAAATACATATCAATAATGTATCCGTTATTTAACATTGCTGCATTTGCAATATTTTCAAAAAATTATCCACAAAAAACATATATATCTCAGGATCTGTGATTCGAACCTGGGATCCTTTATACCTAATCTACGTAAATCCATAACCTAACCTAAAATGAACGAGACGCCTAGACCGACCGGACCACAATAGATTGAAAGATGAGGGATATTTTCAATATATATAAATCCGTTCGACTACGACGAGTTCACATCGTCACGCGGCGGTGCTATACGAAATACGATTCAAGAAAACGATAAAAAATTCAAATTATGGTCGTAAACTGTAAAGACGTCTAAACGTTTATAACGGCCAAATAACAACTAATTATACTCGGCGCATTCGTTAACACTCGCCATACACAAGTAGTTGCGAAATCAAGTTGCGGCAAGAAAAGATCTAGAATTTACCAAAATTATTGATTGAATATTAAATATTATGATGAATCATATATGATTGCACGGTATTGCGGCTAAAAATTTATGCCCCAGCAGAGTTATATATTTTACAAATAATAAATAAATTCGGGCTTATTACGCTATATGCGTAACAATTATTTATGATATTAATTATTTTATTTAATTGATAATCCTGCAGAACACTAAAATATATATTATATAATACACATCTGAAAATATTTCATATAAATAAATAATAAAAATAATATTATTTACAGCAATATTATTAGTATTAAACAATTTTTATTTAAAAAAAATATTTCAGAAACATTTCAAATGAAATTATTTTATTTGAACATATTTTATATAACAGATATGTTTCATATATATAACGTATGTTATATATAACTATTACAATGTTGCAATATATAACAGTTATATATCTATTATAAAAATTGTTATTAGGAAGGCACGGCAATGTGTACCTATAACTGATTATAAAATAATCACAATATTAGTGTTCTGTCACATTTATTGTCATGTATCTATCTACATTTATTTCGATATATAGTACTATTGTGTCTGTAATAATAATATTTATAATATAACATATTGTATGTAGTATTATAAAAAAATGTAAATACATTTAATTATTGGTCTTCAATAGACAATAATTGTATGTTCTTTTTTTGACATTTTAAATATTACATAAATCAACTATTTTAGGATTTGTTATTTTTTCAGGAGAAAATTGAAATATTATAAGCGTTAATCCGTTGTATTATATAATAAGCATAAGTAGGTGTTTATATGTTTCAAATTCAATATTCATTATAATAATAATAGTACCTAAGTAATTATTATAATTATATAATCCATTCAAATATAGTAATGTTCCTATATCTAATTTCGTAACATACAACGTAATATATATGTAATGCATGATGATAACTCATTTAATGTATTATTTAAGTGCGTATATAATTTAATTTAATTAGTATAAAATATATATTGTGAATATCTAATTTACGTGTTAATATTACTATTAAAATAATAATCGTATTTTTTGTATAATTAATATTATTAAACACATAGTTTAATGTTAATAAATAATTATGGCAATATAATATAAATAATATACACAGTATATGCAATATGATATAATATATTATAATATCTAACATAATTAATATCAATTTTACTAACATTTTTATTTATCGTCCAACTATCTAAGTAAAGTATATAGAGTTGGGATTAATGCAGAGGCGTATTTAGGAATTTATAAAGAGGGTTTATATCTTTTTAAGAAGTTTTTATGAAGCCAAACCCCCCTCACAGTTTTATAATATAAAAAATAAATTTTAAAAAAACATGTTCTGTATCATTTGTGTATTTGTATACATTATAATGTAAAATCTAAAACAAGGAGCAAAATAATATTAATATGAAATTTTGTTTTTAGATTCTGAGCGAAGTTATGAGGAATGTATTGGTTTTACAAAGATTTTTTTTCTTATGCTTGAAAGCACTTTTTTAGGAGAAATAATGATTCGATTACCACAAATAGGGTATGAATTTTGTAGAAAATTGCATCTAGTTGTTATTTTATTTAGCTCATTTTTTAAATTTCTCAAAACTATATCTTGAGAAAAGCAAAACTACCAAAAAACGGCGGAAAATCAATAATATTACGGTTTCCGTTATTTAAATGTTGTTTATTTCGTGATTACTAATTACTGAGTTTTGATCTTAGGGACAAGAAAATTTGTTTACAATTCACATAGACAGTTTATACGCGTGGTAACTTTTGAAATGGCCTATCAGTATAATATATTGTATTACAGTTTATATTGAGTTTCACACAGTATCGTATTTTCTAATGCAATGTCATTGCATTCAAATATTAATTATAATAAATCACTAATTTTTCCGAGAACTGAAGGGACGAAGGAGGAACGTCCAAAATCGACCTTCCTGTTAATTTTGGTCATGGAAGAGTTCGATCGACCCCCTCCCCCCTCCTATAAATACGCTTCTGAATTAATGGTCAATTCACAAATATGCGATGATTGATAATCACGACATTGGAATGTGTTTGAGCAAACGTACCTAATATACTTATAAGAACTGTCATTAAGTAAGACAAAAAAAAAAGTGAAAATGACGACAAAATACTTGCAAAGAAACGTTGATGTAGTAAGTATATTAGGTAATAGTTGCAAAATATCTATTAATTCAGTTTTGTGTAGTAAAGTAACGATACACACGAAAGTAGGTATTTTTTTTACATAAATAATGGGTTATTTTTTTCGTTAACGTTAATAATAAAAATTAGACTGACAATTTAAAAATACAATATAATATAATAAGTAGGTACATTTGTTTTTAATAATATTTGACTATTGACATTTTTGTAGTTATTACTTATACTACTAACCTACAATTTTGAAAATAATTTCTGATAATAGTAAAATGCTGTCGCTGTGGATAAATTTTTAATAAGTATATCTCTCATATTAAATATAGCATTTATAATCATTGTAATATCAAATATAACAATAAATAATGTTAATTGATTTATAATCAAGTAATTTATTACTTTAAGTAAATGATTTAAGTAATTTTATACAAATCAGCGTCTATTTTAGTTTTACTTGAATTACTAATTATTTGTCCAATGTACTAAGGAGACGTCTAATGTCTGTGGTCAATGTTGGCCTCTATTTAATATTTAAATGTTATTCAATTTGTTTTCATTATAATTTTATGTCTATTAAGGTTTCTAATTATTGTAACTATTTGTATCTGGTATACCTAGTATGTTTTTTATTAAAGATTAATCATGTATAAATAATAATAAATACATAATATTGTATATACGTACAACGTACCTAACTAAAATTAAATAAATAAAATATTTGGTGAATTATGTATATTAACTTCATCTTTTTGAAAATAATAATTTTTTTTGTTTATTGATGTCCTTAAATGTGGATTTTAATATTATTTTTTTAATTAAAAAAATGCATAGATTAAAAGGGTTTTTAATAATAAAAAAATGCATAACAGTTATTGTTATACTACAATACAATTGCCACAGGATTCCTACTTGTTTCGTTATAGGAATTTAAAAATGTATATTGTTAACAGTTTAATAATAATAATACGTCAATAATAATTTAAAAACTATGTAGGAAATTCAATTAAAACTATAGTTTTTAAAATGTTTTATGTTAAAAAGAAATTAAAGACTGTAATACCTACCTGCTATGTATAATACAATTTTATTATTTTTGGTTAGACGCTATATCTAAGATCTAAATATATTAATTTCAAACTTACACCGTACGTTTTATGTGTAGGTATAAATATTTGTACAATTACAAATTTCTGGTCGTCGACCTTAATTGTCTATTTTTGAATTCATTAACCAATAACCTTTTAAATACGTTTTACCTATTGTTAATAATAACTTCAAAGTTTATCGACATATAACACATTTATGTTACATATTATTTTGTTTAGTGAAGCTCATCTGTATTTAATGCTATGTAGGCTGTAATAGACAACCGAATATGCAATATTGCATATTAAAGTTTGAACGAACGATATTATTAAAACAAAAACACATTTCTTATATGCTTAAAAATCGCGAGAACAAATTTAATAACCGTCTTATTCGTTTGTTTAAATTAGAATCGATAAACGTGTTTCGAGATCGAGAGTTTACAGTATCCGTTTTGAAAAGTAAAAATCATGTTTTTACCTTTGAGTATATAGTTTAAGTTCGTATAACTATTGTTTTTGATTTCGTTATAATAAATACAAAATAAATTATTCTTAATTTATTCTTAGAAGAAGAAGAAGAAGTAGACATACAATTCGTTTAAATGAATAAAGTATACAAGTTATACACCCGATTGTGCAGGTTATAAATTATGTAGTATAAACTATAAGCTGCGTACCTACATAATTCCATTGATCATTATTGTTTTATTTGTTATGAATGTGTTGTTTTTAATGAATTAATCAAATTTTATGACACAAGCACCCCCTCCCGCCAGCTGTTTGACAACAACTTGTTACGTTAGCACGTGTCTTAAAGACGGTGGTGGAGGGTTTCGTTCCACAGGAATATGATTGTCTACGGATGAGAAGGGTTTGACGTGCAATATCCTGCGCATGCGCGTCCACCGAGGTCATTGTAACAAAATAATAATAAAATACCGACACCAGAACGTGCAACACCAGTTGGCAGTCAACAGCCGTTGTCGCCGTTTGCGGAAGATTGTTGAATTGTGTATTTTCTACGGAGCCGGTACACCATTATAACTGTCAAGTTGCCACTATAGGCCACGTGCTTTTCGATCGAAAATATTGTTGTCACGACGAGACCGGTAATTCATATAATTTTATTTTATAATTAATTATATAAATCATAATGATAATAATTTTAATAGTATTTTATTATCGAAATCCGAATTTTGCCATACTTAATTGCGTAGGTACTTAATACTAATTGTTTATTTTTGAAATAATTAAATATTAATAATGAACATCATAAAATAAATTTGGTTAGGTTTTATATTTACGTATATTAATTTGCTTAAGTCTGGACACTATCGAGTCAAATACAGTTAAAGTCAAGTTAATTTTAATTATGCTATAATAGGTATAACAAATTACATATTTTAAGTACTTACTTTTAACTTAACGGTTTAATTTCTTTTCTATAAAAATTATTTTTCAGTAATAAGTTTTTTTATGTAGTTTTACTAAGTTCAATAATAAAGTTTTATAGAAAATAAAATGTTTTTATACTTAATTTTTCAATAATATATAAGGAAGTACATAAAATATATATGATAAAAATTGAAGTTAAATCATAAATGTTAAATTTTTTAAACAGAATTATATTACATTAATTATTTTATTAATTATATTTTAAAAATTAATATTACTTATATTTAACTTTTTTCGACTATTTTAAGTTAACACAAATTAAAAATATCTTTTTATTATCTTTTAACTTAAAATTTACTATATACTAACGTTTTATAACGAATTAAAAAAATTATTTAACTTGCCTCGTCATAAATAATTATTATAGTTGCAGATGGAAATATAAATAGAATACTTGTAATTTAATTAGGTACATATTATAATATTGTAGATTCATTAAAAATTAACGATCATATTATGTTCAAGTTATAAATGTTATAATATATTAAAACATGGTCTAAAAGTTTTAATTTTTAATGAAATTTAATATGTTTACGGTTTTTCTTTTAATTGAAATTAAACAATTTTAATAAGAAAATTTAATTTATAAAAAAAAAAATGATAATTAAAAACATTATTTTATAATACGAATTCAAGTTTAAATTGTCCTTTTTTCATTATTGTACTAAATAATTTAAATAAATATATCTATTGTATAATTTAAAATCTATTTTTGAAACGTTGATTTTTACATTTATAATAATACTCATTATAAACATAAAATAAGTTACTCTTCTTGAAAATTTAAAGTGTCCAAAGTGAGACGAAAGCAATGGTTATCCTATGTTATTACTTATTGATGAACATTTCATTCTATGATCAATGAATAATTTTATTTTATAAAAAATAAATATCAAATTAAATATTAATATACAAAATTAATATATTCGTATATTATGATTTCCATTTTCTGTTTTGACCAGGAGCGGGCTAGTCCACCGGGATACCAAGATATTCCCAATGGGCCAATGCCAGAATGCGAAATTGGTAGTCGTTTATAAAAAATCATTTAACATGTTTTAAGAAACATAGTTAATACCTATACTATGTGGTAATATAATACATTAAAAAAATTTTTTTATTCATATTGAGTTTATTCTAATTTGGTCACTTTGGGTTCAAATCCCTGTAACATTTTTACCAAAATCCGCCACTGGTACTGTTAATTAAAACCAAATCAAATTTATATTATAAACATGTAACGTTTAATGTGATTATACAATTTAGTTAGTTTAAGTTGATAAAATATTGTTTTAATATCATTAACGTCATTATTGCTATAGTTATCCTACTTGTTGAGCTATTAGTAAAATACAATAAATGTTTTATTTTATTTTTCTCTTTTATTTATCGTTTGATAAAATCCATACGTAAATTTGTAATTTTATGTATAATATTAAATAACATATTATCCGATTAAATTAAATAGATTATCATTAATCATTAATAAAACTTTAAAACACAATATTAACCACGATTTATTTATCAAAACTGAAATATTTATAAGTTTATTTTTTTGAGTCTCTTATTATTATTAACTTATTGAATATTATAGTTAAATATAAAAATTATTTTTGTTAAAAATAAGTTTTTGTGATAATAGCTACTTTTCGCAATTTTTGGGTAGTTCTTCGTTACGCTTAAGACAACTACCAGAAAATTTTAAAAAGTAGATAAATAAACTGAAGATAAAATTATCAACTATATAAATTTTCTGCCGTAAATATATCCTACTTGAAATGATTTAATTATTTATTCGTTTATGAAAACAAATTCTACCTAACCAATAATCAATCAATTAACAAATGTTTACGATATTTTATATGTATATAAAAATATAGATCATATAAAACTTTAAAAAGATAAGGTTAGTGTATTTAAATTTAAAATTTGTGTATGTTAATTTAAAGATTTACAATTTACTTATTTTGTGTTTAAAATTAAACATTTAAACACTTTTTTAAAAAAAAAAATTGACGATTATCGAAATATTTATATTTACTCTAAATATCATAGTATTATAGTTGACTTTTTATTAAATTTACAGATCTTAAGACCTAAAATTATATTAAATATAACCGGAAAATAATTTAAATTTTTCCAAATTTTTAAAGTTCTATATTTAGATTAAAATTATTAATGAATATTTTAAAATTTAATGACGTACCTATATGTAAAAGATATTGGTGAGTGACCAAAAAATGTGAAGTTTCTATGTTCATTTTTTCTTGAGTCAAGTAATAATAAGAAATAAGCTACTAAATAAGTATAAATTAAATACAATTCTCTAACAAAAATTTACCCCACTTGAAGTAATCGAATAATTATTATGTGTCTACTAGAAAATATGTCTATATATAAATAACAAAGAGAATTACATAATTTTATGAAACAAATCTAGAATCGAATTTTATTATATTTTAGAATTTAATATATAATAAAATTTAAATAATTATGAAAATAAAAAAAACATTGTTTGGAAATAAGTATCTATATAGTTCATTAAATTAAAGCATTGTTATTGATATATGTAATAAGTGTAGTGTAATTAGTGCACTTAATTAAAGGTACTCGAACTCGATATTTGTTTATTTGTATCATTATTGTATTAATTAGGTAGGTACTTTTATTTACATAATTGTATTATAATAACCCATTTGGCCATCTCACCTAACTCAATATAAATTTAGTTCATTAAAATGCCAAATTGTACAATTTAATCATCAAAAAGCGGGAATGTCGATTTTGAACATTCCTCCTTCGTATTTTCGGTCCTCGGAGAAATTATTAGTTTATTATAATTAAAATTTGAATGAAATGATATTGCATTCAAAAATACGATTCTGAGTGAATTTCACTATAATACAGTATATTATAGTTTATACGGATAAGTCGTTCCAAGAGTTTACTACATGTGTAAACTACTTATGTGAATATTCAAAAAAAAATTTAAAGTCCCTGCGATCAAAACTTAATTAGTTATCACGAAATAAAAACTTTAAAATAACGGAAATCGTAATTTTGCGATTTTTTGCCATTTTTTGATAGTTGTACTTCCCCCACGGAAAAATTTTTCAGAAATACAAAAAATGAGTTAAATAAAGTACCGACTAGATGCAATTTTCTACCAAAAGCATATACCTCATTTGTGGTAATCGGACCATTATTTCTATCCAAAAAACGGTCTTCATAGGTAAGTACATAAATAAAACATCATTGTAAAACTAATACATTCCTCGCTTCCCTCAGAATCTAAAATATTGATAGTCCATAATCCATGTACCTATCAATAATTGTATAATCAATAATCGTTTTCTGCTGCAGATAAGAACCGAATTATGTAGTTATACAGGTGGTTTAAATATATATTATTTTATACAGATTTATTAATAACTTCACATTATAATAATATAAAATTTATTAATTTCACGGGTGATTTATTGATATATCAATACATTTTTGTGTAATTATTATGTTTTGTAAATGTAATGAGAACATTTGTTATGTAAATCAGTAAAAATAGATTTAGTTATCAATGTTATATGCTTTAATTTTTCAGTAAAAATGAATGGTTCCAATAATCTATGCAATCAAAAAATTGATTCAAAGTTCGGAACCAAAGTTATTCATGTAGGCCAAAATCCTGACCAGTGGACTTTTAAAGACGTCGTTCCTCCAATATCTTTGACCACTACCTACAAACAATACGGACCAAACGATCATGCTGTAAGCGTTTATTTTACATTAAGTCCATTGACGCGATTATGGGGGTGCTTGTTGGAAGGAGCTCAGACTCGCAGACTAACCTAAAATCTAAATTTAGAACAAGATCAGGTGCCCAGTTTTCCGTACAATTTGTAAATTCTTGGTTTTCAAAAGCTGTGCTCATCACTAAGCTTAGTAGCTCAAAAAATCGTATTACTCGACTAAAGAATATTGATCCAATGTGTCAAAATAACACTCCGGTTAAGATTTAGTGGTGTACTAGTTTTTGTTATTTTTTTGTTTTCAGGGATTCGAATACAGCAGATGCGGAAATCCAATCAGAAAAGTGTTACAGGACTGTATAGCATCCCTTGATGATGGAAAACACTGTCTGACATTCGCGTCCGGCCTGGCTGCCACCACAGCGGTGATCCAATTGTTAAAAAACGGTGATCACGTACTGTGTGGCGATGACATGTACGGTGGTACAAATCGTTATTTTTCAAAAATCGCATCCAAATTTGGCGTAAAATTCACAATGATGGACATGACCAACGAAAAAAACGTTGAAAAATTGATTTTACCTGAAACTAAGGTTAGTTTTAAATTATTTAATGCTTAAGCTTAACTTAAAGTACACATAGTTGATTTTTTTTTTTTTTAATCTTATATCTAACAATTACAATCAACCTTGATCTTAAGGTTAAAAGGTGTTTACATCCTTTATAATTTTTATAAACTGACGTGTAATAACATAAATAATTCTATCTATCATATACAGGGTGATTTTTATTTTGATTAAATATGGATTTAATAAAAATAAAAAAATTATACCTTTTTCTTAAGTTTTTTTTTTTGTTATATCACGCTGTATTTTTTATATAGAGAAATTATTATTTTTTTTTTTTTATTCTGACGCAGATATATTTTTAAAACAGTTTTATTTTTACAGTATATCTAGGTAATAAAAACAATTAGTTCATAATAAATAAATAAATTTCAAAGTTATTAAGAGCTGAGCGCAGGGCCGAATTTAGGAGGGACAACGGTCCCGTATTATCCTTAGCAGCAATTTTTGAAAGAGCGGCAAATTTTTACTAGACCAGTAAATTTCATCTAAAAGGTATATTTTTTTTTATGTGAAACTAAAGTAGCTATCGTGTTATTAGTCAACATTTAATTATGATGATTAGTAAAGGGTTTACTGTTGCCATTTTTTTTAGGAATTTTTGTTCATTTAAAATAATTTAAAACAAAACGTTAAATTGAAAAGAAAAAAATGAATATTTTTGTTATTTATTATATTTATACTTATAATTGTATAGAAATAAGGGTAATTTTTTTCTGTTTTACTTAAAAAAATATGTGTTCATTTTTTTGAAAAGTGGTGAGGTGGCAAAATTGTGATGCCAAGTGGAGGTGAAATTCTAAATACGACTCTGGCTGAGTAATGTAGCGAAAAGTATAAAATGAAGAAAAATAATAATAACATTATAACCCTGTATATAAACAATATCAAAATATTCAATGTGTAGGTACTAATTACGAGATTGGAACAATTTAAATATTCTTTCTTCAATATGATAATATTAGGTTGAGTAGGTAATATTATTCTTATCTACTTTGATATTTTATATCAATACTATATATTATTTAAGTTAATATAATAAATTATGTTATTTTCAATTGAATATTTAACCAAAGAGGAATAAATATAAATGACTGCTAATGATACAAATAATTAGATAAACATAATTTTTTAAAATTGAAGTTCATTAACATATATCATTTTGATCAAACCAATCATACTATACGAGTTATTATTTTTTTTTTACGAACGAATCATGTGTGAATATTTAAAGTTTAGTTATTATGGATTGTAGACGTTCAATTTTAAACAAATTTATCTTAATGTATCTAACAAAATGTATAATATATACTCATATGTTTCTAGTTAGGTTAGAAATATTTCGCTCCGAAAATCAAAAATTAACTCTGATTTCTTGTGTAAAATCAACTAGCATAAATAAATTCTTAAGAAAAAAGAAACAAACAAAAATTAACAATTGACCTTTTATCCATAGGAATTGAAGCTTAAAGATATATAACAGTTTTATGAAGGGTGGCGCTTTTGTACACTTTTTCATAAGCAGTGGTGCCCACTGGTGATCACTACTGGCTTTTAATCGAAAATTTTAGCTAGCTGGTAATTTATTTTCTAGTTGGCTTATTTTTACAATTTATCAATTTTTTTGTTGTTTTTGGTTCAAGGATTTTTTTACTTAAATTCAAACTTTAAATAGGAATTTCAAATTTGTAAATTATTAAATATAATTATTTCCCTTCTGCCTCCTATTAAGTATTCTTAATCATGCCATACTGTATAACACAATAACATTCCATCACTAACCTCTCCAAAGACCGAAAGAAAAGAACGCCCATATTCGACTGTCCGGCGTTTTTTATATTAATTAATGCCAAAAAAGTTTTGTTATGTCTGAAGTGAATTTATATGTTATACTGCTACAGTATGATTTTACATGTATCAATAACACAATATAATTTTATGCAGTAGAAAATAATTTTTTCATGGGTAGTACATTGCATGCTTTTAACAATATTAAATGTAATCTATGTGACGCACTAAGTGTATAAATCACTTTTGGTTGTAAATTAAGGATTCTAGCTTGCACTTCTTTAAAATTTCCCCGACATATTAGTTCCTACATCCGTATCCTAGGCCACATAAAAAGTTTAAACTTAAATCTAATTCCTTTAGTTTCTATATAATAGTATTAGCTAAATTTTCAACAGTTCATTTAAATACAAGTACAAAACATATAAACTTTTCTTGTATTGAATATTTTTTAATATCTACATATTTAATAGATAAACTCATTTGTTCAATATGTGCCAAATCTAAAGTTTCGTCACATTGAAAAAAAACACTTTCTTTCACTTCTGTTATAAGTTTATCTGTTAAATAAGTTACATATATTAATTAAATCATTAAATAATTAATATATTATATTTCATTAATTCCTTACATGGTTAAAATTAATTTTGTACCCTGCTATGTTTTTATATGAAAATAATTAATTATTAAAATATAATGTTTCAATAAAAGTATAAAATATGTACAGGACTACAGGCAGTGCCTGCTACCCCTCTCCACCCATGGGTCTAATACTTAAGTTAATAAACTACTCTATTTTCAATAGTTTTTATCCTAACATTTAAAATACATTTGTTAGTAAAACGATTCAAAATGATTTATTAATTATTTAAGGATTAACAATATTTATTTTTTAGAAATTTCATTTTGTATATTGGTAATAAAATAAATGTAGATTATAAAGTAAAAAATATATATATAATTTAACTATTGATTAATAAATATATATTTTATTTTAAATTGACTTAAAATAATTACTTTTGCACGGGAAATGAATCTACCATTATTTTGATTTAATTTAATTCATTGATAATACTAATACGAATTAAACTTAATTATATTTATTAGTGGGATATAATTTATAAAAGAGGGAACTAATTTAATTTAAAATTAATCTATTGAATTATTTTAAATATTTCCATACTGTAATATAAGATTATATGCTTAGGATCAATGTAAAATTATAACTAATAGGTAGGTTACTTAATATGTATTATACATATTAGTTGACTACTAACAATATTAAAAAAAAACCTAATATTAAAATTTTAATTTGTGTAATGAACTTGTATAGTTTTGCCTAATTAAGTTTCGAGAATATTTGTTCATTTTTAAATGTTAGATATTAAAACATATTTTTTCAGTTGGTATGGTTGGAGAGTCCTACTAATCCATTGATGAGAGTGGCAAACATAGAGGCGATATCAACAACTGTTCATAAGATACGAAAAGATATTATCGTTGTAGTTGACAATACTTTTCAAACTCCATATTTTCAAGTAAATAGTTATCGTGTTGCATTCACCACCAAATTTAACAGTTTATAAATTATAACCGTACTAATGTACTTATTATAAGTAATATAAACAACAATTACATGGTGTTACATATTTAAAAAAAAAAATACACATAATATAATATATCTTTTAGGCGACCGTATAAAGAAAAATCTATAGGCTACAATAATAATTATTTTTTGTAGAAATAAGATAGAAGAGTGTAAAATTAATTGTAGTATATTTTAATAATTTATATAAAAAACGATGTTTGAACTGCTCGTGATGTAGTCATGTATTCCTAGTCCATATCAAATTTTTAATGTATTCCTTTGGGTATTGGCCCCCGTCAATCTTATTGAAAATTTCACGGGGATGGAAAAGTATAAAAATATAGACAATGAATTGGCCTTGAATTTCAGTTACCAAATGGCCAAATTCTATAGGTACATTTATCAATGAAACATCCCGGCACAGTGATATGTTTAGGATTTTTCTATAACCGATCCGTGTAATATTATTTTCACAAGTTTTCATTTGAGTTCAAACACTATGATTACAGGTCATACATATTACAATATCACTTTTGTATCATTAAATAACCATTGCAAATGCAATATTATTACGTCTTATGCTAGTAAGTTATCAATTCATTAGAAACTCATAGGTAATCATTTGTATTTTATAAATATCTTGAGCATAGTAGATTATATAAATCTTATATAGATTATATTGATTTTTTCTGACATATTGTATTTGAATCTTTCAAACGTATTTACATCGCTTAGTTTAGCTAAGCCATATTTATCTACCACTATATCTTTTTTTTTCTCATTATTCTTCTTTAACTTGACTTTAATTTTTCCTTTAACCATATAGTGATCCGAATCAGCTGCTCTCACCGTTCTTATGTCTTAAATACAGTTTTTGAATCTAGAGTTCACTAGAATATGGTCAATTTGGTTAACATGTCCTCCGTCTGGTGACATCCATGTTCCCTTGTAAATATCCTTTTATGAAGAAATATCGTACTTTTCGCGACAAGTTCTTTTCAACATGGAAAATCGATAAGTCTTAATTCATTATCATTTTACGATTCGTGTAGGTTATGCTGACCAATTATAGGTCTGAATATAGCCTCATTACTAATTTTTACATTCAAGACACCTAAAACTATTTTTATTACCTATTGAGGTAATGCATTTAAAGTTGAGTCCACACAATCATAAAAAATCATCCTTCTCAACCTGCGGTTAATCTTCGTAAGACACATGTATATTTATGAAAGTTATTTCGGAAAACTGTGCCTTCATTGCAGTGGCGTAACTACGGAATGGTAAGACACGGCAATTCCCCGGGGCCCTGTACTTGAAGGGGCCCTCAACCATTGTAAATAGGTGCATAAAAAAATACAAACTAATACTAATACTAAAAAAAAAAAATGTAAATTTAGATGATCATCCTATAAAAAGGTGTCAATGGATAATAATGAACCAATAATTTTAAATACTAATGTCAATTTGATTAATACTGAAAATGTAAATATTGTGAATGAACCAGAAAGCTTTAAAGTAAATTTACCAAAACCGCACATACTCATTTTAACTAAGAAAAAAAAAACTTTTAATAGATACTTTGTAGTTTTGTACTCTTATATATCTAATATTAATAAACTATAATAAATAATAAATTTTGTTTTTTTTTTTATTTTGGTAGCATAATATAAGCTAACACTTGATACTGCCCCGGAGACCCAAATTTATAGTTACGCCACTGTTTCATTGTCAGTATTGAAATTCTTAGATTAATATCCCTGAAACTTCTTATATTTGCTATTAAGCTTTTGTTTACTACAAAACCAGTTCCAAACTGACGTCGTTCATTACATTTACCATAGATCCTTAAATCCTCAACCTGGAGGCGCAGGCTACCCCAACCACTTAAGGTCAGGGTAAGAATACTGCAGTGAACTTGTTACGGTACACTAGGTGATTGGACCGCTACTTTCCTTACGCCTTTATATAGAAGATACAAAATATACATAAAAGATACAATATACTTTTAAAAATATAATTTTTATTTTCTAATATAATTATTGTTACTCTTATTATAAAAAAAAACCTTATTGTTTAAACATTTATTATGATATTAATATAATGAGAAATTGAGAAACAAAACACAAATACAAGTATATAACATATTTTATACGAAGTAAATAAATATACAAAACAGCAAATTAAAAATGTTATTTATTATCAGTATTTAAATTTATGGATAATAATTGTTAAAAGTAAATTATTTATTAAATTTATATTTATTATATTACATTATTTTGTTTTATATTATGCATTTTAATTTTTAATTTTTATATAACAATATATATATATTTATAAAATCGTTATTACCTTTCAGAAAAAATAACCTTATAAACATATTGTCTGAAGAGTTAGATCTATTTGGGGTGTGTGTTTATTTTCATTTAAAATCGTAATTACATTCGTATTAACTATATAACTATATTATTTGGTTTTTATGTACTTTGTATTCTTATATATAAAAGGTTGAAATGTATCATGATACAATATACAATAAGATGTAATTTTATCTTTGCTTTGATACTGCCCCAACACTGCATATTATTGTAAGTTATAATTAAAATAGGTACCCAACGTATTATTATTAGGTATTTTTAGTTTAAAAACATTTAATTCATTATTATTTTTTATTTCATTTATTAAGAAACCTCTTAACTTGGGTTCAGATATTGTGCTTTATTCACTAAGTAAATACATGAATGGTCATTCCGATGTCATAATGGGTGCTCTTATCATGAATAATACAGAATTATTCGATCGGCTTGCATATATTCAAAATTGTGAGTAAATTCATAACTATGTATTTTTTTTTATATATATTTATACAATTTTCAATTTTTTGATTATAATATGTTATATATTTTGAATTTTATTTCTACATAAAATTTAATATTTATTTATTTTAATAAGAGAACATGAGTAAAAGTATAAATTTAAGAATAATGTATTTCTCTCTTATAGAATTATTGACTAGGTTAGAAACATCATCAATTATAAAAATTCAAATTATTTATACATATATGTATATTCTTAAGTAGTATACAAGTTGATTCCATTTAGCCCTTATTTTATATATATATATATATGAAAATTCGTACATAAATACATTAAATTTATACAAAAATGTGAAATGTTGATGTATAAGCTTATTCCATATTAATATAATATTGGAATGAATTTTGGGGAAACTTTTTTTATTATCATATTTATGTTCTTAAAAAATTTAAAAAATGTGTATTCATTTTGTTCAACAATTAAAAACTGAATCTAAATTTAATTATGTAATTATGTACACTTACTGTTTTTGACTTCACAATTTGTGTCGGGGTTCACTAAAAAATAGAGATTGATTACGTTTAAAACTATTGACTTATCTACATATTATTATACTGTTTAAGCGTGCGGTATTATGTCGTCGCCATTCGACTGTTACCTGGTCAACCGCGGTCTCAAGACCCTGCATGTGCGTATGAAGGAACACATGAAAAACGGATTAGCTGTGGCTAATTTCTTGGAACAGCATCCCCTTGTCGAGAAAGTCCTGCACCCTGGTTTGCCGTCGCACCCCCAACACAAGATTGCCATACGTCAATGCAGCGGTTTCAGCGGCATGGTATCGTTTTATATCAAAGGTGGTCTTGGTGAAGCTACAAGATTTCTACAGGCCATTAAAGTGTTCTGTTTGGCCGAAAGTCTCGGTGGCTTCGAAAGTTTGGCTGATCACCCGTAAGTTTTTCCTATGTTTTATTTTGAAAATTATGTATAAAGTAAGAGTTGTGATCGCGTGAAGATGTTTTCTATATGGTATTTTACATCGGGAATTTTTAAATAAAAAATTCGTTTGATCTATCTAGTTTAGATCTTCCATAGAGTCAAAAATTTGTCTTGATTATAGGTTGATATATTTACACAACGTTGAATAAATATTTTTTTATTTTTTTTTTAATGGCGTAGAAATCAAGATATCATAATATGGATTTAAGATAATCATTTTAATAAAAAAGAATATTTACCAAATATATGATAATTGTGTCGTTGGTTTTATTACACTTAAGAAGATTGAATAATTTTGGTATTTGTTATAATAATATACCTACTCTCGAATAAAATAAAGTTTATATTCATTTAGAGAAATACACATATACATATACACAAATATGATCTAAGAACTTTTCCTTTTGTCAATGTATATGACAATATTTCATAGATTTTCAAACAGTGAAATAACAATATAAAGTAGTGTTATTCTAATTTTTCATGTTATCCCCAAAAATTGATTTTAAACTTTTTAAATTATCATTTGGTGACTCCATATAAGGTCTCGACTCATAGGTTGAGATTCAATTATATAAATTATCTAGCCATCAATCTCAAATTTTTAATAAAAACTTATTAAATTATCTAGAATAATGAACGGTTAATAATAGCAATAATAATAATATAAACGAATGTTTAAAATTTTAATTATAAACTCTTCGTTAGTAAGTAATAAGTAATAAAATACACATTTATTTCAATTTTAGACCTACTACACTTAATATATTATATTATTACAATATATATTTGTTATTATGTTTTCATTGTCTCAGAGCGCTCATGACCCATGCTTCAGTCCCAGCAGAAGAACGAGAAGTTTTGAATATCACGGAAAATTTGATCCGTTTGTCCGTTGGAATAGAATCTGAAGAAGATTTAATCGCTGATCTTGAACAAGCGCTAAACGCATCTGTCAAAAAATAACTCATCTTTTTTATAGATAAAATAATATTTTATTTGTGCAAAATAAATCGTTTATTAATATAATGGTTAATACAACAAACAGTTTATCGAAATATAATTAACAACTATATTTTCATAATATTATTAAGAATAATCATTTATCTTTGGCTCCGCACGCTTGAATTGCTTGTCCTAAGTCGTCGATCAAGTCTTGGACGTATTCTAGACCCACAGACAATCGAATAAGATTATCGTCAACACCGATTGAGCGTTTTTCTTCTTCTGAGAGCGAGGCGTGTGTCATTTTACAACTAAAACAGCCGGAGAAATAATATTAACTATTTATGTATAGTATTATTATAGGTATGAAGTTAAAATAATATAAGAAATTGTGTTTTAATGAACGAACAAGCATTTTATATTTGCCTAAGTTAAAATGTTAATATATAGAGACAAGTATATAAATAATGAAACTCGTCCACAATAAATTCAAACGAGACTAAATTAAATATCCAATTTATAGATAATATTTTAAGACATGAATTATGCAATCAATTATACTGTTATATAACTATATTATACATCAATATATACCTACTTATAATATGAGTATTATCATACACTACTTCAAATGTTCTATTTATTTTAAAATAATAAATGTATAATATAACATAATTACCTAAAAACAGAAATATAGGTAAACTGTATACCTATTTTGATAATTTTATCACTATTATAATATTGTTTTTTTTGTTTATATGAAAAACACGTATGCAATTATTCCTAAATTTGGTTTATTGTAGGTAATGAACTAACGAACAAGTTTTACATAAATATTTACGTTAAAATAATTTATAGATCAAAATAATTAAAAATGCATTATTTTCCTTTGTAAAACATTTTAAAATAATAGTCATCAATGGCGCCGATATATTTTAAAGCAGGTACTGTGATAAAATCCATTGTAGACACCAACTCACCCCAAAATATGTTATATTTTACTTAAATGACTAAACTACTAAGATTTAAATAAATAAATAAATATATTACTATAATTAAGTCTTAGAACTATAATAAATGGTAAATATATTATATTTTAATATAATATTTTACTAGAAACATTGATTTGTGTGGCTATTTATTACTAATTTTATATATGTAAATTTGTATTATATACTATTTACCTACCTATTAAAGTAAGTGGGGTATTTATCACACCACAGAACTCAGAATCGTATTTTGACTATAGCCGCCTCTGGGCATCACGATTTTGCCACTTCACACCGAACCTAACATTGCCGAATACATATTTTTTAAATAAAACAGAAATAGTCAAACAGAAAAAAATATACCCTTATTCCTATTCAAATATATGTAAAAATACATACATAATAAACTCATGAAATACACAAATGATTTAAGAAATATAAAAAAAGTTGGAAGGTCGATTGTGGACGTCCCTCATTCGTCCCTTCGGTCCTCGGAGAAATTAGTGGTTTATTATAATTATTAAGATTTGAATGTAATGATATTGCATTAGAAAATACGAGAGCGAATCTCAATATATTATACTGATAATCCATTCCAAAATTTATCAAGAGTGTAAATTACCTATGTAAATATGTAAAATAAATTTCAAATCCCTTCGATCAATATTCAAGGAGTTATCATTTCATGATAAAAATTATCAGTCACAATTTTCAAAATATTTTGTAAAAATTAATTAGTATATGATTAGACTTTGATAAAATATTCAAACCGATAAACCAAAAATCGCAGGAAATATTAAACATTTTTGGAAAAAGTTCAAAGTACTATATTTAGCCAAAAAAATAAACTAATCCGTTCCAAAATTTTACTAAACGTAAATATTACCTATGTGAGTACTCAAAAAAAATTTCAAAGCCTTACAGTCAAAACTCAATTAGTAATCAAGAAATAAAAAAAATAATTAATAATGGAAACCGTAATTTTGCCAATTTTCCACTTTTTAAGGAAAAAATGTTGGGAAATTCAAAAAATGAGCTAAATAAAATACCAACTAGATAAAATTTGGTACGGAAAAGGTACCCTATTTGTAGTAATCGGACAATTATTTCTACTCGAAAAAATGTTTTCATACATAAAAAAAAAAACATGTTTGTAGAAACAGTAATTCCTCGCTCCGCTCAGATTCTAAAATATTATATCTAAAACCATTAATAATTTTTTTGTAATTAAATGTCGACATATGATACAATAGTTGCCTTAGTTCTGCATAAAAAAAATACATTAGATGAAATTTGCTGGTCTAGAAAAAATGTTCTGCCCTTTCAAAAATTGCCACTAGGGAGAATACAGGACCGTGAACCCCCCTAAATTTAGCCTTGAGTCAGAATCTAGAGTAGCGCCACTATTAAATAGGTAAACGTTTGTATGTTTTATGTAACGATAACCCAATTTATTTAAGCACAATATAATTGAAATTTACTTATTTTAGGGAGAAGCGATTTCTAAAAAAAATTGATTATCAGTATATAATATAAATGATTTGATAAAAAAAAGTCATGTAAACTTTTATTAATAAGTTATATGTTAGATCTTATGTACATATACATTATAAACACATACAATTAGTTATAATTTATAAATAATTTGATATTGTAGCTGATGTACTATACAATTAATGTGTGTATTCGTAAAAAATATTTATTATTACAAATATTATTTAAAAATAACACAATTTTATTTATTATTAATTATATAATTAATTTTAAAAAATCCAGAGGGTCGATCGCCACGTTACCCCCTTAAATATGCCTTTGGTAGGAACTAGGGACGTATCTAAAAATTTGTGAAAGGATAAAGGTCTACAAATCCCAAAAAATATTTATAATAATAATTATCGATAACTATAATATTATAATATATAAAAAAAAAAAATTATATATTTAAGTTCGTATTCAATTAATTAATGTATAAAATAATTTTTTATTATACGAGTACCAAATTTAAAAGAACATGTTTTGATGCATATACGAACGAATCTGAACTATTGCCTTAAATTGTATACATTGAATAATGTTAAAATACTAAATAGTAATTCTGGATTATGTTCATTAACACGTTTAATAGGAATTTCCTGTCTTTAGGCACTGCCAATTTGGTGACGTCGCCGACTATGAATAACGTACGTTACACTAGCCCCCCGACAGTTTGTCACTACATTTTTTGATTTTTTTTCATCAATATTTTGTACCAATTTGTAGGACTTGTAAAATAATACGTATTATTTTGAAACTAAGTTCGTTCAAATTTTGATGTTAATCATACAAGGTGTGCAGGTGTAGTAGTATTTAGTAATGTGTTCAAAATTAATTTGTAATGACGTTGATTTAAACTAAACGCGATTGCAAAATTTTAAATCAAGATTGTCTTATGTAAGTATATCTTTGAAGAATTGAGTGCAAATGATGAACAAAAATTTTGAAGATGCCGAAAAAAAGATATTTGCTCTATCAGAATTCATATTAAATTAAAAGTATGGAAGTAATCAAAACTTCCCAAAAAGTGCATACCTACACAATACAAATGTAATATTATATTTTAATAAATTAATTATGTAACAAGAATAATGAATAACAATAAAACATTAAATAAATATATAATAAAATATATATATATAGTTTGTATAATACAATTTATATTTTTTATCCCTGAAACGGTTAAAATCCAAACGTCATCGCTTAATTTATCTCCAAAAGAGTATCTCCAAATTGATATCGCCCAAAAGTCTCATTCAACTATTCAAGTAAACCACCCTCAATAATATAAGATTATGGGTAGGGTATAAATATTCAGTATACTATATATTTTCACACAATATGTTTAAACTTTGAGCTGTTGATCTAATTAAATGAGCTAGTTCAACTTGAAAATGAAACATTTATTCTAATTTTTCATAAAACTGAAACTAGAATCAGAACTATAACTAACTAATCTTAACGTTTAAACCAACTGGATTATAAAATATGCATAATTATTGCCATAACTGCTCGTTATAATTTTTGTTATGAAGATATCAGCGCATCCGCATTTGTCGTTTCCGTCTCTACCTAACGGGTATTGGACAATGCACAATAGATAGCACCAAAATGGAACAAGAAAACGCGGTGTTTATGATAAAATATGTTTATCCGAAAGACGGAGCAGTTTTGAATAAATTGATATATCCGTCAACAACATATTTATTATAAAAAATAAGCAACTGCCGTTTAACTTTACGATTATTTTCTTTGTCTAGTAACATTTACTATGTACAAAACGAATACGCCAATCTCTATTTTCTATAAATAATAATATTCGTCTATTTCAATTTGATTATGGTCGTTTGAGCTCTGAATCAAATGTCTAAACGCATGTATATGGGTTACTTGTTGTACGTACTCTTCACGGACGAATTATTCGTTCACGAACACTTACGGTAAAGCGGCCAAACTCTCGTAGCACCCGAGACTGCACGTGATGGAGAAAAGCTTCAACGATTCCAACAACAGTGTGCTCTCCTTCAGTCCGCCGTTAATGTAGAACGACACTATGCCGTTGTAACCGGTGTATTGTTTGTCGATGATTTCGTATTGCGGATGATCGGACAGCCCCATGTAGTACACCTGTAGCACCTTAGGATGATTTTTTAAATACTTGGCTATGGTCATCGCACTTTTCATGTGCTGTTCCATGCGGACATGTAGCGTTTTCAATCCGCGGTTAACCAAGTAACAGTCAAACGACGATGGTACGTTACCGCACGCTAAAAACAATAACCATAAATTGTTATATAACCATGGGATCTGGGTATTTTATCGATTATATATTTATAAGTCAAATATTTATTTAACAATTTCAGATAGGTACGAACACAAACCTTGGATAGGATTTATGGCATTTGAGTTTTATCATAATACGTTTTTTACCGATACTTAAGAAAGAAGTGAATATATTTTGTTTTATACAAAATAATATCAATACCCCCTCCATTGAAAATTTATAATTACGCTACTGCGGCAAGGATTACTAATAGTACGATTGAATGATCTATCTTGATAATTCGGTATGCTGTGCGTGTTGAATTAAATATTTTAACAATTCTGTTAGCTTTTTGCTACTTTTATATAGTTAACCGTAAGTAGAGGGCAAAAATAATAACTATACCTACTACAAAACAAACGTAAATCGTAAAAGTAAAAGTAAATCGACAAAAAAAAATAGTTCAATATACGTTATTGCAGCGTTTATTTTAATACCTACAAAAAACATAATACGCTAAATCATTATTTGCTTGGTCTAAATTAGATACTTGACAAGTCACATTTAGACATCAAAAGTATGGAAACTTATAATAACTAATAATTATTATGTTTTGTGATGGAAAAAAATTTGGGAACGACTAATAATAAAATATTTAACATATCAATAAACTACTTCAGTATTCAGTAGTATAGATTTTGAATAGAAATTAGAGAAATCCAAAAATTGCCTACACCACGCTTCAAATATAAACTGTATGTGTGCAAAATAAAGAAAACTATAAATATGCTTTAAATATATTAAATCGCGTGAAATCCGGATAGAACCATTTTGCACCTAACCTAACCACCACCGTAGCACCTTTATGAATCGTGTGGATATGTGATACATATAACCGGCAAAGTGTTGAATCCGGCATTCTATAAAATACCTTTAAAAATGCCAAAAATGAGCAAGAAAAGTATAGAATTTATATAATAACTAAGTATTCTTACTATAACTATATATTGAATACCGAAACTAAAGTATGAAGTGTATAACATTTATATAAAATTATACATTAGGTACTATACATTAATGTACCTTAGTGATACGTGCATTTACTAAAACTACCAATAATGATCAATGGTTATCTTAACAATTATTAATTGATGTAATATATGCATTATGCAAGGACGAAGTGTTGGATTCTATCCGAGCCGCAATCTCCGGATCTGACGATAAAACTCAGTAATCACTGAAAAGGCTTCGGTTCGACTTAATGGCTTTTGCACAAACAGAAGTGGTAACCAAATTGCTACGGCGAAAATGCTTACTAAAATGCCGGATATTGTATATCTGACTTGAGTTTCAAATATTATTGCATTCAAATCTTAATTATAATAATATAACACAATAACATTTCACCACTAGCTTCTCCGAGGAACAAAGGGACGAAAGAGGAACGCTTAGTATCGACTGTCCGGATTTTAAAATGTTTGATTAAGTACTGAATTTAGTGATCTAATACTATTAACTATGTGTTTATTATATTATATTTTATGAGAATAACATATTATTTAGATATGACTATTTTATTTATTTTTAAATTTTTTAGTACGATATTCTAATTCATAATAAAATAATTATATCTACTCGGTGTTAGAAATAAATACAAGTTTTAGTAAGATAGTAAAAATTGTATGGCCCAGTGCGCCAATAACTCTAACACCAACTTTGTTGGTGAATTTAAATATTTAATTAATATTTAATAATAAATATGATAATACTTACTATACTGATTAAAATATAATTTATCATATAACTTTTTATTGTTAGTAACCAATGATCCCATAAGTACATCTGAATGACCATTCATATATTTACTTAAAGAATACATAATTACGTCTACGCCAAGTTCCAAAGGTCTCTAGATTAGAACAAACAAAGTGATCGAATTTCAATTATTTATTTTATGATATCATAAAAACATAAAACAAATAAATTATAAATATATTATTAATTATTATTAATATTTTTAAGTTTGACATCCAAAACTTTAATTATAAAACATGTTAAGTCGTTAGGTTTGTATTGGATTTAGCTTTTAGTGTATGCTTGACTGTTATAAAAAATTGTACAAATTAAAAAAATATAAATATTATTTTCCAACTCATAATGCAACATAAACTTAATTTCTAAATAATTAATAGGTATTCATATAAATTAATAAAACATTATATTACAGTTACCTGACAATAGGGTGTTACGAATGAATTATCAACTGCCACTATAATATCAGCTCTTATTTTATGAACAACGTCGGACACTTGTTTTACGTCCAACACTCGCATTAAAGGATTCGATAAACTCTCAAACCAAACTAACTGAAATGAAATCCAATCTTCGATATTATGATAAATTATTTATAAATTTCCTTTAATAGTAAAAGTAATAACTTCGTATTTTCGATATCTGCAGCAATCAGATTTTTATAAGTATATAATATTACATATTTTCGAATTTATACTGTAAATTGGATAATTTGTTTTCAACAGTGAACCCTGCGCTATATTCCCGGGATATACTCATGATTTTTCTAATTTTTTATCTAAAACTTATACCACATTCCACTAATTTTACATAATTTATAATAGTAATCGTATTTAACGTTTTGTATTTTTATTTTAACAACAACAGCAACAAAATAAACGAACAAAATGAAGCCATAAAATTAAATGCTGAAATATAATATAGCTTATTCTTTACATATTTCTAACATGAACCGTCTCCTGTTAAAAAATAGGCATACAACGTATCCGGTCTTATTAATAATTTGTACAGACATGAAGATATGTATAGAATTATGTAATATTAATAATGTTTTTTAACAACAAAATTATATCATACACAAATCATCAATGCATTATAGGATATACTTCTATAATTAAACATTAATTATCTGCATATTAGACGTATGTTGTAAGTTTAAATTCCTTCCTAGGAAGAAACCTAGGAAGAAGACAGATTTTCACATATAATCATAAAAGTATACGTACTTTCGTTTGGGGTTTAATACTGTTTTCAATATTTTCTTTGCTGGACAAGTCGGCGTAGTCAAAAAGGACACCAGATTGTTTTACTACATTGTTTAATAACCGGTAAGTACCGCCGTATACGTCAGAACTACATAACACGTGATCTCCGGGTGACAACAGATTCACCATAGACGCAATTGAGGCCATTCCAGTACTATAAACCAATGCGTATTTAGCATGGTCCAGTTCGATCAGACATTTTTCCAGAACTGAACGAATTGGATTTCCACATCTGGTGTACTCGAAACCCTAGAATATAATTATAAATATTATAATTTAAATACAAAAGTAGTGAAATAATATATACCAATAATATTAGACTTTTGTAGTATACGATAACTTGTATATATTTAAATATTTCTTTATAGACCATATACTATTTTCTACAATTTTTAGACTAAGAATCAAAATAATAATAAAAAAAAACTATACATTTATCTCTTTTGAAACATTTTCTTAGTGATTATTTATAATTACTTATTATTTTTTATAAACTTAACTAAAATAGTATATAGTTTGTAAGTACAATAATATTTATTAATATTTAATAACATAATATTTTACTATATGTATACAATTATATCCAGGGGTGGACTGTCCCGAGGTGTCTAAGTGCGATCGCACCCCGAGTCATATTCAAAAAATATTAAATAAAAACAATTTCAGAATTATGTGAGTTCTTACCTAAAATATTTGATACTATACGCAGAAGTGTTTATTAAAAAAAAAAAAAAATTATTTCATATGGGTATAATTATTATTTTAATATAGTTATAAGAACTTTTAATGATTATTTTACTGGGCACGTACCTCTCGTACTTGTATATTCAAAACTTAATAATAATTTTTACTATTATTTATATTTATATTGAAATATTTTATTCAATAATTTTAAATATACCTCTTTTGTATTAGAATTAAGATTATATATTTTTAAGTCACATTATAAAATCATTTCGTATTAGTCGTATTTGATAGTTATACTGATATTGATTTTATCAGATGACAGAAGTTAAATAAAACGATTGTACTATTGTAGATAATATTAAATTACAATTTTTACCTATATAACGACTATTTTACGTATAATAAGTATATCTCAATTAAAACCCTTGTTTTTTATTGGAAAATATATTTTGTAAATATAATATGTTGGAGTATTTTCGAATTTATTTATTTTTTGAACCTTGAATTTATCATATAAAAATATATATATTTACGTTAATAACTCCTGGTGACTGCGAATTGAATATTGTACTCATAGATATTGGAGGGACGACGTCGTTGTAAGTCCATTCTTGAGAGTCGTGTCCGGCATGTATTAGTTTCGTTCCAAAATTCAAGTCCCTGTCGTGTTTTACCGTGTCTTCGCACATATTTTTAAAATTTTTCTTTATTTAGTTTTAGTATTTATAAAATCTGACAAACACGTTACTGCAAAATAAATAATATATTAATTTAGGTTGTTTCGCGCGTTCTTACAGATTTCGAATGAACGGAATATGCGACCCCGCTGCCATATTATTACTATAATATTACGACTACAGTATATAAAATAATATCATAATAAACTCTGAGTAATTAATTTTTAAACATTTTATAACGATAGTATTTGATATTTTGTGCACATTAAATGACAATCATTCAATTAAGTGCAATGTATATATTATTATAATATACGATAGATATAATCTTATAATTTTCCTTGATGATAATTATTACATTATCTCACATATATTGAACTCACTGGGAACTATTAAATTATAATAAATTATTTAATAACATAATATTATTTAAACTTAATAGAAATACATTGTTATTCTGTATCAGTGATCAGTTTATATTACACCTATCATAGTGTCTCGCCTCTGTCTCGTAGATGTGTAGTCATTAAACGAATGAATCGAATATTTTTCAGTATACAATATATAATATGTTTTTATAGGCAATTTAAACCTTATTTCAGGTTTTTTATTAGTTGACCAAAACTTTATAAATAGGTTACTTTTTTATATCATTTTTTTTCTTTCTACAATTATATATTGTAATATATAGCTAATAATAAGCTACATTATTTTACGGAATGATCCAAAATTTTAGTTATGATGAATGATCTTCTCCCAATAGAATCTATTATTATTAGTATTATATCCAGGATTAAATTTATTATCAATTAAATAAAATTATTTTTAAAAAAAGTACACTTTCTCTTTATTATGACTTAAAAACTATGCAACAGAAAGTTCCAGCAATATTAGTCAAAAAAACTAAAATAGCCTAATTGCTTAGTACTTAATATAAAATACAGACAAATAAGAAATTGAAAACATTAAATAAACAAATTAAAATCTGTATCTATCTGTTGTGTTTTATTATAGCACATAGGTAGATGACGAATAAAAAGAAAGAAAACTTTTGATGGAATTTTTAAAATATATATGCCCATTTTATCATTTTTTATTGTATATAAATCCTACTTCCATTTATTATTATCATCATCAGCAGCAATTAAATTATATTATTTAATCAAATAAATAATAAAAGGTTAAGTTAGTTTTGGATGGTTAAAACATAAGATTATGATAATATCGTTTGATGACCAGACATTTAGAGAGTATAGATATCTATTTCGGCACCACTGTGAAAAACATTTTTTAATGTACCGAAATTCTGAACACGTCTAACATTTAAAAAGATAATATTTGTATTTAAATGAAAGTTAATTTTCTATTTTTTTGTTTACTATCTAATAGCATCTGTGTAATTTTGTATTTATATTTTTATGAAATATACAGTTCAACAATTCAACAGATTGACATGTGATTATCATAATATGACGTGATGCTAATAATCAATGCGACAATGCTCGATTATTTATAAAATAAATAATCAATGAGAGCAACACTAAAATACTACATAGTACATGTGTACTACTAAGTAAGCAAAATATTTCTGACTTTACTGACTAAACAAAACATAATTAGACTCGTTAAATAATAATATAAATTAAATATAACCTAGTCAGTGTGATTGGTTGCAAAATTCTACCCTAATGGAATGAGTTAAATTATTTTTCACCAAAATAATGAACTGTAGAACATTTTTGATGCAGCTTTTCGACGTCTAAGAGAAACAGGTATTGTTTTGCAAAAAATAATCAGTTTTTATTTTAATTATTGTATTATTTAAATTGAATCTACCTAATTATAACGAATTTATCATTCATAAGCAATTTTTATTAAATATACAATTCGGTATTAATTTGATTATAATTTTAAAATTGATGACCTAAACCTACGTACGTAGGTACACCGTACACTTGTTCAGTTATAATCAATATTCTTACATGTTTATTCATAATATTCTCTGAATGTTTATTTATTATCTATAATTCGTTTATAGTTATTTAGTAACACACCTGTCGAATTTTAAAACACTCTCATGCAATAAATGACTTAATAATAAAATGTGCCGTTACTATACAGTTCTCGACTGGCATCGTTTTCTAGTTATTATATGATTATTGATTAATTTAGATAAGGATAACAATCAAGATTTTATTACGTTATTTTATTATACTTATATAATTAGGACCACACCACCAGACTTTGGCCCCAAAAATTACGTATCCGTATTGTATGTTTGGTTCAACCGGTTTTAACCATTGTCTACTTTGAAATAGACATAATTAAATTTCGTAAAATATATTTTATTTACTATAGGTAAGTACACTAAATAATGTATATTGCTGTTACTATTTAGGTAGAGTACAGCGATGGACAATTACAAATGCGTAATGCAGTGCCAGATCTATGTTTTATTTGGCCAGGGTGCATAAATAACTTTAAGGCCCTCTTTTGTTTTATGTAAAAAAATATTTTACTCTCGTTTTAATATAAATAGATAGGTAATATACTAATTATGTATATAATATTTATTTATTTATTATATATTTCTATGCAAAATTATTATTTATAGTAGAATAATCGATTATGATTGTAATATACTTATTTCTCAAAAAATTTTCCTTGGGCGAGGAATTGTAGGAGTATATTTAATAGTTTTAATTTTATTACCAAGCAGGTTAAACGGCCAAGCATTCATTTTTTCAAATAGAATCTGCCTGATAAAAATATACCATTGTAAATTCAGAAGATAAAAGTATTGACTATTGATTCTCATTATAAACCAAGATCGTTTAAGTTTAAAAAAACAAATTAGAAATATAATTTGTTGATAATAATGTTATGTGGTTATGTTGGACAGTACACCTCCTCATCATATCAATGTTGTTCGAAAGCAAATAATTATATGTTTCCTAATCGCATTATTTAAAGAGCAATAGGTCTTAATATAATACATCGTCCAGACATAATATTACCTCCACGTAGCTTTAATTTAAATCCTTGTGATTAATTTTTATGTAGTGTGGTAGTGTTGTGAATTATAAAGTTTAAGCCGAAGAAGTTAATCGTAGAAAGGACCCGATAGCAAACATAATCACAATGGCTAATACAATAAAAGAAACACTAAACAATGTTCATAACTTTTGGTTATAGAATTGTGTCAAAGTTGAAACGACATTTCGAATAATTACTTTAAATAAATTGTAAATTTAAATATTAAAAAATAATTATTTGGAAAGCAATATTTTTTTAAATTGTAGTTTACGATTATTATTTTTTTACATCTATTATTATAAGAGAAAATAATATTGTTTTTATATTGTCTTCATAATTAGTAATTAATAAATAAATATCCCCAAAGAATTTCCATTAAAATGTTCACTTAAAATGATGTACCTTTCACACCAAAAATACCATTTTGTTGAAAAATTATACGACTCATCACATTAGGATAGCGTTTTACAACAAATCAAATATAATATATAATATAGAACGAGTTATTTTTAATTAAAATTATTATTTGATAAGTGATTATGCTAAATCCAAAATTTTAAGCTAATAAAAAACTCAAAACAATTTACACAATTTTTCGTCGTGTAATAAGTACCTATACCTGTGTGTTTACTTATATTCGCTACAAATTCTATATGATATAAAATACACTCTGTATAATCGTTGTTCGGTATATACTATAATTAAGTTGTGTCTCGTGACAATTCTAATATGGTATTAAATTAATATTTATCAATTAGTATATTACTTAAAAAAACAATATGCAATTATAACTGTACATACATAACATAATTCATCTAATTGTATTTAATATTTTCAAATCTCCCCACAATACCTATATATAAATATATACATTATATATATTATTATTATTAATCATGTGTTTCTTTGTATGTGATTACTTATGTGCTATGTCTTATATAAAGTGAATTATATATTTTTTTTTTTTTCTTAGTATCCTATTGTTATTATAGTTACCTATCTTTAAAAATATAATTATTTCGGTTAGTTGAAATTTTGGCTAATGCTCAATGACTATATATTTTTATAAAGGGTTAAGTACCTGTTATACCTATTGATATAATATAATCAAACATATTTAATGTAAACCAAAAATCATTACATTATTTATTAGAATATATTATTTTTAGACTAGAAATTAATATTTCTTTTTAACTGATTTAAATTAATTATAATTTCTTACATTTTAGTAAAAGTTTAAACGAATGGAATTATTTTTCTGTTGACTACCTTTATACTCTATTTATTTTACTAAAATTTTTTTGCAGTGACACAAATATTAAGAAGTCTATAGGCTTCCAGAGCAGAACTAATAAATTTTTAAAAAAGTCAGATAAAACGATTATTATTTTAATATTTCGAGTTAAAATATATAGGTATCTACTACCTTGTAATTTTGAACGATTTTTAAATCAATTAAATTGAATAATTAAAAAGGAATCAATCATCATAATGATAACGATGTTTTTCTTCATGCAACATACAAATATTCATATGTTAAATAGTTATTATGTGATGATCGTGTTTCTTAAATGGTTACTTATTAAAGGGGTTACTTATTATTACTTAAAACTGTATATTATTTTTAATTGTATATACCTTATCAAATTAAATCGTCCATAACTGATACATGTGTAAATATATACATATTGAGTACATTTAATAAATATTACAGTTCTATAATACCTTTATTACGCATATTATGTATAAATTATATACGAGCTATTCAATTAAGATTAGGTATTATAATTTATATATATAATATAAGTATGTAATTATGTAAGTAGGTATCTAAATATGTATTATTTAATATCTAAAGACAATTATTTATATTAAAAATAAGTATTATAAATATCAATTAGTTAATTACTTCAAAAAAATTAATAGTAATTATCAATAATATACTTTATATCTAGAATATTGGGCAGCGAACAAAATTGAACAGAGGATAAGTGTAACGGAGATGGATGTAAGGATAGAATAAGAAATGAAGTAGCGTATTTAGAATTGTATCAAGGGAGGTATATAGGATGGTAATATTTCATTGAACAAGATGAAGTCCCCACTATTCTCTCACCATCATAAACAATACTTGTTACTGACTTACTGTGTTAGGTTAGCAATAACAATGATATTCTTATTTTCTTTAATTTCTTTATTTTTATAGGTACAAAATAATTTATTTTATATTAGTTTCGGAAAAATATCACTAGAAAAAATAAGTGAAAGGAGGGGATCATTCCCCATAACCTCTTCCGTAAATACGCCACTTAAAAAATGAATACATATACAGCTGGGAAAGTGTAGGAGTTGCCTTAATTGTTTGAAAAAATGAGAAAGAATGGGATAAAGTAGTTTAGTTTAAACTAGTGCTCGCGATTTTGAGTTTTGACCATGTACTCGTATAAAAATGTTACACGTTTATTATTTTATGTTCGTCTACACGTGCATTATTTTGAAATCCTAACGGAGGTAGTATTAATACAAAAATTACGATTATTACTATTTTTTATAAATAGTATTTATAAATATTTATAAAATTTATTAATTTTATATTTACCTAATTATACGTTTTTTTTTTTTTTTTTTTTAAATTTTTTTTTTTTTTTTTTAATTTTACGTTTTTTTTTTTTTTTTTTTATTATAGTTGTCCATTTTTTATTTATTTACGTTCTTTTATTCTTATATTTAATTAAAATATGAAAACAATTAAAACACTTATAACTTCGTTGTTGGATGACATCTTATAAAAAGCTCACGTAGGAACCTCGAAAAAGTTCTACTCTTTAAATTTGGTAATAAACTAATAAGTATTTAATCTGTAAGTTCAACTCTAATAGTTAATTGACACAATTTAAGTAATACGTAACTTTGATTTTACTACATTTTCCGTTGGATATACGGATATAGTAAAATATGCGTCATCTTATTATTATTGTAAATCAAAATTCAAAGATAATATTTTAAATTTTATTAATAAAACATAAGTTACGATTAGTATATAAAAGGGGCACGTGCCCCTGTGCCTACTCTTGGATTTGCCAAGTAGTCTACGATCACAGTGGCAACAACATCGGACGATTCGATCGAAAAAAGCCATCGTCGGTCAAACTAGCCCGGTCGTTTTAAACAATTCAAAATATATTATACAAGTGATCTCAATGTCCTCACTGACTTCGGGCATCTATAGAGCGAGTTTTAATTGCGTTTATTCGTTCGAATGATAAAACGACATTTTCATCATAGACTTGCGAGCAAGAGCAACTTATAGGTTTAGTTGAAAAAAGGAGAAGTTTATATTCAAATATATCGCAAGATTTCTGTAAGATGAAGTTTAACCCAAAAATATTGTCATTCTCTTCGAGGAGTTGATGTAATAATGTATGGATTTTTCCATATTTTTTCCTATCTATCACAAAAATATCATTGGTGTATCATGTGAAATTTCCGCTTTTTTAATAATTAATACCTACTTTATATCAGGACTTACTTTCAAATACAAAAATGATGGTACGTCCATTTTATAAACCGTAATCAATTAATTGAAATGAATAACTGTTGGATACATCATTATAATAACCAGTGCTTGAGGTGTCAAAAAAAAAGTAGGGGAACTCTTTTCATCTTTGAAGAAAGAACGTGCCCATCCCTTTTTACCTTATTATGACGTGAAGAATACACATCTTAAATAGTAGAGGTATGGTAAACTATATATATATATATATATATATATATATATATTACATGGTAGCTCATCTGGTTGGGAGTGTAAGACAAGGTAAAACTGTAGAAAAATACTTTATATCATTGTATAATATTATAATATAAATTAATAATATGTCATTATTAATACGCATAAAAATATTAAAAACGGTGTAATTATATAGGATTGGGATTTAAGGGAATTTTAATCGATCGTGCTCAAATATTTTACCGGTCAACATAATACTCTACCCTCCTGATTTGGGTATAGATAAATATTTTAAAATTTAAAATTAACTAATCAGTTAGCTATAGTAACGGTATATTAATTTTATAATATATTTACTATATTAGTTGTCCTGTCCAGCCGGCAAATCCGGTCCTGTGTAATATAACCTAACATAAATTATTCTATATCAAAATGATAAGTCAAAATATCAATTTAAACAAAACATGTAATTTAGTCACAATATAACAATTAAATAATTTTAAATGTTATCAAATATCAATTTATACATTCCTAATTAATAATTATTTATTATTATTATTATATCTATTATTTATTATTAATTATTTTAATAAGTACTTATTACAAATATATCGACTTGCGAATGACGATAACGCCATGAAAATATTAAATTAATTAATGTTAATGTTAATTATACCTATATATAAGACTATTACTACTTGTAATAATTTTTACAGTTATTAATTATTACCAAAATAAAATAAATTTAAATGTGTTTTAATCTTTTATTTAAATTGAATATTAGTTTTGTTAAATATTTATTGCATATATTGTGTAGCAGTGTAACGTGTACGACTTACACTGTATGTGCATTTCTGGTTAACATATTAACATAAATGTTAGATTAATATTTATTAATAGGACAATAGGTCTACCCTGCCTACTTAATGGATATAATGAATGGCATTAATAAAACATATTTATATTATAATAAATTAAAATTAACAGTTATATGAAATTGTAATAATTGTATAAATTATAAAGTAAATGAAGCAACGGCCAATGGTAACTAATATCCAGTTTGAGAATACATTTCTGTAGCTTGTTAATCTTCGAACGATACGCGACATAAGTAACTACTTGCGTAAAGGTATGTGCTAATGTACTATACAGCATGGTGCCTATTATTGTCTACTCTGTTCGACAAGAGAGTAACAGATCCAGAGAATAGCAATGCTTGAATTGGAAAAATAAAAGAGATGGGACTATTTGAAACTTGAAAATGTATAATCCTTTGCACTGATTGAATTTAAACTAACTCATAAGCGCTTCGAGAAATTAGAAAGGTTACGCTAAAAAAGTACTCCGTCCTTCATGTATACCCACCCCAAATTCAAAAACTAGAGAATAGTTATAGGTGGAGCAAATTGACGAAACTCATTATTACAGAGAGGTACATTTATATATTTTTTTATTTCAAATTAAAAAAAAATCATACACGATATAAAATTCTTCTTTATGAAGAAAAGCAATCGCTCATATAGATCCGTGCTTGGTCAAGACACCATACCGCGCTACCGAAGACAATATATCATCTGTTTTGGCATTTGTGCGTCATGTCATCATTGCCCAGCAAGTCCCCACCAAATTCTTGATACATACACACAAACTCAACATCAAAATAACCACTGATTAAAGTTGTATACCTACTTCTTATTTTTGTATATTTTATTAAATTATTAATGATGTTTTTATTGTTATCGTCTTCCTTGAATTGGTAAAATTGAAATTTGTGTTATAGATATAAAAATATTTAATTCGCTCCCTCTTTTCCCCTTGGTAACCGATAATCCCGCCAATACATCAGTACCCTGGACGGAAGTCTAAATCTTATCCGCCCGAACACGTTATTCTTCTTCTGCATCGAAACTTAATTTTATACTTGTCACGGAATCAGTATCCTTTGAATTCTAGAGCAAGTGGAGGAGTATCATGGCAACATTCATAAAAAATAATACTGAAAACAAAAAAATCATTATTCAAACCCATCTAGAAGCAGTAGCAACTATTATCGAACTTGAAAAACAAATTTGTATATATAAAATATACATTTTAAACAGCACACTTTTCACGATAACTGATTTAAAAAGACATAGTAAACCAACTTCCAAAACCTCATATAATACTGGGCGACTTCAATAATCACAATATATCGTGGGGATGCAACGCCTCTGACACCCGTGACATAATAATTGAGAAATTAATTGAAAACGACCAATCCCTGATATGTCATATTACTAAACAACGGAAAACCCACCAGATACAACAGTTACAATGGGTACCTCATATTTATACAATACCTCATATTTATCCTCAACAATTTGTAATGAATTTATTAACTTGATGGCCAAAAATGTAACAAACAAAATTGTAAATGAAATTAAGCAATGCAAATATTTTTCTATCGTCGTTGATTCTACTCCCGATATTAGTCACGTTGATCAATTATCGTTTGTTTTAAGCTATGTGAAAGACAGTACTCCAATGGAACGATTTTTGCGCTTTCTACCAAAAGTAGGTCATAAATCGGAAAACATGGAGAACGCAGTTCTTTCATTTTTAAAAAACCTTGAAATTGATATAAACAACTGCAGAGGACAGTCATACGATAATGCGAGTAACATGTCCGGCGCGTGAATAATAACTGGATTGCAAGCGCGAATAATCAAACATAATTCTCTGGCCATATATATCCCGTGTTCAGCTCATTCACTGAATTTGGTTGGTTCATGCACCGCTGAAAGTATTCCTGAAGCTTCATCATTTTTTAATACCATTCAGACCATATTTACATTTTTTACTGCTTCTACAAACAGGTATTTTAATGCTTCAACTTTAATTTATGTAATTATAATATTAATTTGTGTAATTTTTTCAGATGGGATATATTTACAAGTAACTTAAAAAATGGCCAAACAGTACTGAAACGGGCAAATGGCACTAGATGGTCTAGTAAACACGACGCTTGTAAAAGTTTAGCTATATGTTGGGCGGAAGTTATACAATCGTTGACTACAATTCGAGACGATAGGAGTGAATCAAAAGATTACATAGACCAAATAAACAATTTTGAATTTGTTTTTATGACAATTTTTGGGAACACGTTATTAAAATGTTTTAATGCTACAAGTAAGTCGTTACAATCGATTATAAGTAATTTAGATACCGTTGTCCACCTTTATAGATCCTTGACAGACTTTGTCATCCAATTGCGAAATGAAGTGATTTTTGAAGAATTCATAAATAAAGCCAATAAATTAATCACGGAAGAATACAAATTTGATACAAAGCGGGCCAAAATTAAATCACTTTTATCGGGTGAAACACGAAAGAATGAAACAAAACCGCAAAACGGAAAAGATAACTTACGTAAAAATGTATACTTCCCAATACTCGATTGCATTCACGTTGAACTAAAGAAAAGACAACTGGCTTATACTGAAGTGGCGGAAAGATTCGATTTTTTATTACATTTGAAAAATTTTGAAGCAGACATAATTTTGAAAAAAGCGGAACATTTACAGTTGCTGTATAAAGATGATTTGGATGACGATTTTGTAATTGAGGTATTGCACTACAAAGAGTATGAAATTTCCAACTTCGAACAGTTTATTGATAAAAAAATTGGAGCAAACATTTCCGAATGTTTTCATAGCTCTTAGAATTTTTCTTTCCATGGCAGTGTCCAACTGCACCACTGAAAGGTCATTTTCCGCGCTAAAAAGAATAAAAATGTATTTACGAGCCAATTTATTAGAAGAAAAACTCAACTCCTTGTCAATACTGTGTATTGAGAACAGTATCACAAATGAACTAGAATTTGACGATTTAATTAATGATTTTTCTCAATTAAAAGCTCGAAAAGATTTTCATTAAACTAGTTGTATATCTTAATCGTATATTTTTATGCTATATAGAGCTTGTAACTTGTAACATTATATGTAATATTTAAATTAAAGTGTAAATTAATAATTATCCAACCATAACACCTTTGAACCATTTCTTACTCCCGGGACTACTATACCTGATTACTCACTCTTCGATGTTAGCCCATTCAAATTGTCTTTGAAAAGTATTAAAAAAAGGGGGCGGTAAACTTTGAGCGTGCTTCAGGGCGCCGAAAAGGTTAATCCGCCACTGGTGAAATGTAAATGTTAAAATAATTCCGTACAAAATAAAAGTTCTTTGTTAGATTCTGAGCGGAGCGAGGAATGTATTGATTCTACAAAGATGTTTTTTTTTTATGTATGAAAACATTTTTTTGGGCAGAAATAATGATCTGATTATCACGCATAGAATATGCTTTGCTTGCAAATGTTGTCTACTTGGTATTTTATTAAGCTCATTTTTCAATTTTCCTAAAAATTTTTCCTTAAGAAGCAGAAAATTGGAAATTTTTTATACACTTTTTATTATATTTTTTTTTCGTGATTTCTAATTAAGTTTTAATAGTAGGGACTTGAAAATTGTTTTGAGTACTAACATAGGTTATTTACAAGCGTGGTAAAATTTTGGAACGGAACAGCTAATTATTTGGAAAAATATAGAGTTTGAACGTTTTCCCAAAAAAAATTAATATTACCTACAATTTTGAAATTATCTATTTGAAAATTTTATAGAAGTCCAATACTATATTAATTAATCTTTTTACAAAATATTTTGAAAATCTAAACAGGCAAATTTTTTTTTGGCTTTTTATTATTTTTTTTTCTGATCTATGAAAACCTTTTTTCGGGTAGAAATAATGGTCCGATTACCACAAATAGGGTACCCTCTCTACAGCAAATTTAATTTAGTTGGTACTTTATTTAGCTCAATTTTTGAATTTCTTATAAGTTTTTCCTTGAAAAGGAACGATAACTCCTCTTGAATATTGATTGTAGGGATTTGAAATTTATTTTGCATATTTACATATGTAATTTATATTCGTGGTAAATTTTTAAATGAATTATCAGTATAATATATTGCAATATATTTAGATACGCTTAGAATCGAATTTTCTAATGCAATATCATTGCATTCAAATCTTAATAATTATAATGAACCACTAATTTCTCCGAGGACCGAAGGGACGAAGGAGGAACGTCTACAATCGGCATTCCCACTTTTTTAAGTTGCCATTATATAGATTCCTGGAATCATTAATTATTATTCTTAGTAATAATACCTTTTTCTGAAATGTTTCATATAAATTTTAAACGTTATTAAATATAGGTATACCAACAGGCAGAGACGGATTGGGCCATAGGGAAATCAGGAGATTCCCGATGGTCCGCGACGCCGCGTACTACGCCTATTTTTCTACTATATTGACTGCATATATAAATATATAAGAATATTTAGTATTACAGGTACTTTATCGCGATACCTGTAATCAAAATCCATGGATTTAATTACAGCTCAGAACCTAGTTGATGGAAGACTTGAACATTTGAAAAATGTTCAAAGAAATATGGAATGGATAAAATTATCTGCAGAGTCATTTGTTAGGTTAGGTTAGGTTAGACTATAAGTTAGATTTACAATTTAATGGCGATAGTCCTATAACTGTAAATGAAATATTACCTAATATAAGAACCAGAAAGAAAAAAATGTCACCCGGTGAGATTAGTAATGATGTGGTACATGAAGATCCTTTAAAGAAGTTTGAAATAGAAGTTCATAACAGAATATTAGATATAGTTGTTGAGAGTATTAAAAAAAGATTTATAAAACACAGAAAATTGTATAATGATTTATCATGTTTGTCACCAAGTTATTTTTCATTTATAATTCAAAATGGTTTGCCTGATCAAGCATTGACTACTATGTGTGATAAGTTAGAGTTTGAATTCAAATTTAATTAATAATTAAATTATTTAAATTTTTAATTAAATAATTAAATAATTTACAACGGACTAAAAAATGAGTTAATACATTTTGCAAAAAATTGGGATAAACTAAAGAAATGTCTTGCTGAATCATTTGCTACTTCATACTCTTTAGAGCTAACACAAGACGAAGAAGATGACATTGAATCTAAAATTAATCCTGAATCACAAAATATGACTTGTTAGAGTTGCAAAAACTGTGTTGTTTGTTGCTATAACATTTTACAAAAATAAAATTTATATTGTGATACATATGCTAATTTATTTTTGGCATACAAATATGTACTTAGTCTACCATCAACCCAAGTATCCTGTGAAAGATATTTTTCTTTCTTAAAAAATATTAAATCAATACTTCGTAGTCAACTTTCGGATCCAAAACTAGAAGCATTCATGTTAATGTCCATCGAAAAACAGAAATTAACACTATTAGATTCAGATAAAATTATTGAAGAATTACAAAAAGAGAGTTCTCTTTAAAAAAAAAAATCTTTCATTGTAAATTAAATCAGTCATTATTTATTCAAATAAAAATATTAAAAAAAATTACTAACATTTTATTATTTAATATTTATATGTAGGTAATACTATTGTTATTCTATTATTATTATTTTTATTATTACATTTTATTGTTAAAAGTTGATTTTATAATGACACTGATTACACTAGTAATCAGTTTCTTTTATATTAATATTGTTTATTGATACTGGTAAGATATATGTTTTAATATGTAAGTTAATAGTAGTATTGTAGTATTTTTCAAATACTACCTATGTATTTAAAGTAGGAAAAGTGATTTTTATTTATAAATTACATCTGGTAATAATTATAGGTATCTTATATCTGCCTATGCAAACCTCACTAATATAGTATAATAAAGATAATCATTTTTGTAGGAACAATGAACACACCATAAAATGCCAATAAATATTAAGGTACCATCCCTTTATAAGACTAAAAAAAATTACTATCTTCAGTATGGTACACTTGCCAGTTGCCCCCAATCCTCCAACGAATAGTGGGCCGGTAAAAAGGTATTTTCCCGGGCTGGTCCGAAATTCCAATCCGTCCCTACCAACAGGGCCATATTTAAACTTTGGCGGCTCACCCATCCGCCAAAAAAAAAAAAAAAACACTTATTTTTTAAATTAAAACAGAAAAAAATGTACCCTTATATCTATGCAAATTTAGGTAGAAATATCTACATAATAAAATCATAAAATGCACTATGCACAAAAGATTTAAGAAATATAAAGAAATATTATAATTAATTTTAATAATTAAATTTATAGAAGTTTTAAACAAGTACAACTTTAATAACTATAAAATTTCAAATAAAACCGGTGAATGAATTGAATCAATATGACGATATCCATGGGTTGTCCATTTTTGTCGACTCTAAACGCCATTGCCATTACTCAGTGATATATTATTTATCAATTAATCTCATAAACAAATAACTTATTTTTTTTCTTCAAAATAATATATAAAACTATTAAATCAAAATAAATAAACTTTTAATAATTGTCATATGGTTTTATAATTTTTTATAAAATTGCTGAATAATGCAAATGCAAAACTGCCTGCCTATGAGTATCCAAGGTAATAAACATACAAAATAAAATAACTTGAAACATATTTAATACATTTTAAATTAGTTTAACAAAATAGTATTTTACATAAAACATATCGCATACACTTAAAATAAAATTTATTAAGTTAAGAGTATCTTATCCTCATAAATTATATTAATTTATTATTATTAGATAATAAGCATACATATTATGTGGTTATTTAATAGTATACGAGGTACAAAACCTAAATGCAGTGAAACAGTAAAACACACCATTTACAAAGAAGAAGAGAAGACTGAAATGATCAATAATGAACAAGATAATACGAGACCTATCAATACAATTGAAAAAGTTAAAGAAACGGTTGACTATGTTAAAAAAATGTTAGCAAAAGTCCAACTTTTAAGAGAAGAAAAAATTAGATATGATCAAGATATTATAGCAACTCAAAATGCACTTTATGAAAAATTCATGAAAGAAAGAAATGAAGAAATAGAGAAAAATAAACGTGAAAACGATAATTTAACAACATTGGAGGAGAGTAATCTACAAACACTTTGTACAACAGTAATATTATTATTAATTAATACATTTATGAGCAAAAATATATTTTTAATGAGTTAAATTTTTTAGGCATCATATATAGCTAAATCTGACAGACAAAAACACAACGGTGAAATAATATCTAAATACACTATTACAGCTAACTCCTATTCAATTTCAAGTTCTAGAAAAACATTATATTCGAATTCATCAAAAATTAGGAAGGAAATAAAATCAAATAAAACAAACAATAGTAAAAAAAAGCAAACACAAAAGAAAAATATTTTAAACGAAAAAGTTTCCAAGGGAATTAAAAAGACAATTAAAAAAAAATTAACCAATTTAAAAGAAACAAAAGAATCTAATTTAAAAATTAAAGATGATGCAGACTCACTTAAATCTATCGATAAACCCATTAATTCCAATATACCGAAAAATGAAAATAGTACACCAGAAAAGAATTCAAGTCCAACTGTTGAAAATAAGCAGGAAATTTCATATGAACAATTGAATAATTCTGTTGCTAATTTGGAGTCAATGTTAAAACATTTTTTAACTACACAAAGAAGTGAAAAATCTGAAATCTTAGCTAGTTTGACTAAACTAGAAAATAAAATAATATTGAATGAAGATAAAATAGAGACATTAACGTGCAATCTGGAAAAATTAATGACAACAAATCCTGATATATATTCTAATATCGAATTAGATAATATTGAATGCAATAAAAATCATGAACAAGTAAAAATAAATAATGATATACAATATGAATTAAATCGCATTGAACAAATTCAACCTCAAAAAAATGTGACGATAATAGATACAAATAATGATACTTGTTATAAAAAAAATTGTGTTTGCAATTTAATAAATAACGGAAAAACTAATATGGAAATTAGAAAGCAAAATACCAGTAATTTGGAAAAAATAAACAACGACAATATTACTTTATGCGAATTTTTAAAATTAAATCACGAATTCATTAAACCACGTGATAGTTTATTCAAAATAACCCCCGATAATATAAATGAAATTTCTAAATCAAATACATTAATTGAATCAAAAAATGATATAAATGTTCCAGAATCCGAAAAAACCAAAAAATTACATCGCTGTAAAAATACGATTTGTGATTTTCTTCTGTCTCAACCAACTCCTGAATGGGTTGATTCGATGAAATCACACGAAAATACAAAACTTCTAAAAAAACATATTGATCAAATAACTAAATCACAAGAAGAAATGACATCAACATTTAAATGTAGAAAGAAGTATAACATTCAACGAATAGTTAAAGGCAATAATACTTCTAAACATGAAATCGTATACAACATTACAATTAAATCAGACAACGAGAAAACAAAAGAAAATATAAAAGAAAAATCAACCACAAATTAAAAAAAAAGAAATGTTAGAAGTGACCATGTTTAAAAGGATTCAAGTATCGTATCTAATATATTAGAAAAAATGTACAGTTAATAAAATATTTCATCTCAGATAAATTAACAGTTTAGTCTAAAAAATAAATCAAGTTATTAATTTTAGTTAGGTCAATTTTTATTTTTTAAATGTTATTAAATAATATATATATATTTAATAATTATTAACACACATGACACATTTGCAGGGGGCAAAGGAAGTTTTCGTTAAAAAAAAAAAAAAAATGAATATTCAATAAATAAACTTTAAAAACAAACAAAATATTAAAATTATTATAGTATGCAAGTATCTTATAATTGCCTAATTATAGTGAAACATGATAAAATATAATTTAAACAAATTAAATTTAGAAAAAATTATTTTTGGTATACAAATTTATGGAAGTCAATTCAATTTCTTAAAATATAAATATAAATATATAAACTTATAACTTGGATTATAAGTTAATAAATTCATATTTAAACATCTTTAATAAATTCAATTAACTATAATATTCAATGTTAAAAATAATTTTTTAAAAAAATTGAATTTGTATTTTTTATAAATAAATGTATTTTTTTATATTTATGCAATTAGAGACAATTAATAATTTTAATAATATGATTTTAAAGTCATTTATAAATATATATATATAAAAATGTAATCATATTTCAAAAAATAAAAATTAACAACTAAAGTTTATAAATTAATTTAATTTTTAGATTAAACTATTAACTATTAACTATAAATTTTTTCTAATATATTATGTCAAACTCAGTTAAAAATTGCATTAACTTGCACAGCTTTCGTATTATTAACGTGCAAATTTACCATACGCAGAAAAATCAATATGGAATTTAGAATACATTTATATCATAAAGCTTATTATAAAATACATTTCGTTAAATATTTACTACATTAGACATATTGTAAAGCCTGCAAATTAGTGCAGTTCGTAAGTTGACAACCTCTTAACACTTCTTTTATTGTATTTATAATATATGACATAATATGTAATAAAACCTAACATAACATTAACATTCGTGTTTTTAATGAGTCTATACTTGATTACATTTTACAAAAAAAAATCTAGATAATTCATTCCAATAATTATAATAATATTGAAAGAGGTATATATCAATTTTAATGTAATTAAATTGTGCACACAATACGAATGTGTAGTGCGAATTTTTAGTATATTTTTATTTTTATTACCTAACCCATTATTATATTTTCTAAAAAAAAAAATATGGACTAGTAATGTAAAAAATTAATTGCTAACTTTTTGTAAATTTTGCGAACATAATATATACCTATTAGTTACATACGTTTTTCAGTAGTAATACTTTTTTTTTTAAATATGTTTAATATTTGCATTTGTGCATTTAGTATTAAAATTGTAAATTATTATAACATGCCTTGTTGTCTTGTTGATTAGAAATTTGACATAGGTACATAATATAAGTCATGTTAGTCGAACAGTTAGAAAAAGATAATAATTTGTGACGTTTATTATACAAGACGAATCTTGTATAATATAGAGTTAGAAGGTCACTGACCAATGACCGGATTTAATTGGATTTATATTCTTACCGATTAGAGGAAAAGGTGAATAATTAACATATTATTGTTTAGCAAACTGATAAGTTATATATGTTAGTGTTGAATGTTGATATATAATATTCCGATAATACGAGCATATTGAATAACTAGGTACCTATTTTATAATATAACGAACAATTTTAGTTAAGCTAAAGAATTCATGTAAAAATAAACACTTAAACTATATGTACTTACGTCCTACATATATTCTATAAAATAGTTATAGCCATACAGTAAAAACATCCATATTTATTAACTAAATGATTTTATTTTATTGTACAATAAGGCAGGTAATTTATCATATTATTATGTTTATCATCAGTTGCATATTTAAGGGGGGCACAGGGGCCTGGGTTAATACCTAATACTTAAGTTAATGAACTATACTATATTTTTAGAAAAATATAGGTTTTTATTATAATTATATATTTAATATTATTTTGAAAAACTTTGGGCCCCTTCCCCCAAAAACAAAATCCTAGATTCGCTACTGTTCGTCATCAATTTACAATGCAGCATTTGGCTAACATTTTGAATTCATACATTTCTTTTAATAGAAATTTGCTACTCGTTTCAGTATTTTTTATTATGGTGTTAAATTTCATTAGTTTCAAATTAAATACCTAGGGTGAATAATGAATATTGTATTTATACGACGTATCTAATACATAGGCATAACTTTAAAAATAATAATTATTATAAAATATTGCATAGAATAAGAGTCATATTGGTTTTCCATACACACTCTGTGACCTGTATCATACAAACGATGTAACGACACGATGTGATGATATGAGCACACATTATTTTAAAAAATATACATCTTTCAAAGTAACACCCATACAACACACATATTATATTTTAACATTAGTGAAGAACATTAATACATGTACAATAAAGCGACCCTGGCGCCGTCGGAATACCGTCACATCTCCATACAATTTAAAATAATCCCTTTTATTAAGACTATCATAAACTAATATAATAAAATAAGAAACATAATTTAGTCGGCGTTTAGCAGAAAACCGTGAAATCAACACGTTCGACTTTCAACACGTATATTAAATTCCTTTTTGTCGCCGGATCATAGAGTCCCTAATAGTCGGCATACACTGTTAGTTTTTTTTATTCATGCTGGATGGCCACTATAGTGTCGCCGATTCCCATTCACTAGTTTCATCATTTATACTTCACATTTTTCGTAGAAATCTTTTAGTCAGTCCAACCAGACCCGTCAGTTCAACAAGACTCGCCAGACCATCCAGATCGGACACTTCTCTTACATATCAGTCTCTCCGTGCATATCATCAGATCGGTAAAATCGCGTGTGCGGTGAAAAAAAAATAGGACTGTTGATTTACGAATTTTTTTATAAATAGGTTAAGTAATATACTTATATTTATACTTCTATCATAGATTAAATATACCTAATATAAAGTATAAATGGACAATGCCCATGAGTGTCGCAAAACTCCATATTTATCTATAGCAGTTGCCTTAAATTTCGTTTAAGAGAGTGGGTATCTGTGGGGAAGGTGATCTGGAGAATTTACCTAATGTAACTAACAAAAACTAATTATAATTGGTTAAGCAATAAAAGAAGTTATAAAAATAATTTAAATGTTTAGACTTTAGGATAGCAGATAATTTTTACCACACATATAATTTTGCACTTCAACACCACTGGCCCATTATTTGCAACATAAAACACAAAAATACAAAAAAATGCTGAGCCATATTGACAGAAAAATGAATCAGTAAAAGAGTTGCAAGCTATTCAATATGCATTTTCATATCTGTAATATACCTTAAACATTATGAGAAAAATTCTATTTTTTGAAAAATTTCAATAAAGTTATATATAAGGTATTAAAGATCAAAGGTTTTAGACATAAAATCAATGTAAGTATGTAACAGTTCCAAAATATTTTCTCAAATGTAAAACGCATATTTTAATACACAAAAAATGTTCAAGTTCCTAGTATACCTACGTTCTAAATTGCATTAGTCATTTATTTGCATTTATCATGAAATATTTAATACTATGTTCTTTAATTTCTAATTATACTTTCCGTAAATTTTTCAGTTTTTCGGTAGTTTTTCTTATCCCAAAATAAATCAAAATTATAGGTAAGTACCAATTATATATAAATCCACATAAAATTATTTATTTCATTGAAAAATGCTGTGACAAAATGTTGAGGTTTTGACTGGTCCGATTTTAATTTTATAAAAACTTTAAAATTCCTTGACATTTGTGCTAGATCTCTATCGAAATAATTTTCAAAATATGTTTTTCCGCCTTAAATATACCTATATAAGTAAAAATGTTTAAAATATGGAAAATATATTTAATTTTACTGAAGTTAGAAATTCGTTTTAGAAAAAACGCCTGGATCAAGATCTAAAAAATATGTTAAACAATCTTTATAGATTTTTATAGAATTCAAATTAGACCATCCGATGTCTCACAATTTTGTCACAGCCATGCCCGTATTTAAGGGGGGCCAGAGTGGGCAATTGCCCCTCCTGGTGGAACGTTGAGGGCGGTAAATTTTTATGAACTTATTTTTTGTGTTTAAGTATAATTTAATAATTATGATTTATAAATAATAATCAAGCAAAATGTTTTTTGTCATAATATGTATATATATAAATAATATGTTATAGTTGGTTCATAGTTGTATAACGAAAACACGATGCAACCAGTGAGGTACAAATGAATGGGGGGGGTTCAGAATAAATCCCATCCCAGGGGCCAAAACATTCCAATTTTGAAATAGTTAGAATGAAAAATATACACTCAAAATATCATCATGTGTATAAAATTAGGTAAGTATTTGTCAATTATGATGGAATCACAAAAATATTAATTTTTCGTCAGAGGAGGTAAAGATACAATTAAATGTTTACTATTTACCTTAAAAACTATTTTTGTGTAGATATTAAATATTGTTCATTTATTATTAGTAAATACTTAATTGTCTCTGTGCTGTGACCAGTTGCCCGTGTGTGTCTATTTTTGTAATGGCATACCCGCACACACGTTTTTACAGGCGATTTTTACCTCCCAAATTTTTACCCCCCTAAATTTTAACCACGATAGATTTACCCTCTATATTTTTTATCGTAGAAATAGTAATAAACTGAGTTAAAATATTTCACCCACCTAAATTTTTATTGAGGCGAGTAAAAATCAACTGAATTAACATATTTTACTCTCCTAGTTTTTCATCATATTGTGTAAAAATATCTGTGGTAATTTGCATGTGATTAATATAAATATATGTATGTAATTATTGATTTGGATGTTTATTTTATCTAAATATTTCCCTAAACCTTTTATTTTTAATTAAAAAAACATTAATATAATCCTAAAACACAATAATTATAATTGTGCAATGTACCTACTTTGTCTAATATTATTGAATTTATCATATTAAAATTAAAACTAGTAAACTTTTAAAATCTAAACCTTCTTATTTTATAAAATAATTTTTCCTAGTTGCATCATAAGCAGGAGTTAAAGTGGGGGGGACGCAAGGGGACTCAGTCCCCCTACCTCTAATGGTGGTTTAAAAGCGTCCCCTTTAACAAATTACACGTTACAAAACGTTCTGGAGACATAAAATTATATATGGAACGCTTAAAACTATATGGAGACATTAGTCCCCCCTGGAATTTTTTCCCACTTTAAGCCCTGATCATAAGCATAATGATATTGTAACAATTGATATTTTTATAATAACGTGATAAACTACTATAATCAAACTACCAGAAAAAATCCTACCTAAAAAATGAACAATCCATATAAACACATTTGAATTTTAACAAAAATACATTGTTAATTTAGGTGGTTAAAATTTAGGGGGGGTAAGAATCGCCTGATACGCTACGTTAACCGAAATATTATTTTAATTTATAACTTTATCCCTTATCTCTTATTTATTAAATTATTTAATCCCTCTCCCATAAGACAATTGAATGTACGCCACTGGATACATTTATGGGTTATTTCACTCAACTTAATGTGCCTAATATGTATTAAATATTATTCAGTATTCTGTAGTTTTATAATGCGTGAAAAAGTTTTCGATTAAAATAAGTGATTTTTTTTATTTTAAAATATTTAATATTTTAAAATATTAAAAAATATTAAATATTTTAAATAAATAAAAATAATTAATAAAAATATATTAAATATTTTTGGTAAATATTTAACAAATTTGTTATTGGAATGAAATTAAATTACAATAATTCAATAATTGATATCTGGTAATAATATTAATACCTACTTATAAAAAGTAAGTCTTCCAAAACGATAAGGGCGGAATTAAAAAAATGTTCCGGGGCGCCAAATTTTAAATACGACCCTGGTCACAGCGGAAGGTCTAAACACTCTAAACACATTATTTTGACCGACTAAAACTACCTTAATGGATATAAATTAAATTTTACGTTTTATATTATGATTTAAGAGAAACACGTATTTATGCTAATGACTTTGAGCAGTAGAATAATCTAGAAAAATAGTTTTTATAATTATAATATATTTTAATTTGTAATCAAACATTTGACAACTTTAATGAGTTCCTATGCTATTTTTGCCGCCTAGGCAGGGGCGCCATTTCAGTATTTTAAAAGGGGGAGCGAAAATTAAAGCAGTCCAAGTTTTACGCCGATCGGGCCAATTTTGTTTGATATTAAAATTATGTTAGTAACTGACAACTTCATTTGCGATGCATTTTTTAGGAATGTACAATGTTTTTTTAATTATACCTAATTTTATTAAATATACCTATATCATTATTCACTGCTCAACAAACCATTATTACACAAAATACAAACGACAAAAGGGTACAAATATACAAATTTACAATAAGTCCGTTGATAATTTTATTATAGATTATGAAGGTAGCGTATGGCGTTTGAGCCGTATCAGCGTATCAGTGCGATAAAATACGTAAAAAAAAATAGGAGAACTGTGACCCACCCTGCTCCCCCCCAAATGGCACCCCTGCGCCTAGGGTAACTGCTCCTTTTGCCCCTTCAATGCATCTTTGGTTTCTATATTTTATAGATAGCTCCTGGATTGGGTGTTAATATATAAAAACAAGGTCACCTTTCAAGTTCAAGTATTCCGAGGCTTGAGCCATTCAAGTTAAAAGATCGTAGTTATGAAAATAACTATTGTTATGTAATGTGTATTATTAATATTTAATTAGTATATTTTAAGTAACATTGAATTAATCATGAGTGTCTTTAGAAACTTGTTTCCATATTTTAGCAATTAAAACTCTTTAATTTGGTTATATATCCAAAAATTCTATTGTGTAATTGTTTGATCTTCAATGAAATTGTCAAGAAATGGAATAAATTGTTGAAATTCTACAATATTCTTCTAGATTTATTATTTATACTTATAAATAATTTACTTAGATTTGTAGTTTTTAAAAAACAAATATTAATTTTAAAACTAGAAGGCAATCTCAACTTTTTTAAATATCAATATTATGAAGTTCATCAGTAAGGCTCGGAAAGTTAACACATGTTTTTTTAATGATTGGAAAATTGTCTAAATGACATACAATTCAATTTACATCATTTTAAAGTTGATTTTATTAGTTTCATTATGCATTAATTTGATTTTAAGTCATTCATTAATATTTACAATAATTTTTGTCATTTTAGGTATTTTTTCATGTAAATAATTAATAATTATTATATTAATATTTTGGTACCTACTACATTAAACTCGTTTATCATATACATAGGTATATCTCATAAAGATAAGAAATAATGAACTAAATTTGTATATGTGTTAATCAATTCTATAATGATAATTATGATTTCTATTTAAACACCAAAAAATTAAAAATTATTATAAATAGTTTAACAAAAGTAACGTTATTTTAACAATGTAAAAAAACAAAGATATTAAAAATTAATTTATTTATAAGAGTTGAAAATTATTAGTGAATTAATAATTATTTCATATAATATTTTATATGATAAATTTTTGAATAAAAATTATATTGAATTAATGTTGTGTTGATTAATTGTATCAACTAATCAAAATACTTTTATTCAAATACAATTTAAGTATTTTTAAAATATTTTATTTTTTTTATATGTTTTCTAGAAAAACCAAAGTACACCTTTATACGGCGATAATTAGACCAACACTAACATATGGATGTGAGATATGGCCTTTAACAAACAAAATGGAACAAAAACTTATGTCGTTAGAAAACAAAATACTTAGAATCATCTGTGGCCTAGTATACAACAACGACCTGGGGTGCTGGCGCAGAAGAATAAACAAAGAGATCCGAGACTTGACAGGAGTACCAAAGATAATCAACTTTGTAAAAGCACAAAGAATAAAATGGTTTGGGCACGTGATGAGAAGGTCAAACTCTGATTACCTTAAAGCTGCGGCCGAATGGAAACCCACGGGGAAGAGACCAAGAGGGCGTCCAAAGAAGCGATAGATAGATGGTATAAAGCAGGATTTAGAGAAATTAGGGATATCAAATTGGGAAGAAAAGGTACAAAATCGGGAAGAGTGGAGGGAGTTGTCGGTGGCGACAAGAACTCTTGAAGAGTTGTGATGCCAATGAAGAAGAAGAATATTTATTTTACTTATTTACTCTATCCCAAATATTAGTATTAATATACTTTTTCAAAAGTATATTGTATATATTTTATAGGTATTAGCATTGATTATAGAATAGACATTAGGTATATATGATAATGGGTAAAATATATTAAGGTTACTAAAATATTGTTTAATGATATTAATTTCATGTATTATATTGGAATGAACAAATTTATAACATTTCTTAGGTTTATATAATATCTATGATTAACAACTACAATAATGTAATGGTATAGTTAAAATATGAAAAAAAAAATCAATAAAACAAACAATTCACGTAAATGTCATTGTATGAACAATGGTAATACATAAATAATAAAATAAGATGAAAATATATATATTTCAATTAAAATCAATTAATATTTTTAACCTAGTGTTGGTTTTATGAAGAGTCTACAAAATGAAAACTTTAACATCTGTACATTATTATGTTGAATTTTTTATTGGTTATTATTTAACTTTTTTTCAGGCCTTTCCAGTAAGAGCAGTTGATGGTTTTGTTCTATCAATAGAGGTTCCCTGCTCTTTCTCCAGCTGACGACCAAGGTATTCCCTATAAAAAAAATAATGCTTATAATAAAATAAAATTAATAGACTAAAATGTAGTTTGATCTAATAACCTACATAATTGTTTTATTTTTATATAACTTTAAAGTACATGTTATAAATGATAAATAGTTCATTACAGAATGCTAAAACTGATATCAAACTATCAATTATTTCTACTATTAGTAATTCAAACCAAATAAGAATAATAATTAGGAATACCATTGTTTACATTGATACACTGGTACCAGAAAAATACAGATAATAAACTCACTAATTCCTTTTTATTGCATTCATTATACAAAATACACAGTTCATATTATATTAGCATTTGAGTTTTTAAATATATCATTATATTATTAATGTTATTAACTCCAATTTGCAAGAATATCAAGTTTTGAAAATTGACCCTTATAATAACTTTTAGTTGCCATACTTGGTCAAATGTATGATTTCCTACAGGGTCACATAAAATTCTGATGCATGCAATTTTGGCATAGTTGGCCTAATTTTGTATAATTTTGATGTAGGTATTGTTTTTCTTAATAAACTATAGTTATGCCACTAAACATTTAATCGCCTGTGAAAACATGTGTATAATGTTTAAACAATAATTAAATCATAAACATACATTTATTTTATATTTAAAGATGAAACTATAATTTAATAATTAAACCTTATTCATATCATTCAATATTTCTATCATTTATATCTAAATATTTGAAGCTATTATAAATTATTACAGTATTGTTGGCAATTAGATGCAATAGCTTTTAAAAAAATAGAAGAATTCCACTATCTAGAAGTACTGCTTAGTACAAAGAATGATTGTTGTGAGGATAGCAAAGGCAGAAAGAAAATCCTTTGAACTACCAAAATTCTTCAAATCCAAAGCTCTCTCCAAGAAAACAAAACTAAGATTGTACACGGCGATAATTAGACCCACTTTCACTTATGGGTGTGAAGTGTGGACAACAAATGTGACGACATAGAACTATTGAAAATAAAATGCGGAGAGTGATATGTGGACCAGTTCGTGATACAAGGACGTATGAATCAAGAAGAAAGTTTAACAAGGAACATCAGGAGGAACTAGGCATGCACCAGTTACTAGTTACATAAAAGGACAAAGAATTGAATGGCTGGGTCATATTATAAGAAGCGAACAAGAAATCATTAGAATATTTATGGAATGTAAACCGGAAAGGAAAAGGCCTCGAGGCAGACTGAGGAAGAGGTGGCTAGATATAGTAGAAGAGGATCTTAAAGCCCTGGGAGTGCAAGAATGGAAGGAAATTGTGCAAGACCAAGAGAAATGGAGGGATGTAGTGATGGCGGCAAAAACTCTAATAGAATTTGTAAAGGCCAGTGATAATGATGATGATTGTTCGCAATTTGTTCATATAATTGTGTTCAGGTGTTAAGAAATTATAAATTTTATAATTCATAATAAAAATCCTCGCGTGACAGAGTTATGAATATTAAATACTAATTCTATCAAAATTATTAATCCCATCTTAAAATCAACTTATGTTTTTATTATTATTATTATAATAATAAAACATGTATATGTTCATTTAATCACAATACATTGACTTAATTATTTATTTTACCATAAATATGTAATGCACTATTAATAAAAACAAAATATTTAAAATATTAATGTTTTATCACTCTTTTGTTTCGTCTTTAGAATATTTTATCATTTAAACTTACCAATTGTGCACCATGAGTTTTTGTACAGCTAAAAGTGCTTCATAACGCACATTTGCATCATCATGTGATAATAGTTGCATTACAAGTTGTTTTCCACCCAGTTGTTCAATTATACTGTAAAAAATAAATCTACTGTTAAGTTACTCAAATAATTTTATTTAAAAAAAAATATTTTACTGTTTTCCACGTGGATAATGTCTAACATATTCACCAACATCGAAACTAGCAACACTCAAAACAAGTGGATCTCTGCTTGTTTCTAACAAATGTACCAAGATGCGTAAAAGTTCATAATTTCTTTCATTTAAACGAGAAGCATTTTCACGCCAAAACTGTGCTGACCTATGAACTGGACTCCATTCTAAACGGCCAGATTTTACTTCAGTGGCGTATTCATCAAAAGAACTAAATTTATATTACATATAAACGTATTTAAAATCATGTTAATAAATTAATTATACTATTAATTTATTATGTTTCTATGAATATACCTAAGATCTTGTACAGATGCTTGTAAGCGTTCATTTAAAAACTGAATGTCTTCAACTATATCTTCATCATCAAATTTTCTTTGTTCAAGAATACTAAGCTGCTTTAAAACTTTGCTCTGAACCATTGCAATACAATGTTCTTTAGATGTAGAACTATCTTCTGGTTTCTCAATTAAATTCTAAAATAAAATAAAATATTAAAAGATATTTTTTACTATATGTATTATAAATTTACCCTGAATACAGCAAGAATAATCCGTGTAACTTTTTCTTTCACTGAATCACTTAAAATGTCTGCCAAAATAGGAATAACATTAAATCTAAAACATTGTAAATCCTAAGTTAGTCGATAATTAAGTTTACAATTTAAATTATTAATATAACTTGTTCATTCGTTCAGCCAATCGTGGATTAAATGTCATTACCCAGACACAGAATATCAGCTGATATTGTATTTGGAAGTTAACACGTCCTGATAATATACTTAAAAGAGTAGATATACCATCAACTGTAATGAATGCAGTTCTATATTCATCACGGCGCAGTAACATTTGCAAGCAACGAGCTACTGATTGCATATATTCATTGTTCTGAAAATGTATACATTTAATACTATAAATTTTAAATACTAAATAAATAACAACTATAAAATAACTAAATTGTTATTCAAATTATAAGGTAAATCATTTAATGATGTTCAATATTAATGGTACTACTAAGATAATCTTACAGCAGCTAACAATTGTTCTTTAATCCAGTTTAAGTAAAACTGAAGATCAGTTTGATTAATAAGATCAGTAGAGTAGCAAGCAAATTTTGCTATGATACGAGCAGACATATTATTTATAAATCCATCTGCAGCATTTAATAAATTTAAAAAATTTCCACACACGGGCTCATTTTTGCTAAGAGCATATTCATGAAATATTTCTACACGCGATCGATCTTCCTGTAAAATAAATTACTTGATTACCTAATCTGGTTTGTGAAAAATTATTAATTACTAATAGAAGATTTACTCACTGTCAATAGATCATCAATTAGCACAAGCACATATTGAATTGTTGATTCCTTAGAAATATGTTCCAATAAACTAAAGAATGCCTTAGCAGCTTTAGAACTATTGCTGTTTAAAAATTGCCCTTTTGCATCAGTTACATCATATGCACTAATAAAGTCAAACACATCCTGCGAAATCATTTGTGACCTATAAACAAGAAAAATTATTAAAGATAATATATAATACACAGAAAACATTACCAATTTATTTACTGTAAGTAAGAAGACCAATTTGGACTCAAATTTCTTATTTCTGCTGCTTGTTGCTGCAAAACACTAGTAGCAGCAAACATATCTGTAAAGATTAGATTATTACGATTTAAAAAACTTGATATTTATACGAATATTTCATTATTTTTGTATTTATATAAATAATATTAATATAAATTGTCCAGAGGTACACGCCCTTTTATTTGCAACACTTTCAATGCTTACTTACCAATATTTTCCTCAGGAAAAGCTGGCAAAATATCCTTTATACTTGTCGTTTTTGACATTTTCACTGTTTTTATTGTAATCCAGATTATTTTAATAAATTTAGATTAGAGAAATTTATGAATTATTAAATTGAACTATTAGAAAAAAATTTATGGTAGTCTAATGTTTATCTCTGAAATACATAGGCCAATTCAGTTTTCTGTTAATGGAAATCAGTATGACCATAATACAAATTTAAAAATATCGAAAGTAAATTTATAATAAACAGCTGTTTTTTCTGAAATGAATGGATTCTTAACATTAAAGACTTCATGAGATAGCTATATATTATTAAATTGTAATACATTCATTAACTCATTGTGCTTAAATTCACATAATATAAATGTATAATAAATATTAAAATATTTTATATGGGTTTATAATCTAGTACATATTATAATACATAATATTATATTATAATCAACGATATTATTAAAGAAAAGTATTTAACTATAATAATAAATTAAATAAAACTGATAAATACATATATACTTATAATTAACTATTTAAGCAAATTATTTTTTAATAAGCTATTAAGACACATAAACATTTATTAAATATACCAAGAATAAGTATAAATAGTAAACAAGGAATTAAAAAAGAATTGTTTAATTTAATTTCATCTAATGATTAAATATTAATCGTAAACAATCAAATATACAATATATATTTAGTTGGGTTGTCAGCTTAGATGAAAATTATTAACTTAACTTTATTTTTAAAAAGTAAAAGTTAATTTTACTTTTTACACAGCGTCAGTTATTCTTATTTTTTAATATTAAAATATTAGAATTAAATGCAAAATTATTAAAACCATACAAATTTAATTATCAAGATTTAAAAATATTATATTTATATAAATAATGGTCCGATTGCCACAAGTAGGGTATGCTTTGGTAGCAAATTGCATTTAATTGGTACTTTATTTAGCTCATTTTTTTTCAAGTTTTTTTGGAATAAAAAAAATTACCAAAAAATGGATGAAAGACTACGAAATTCTCGGAAACTGTTATCCTAACAAATATGATTTTAAATGTACTTGTGAATTTTGTTGAGTATTCTCATAGATAGTAAAATTTTGGAACAGTTCAGTATAATATATTGTATATCTGACCGAGTCTTGTTCAGATCTCAGAATAGTATTTTCGAATGTATTACTGCATTCAAATCTTAATTATAATAAACCACTAATTTCTCCAAGGACTGATGGGATGAAGGAAGAACGCCCAGTATCAACTTTCTTGCATTTTAAAACTATTATAGGCTTATTTCTTTTCAAAATGTAGCTTTAAAACATGAAAGAACAACCTGTATGACAGAAATCAATATTCGTATTTGACAAAATTACTTACTAAATTACTAAAATGTTGGATTGCTTTCTTAATCCCGATTGAATCTACAAATTTAAATTTTGGATTCTAAGTAATTTCTTGAATATTAAATTTAAACCAATTTAACGATAGATAAATAATTTGTATAGTAATTTAAAAATTAAGACTTAACATGTTGTACATTTATCATATACCGACTACTCGTCAGTAACTGAATATTAAATATGGTAATAACATGAAATATATTTTTAAAGGTAAATCGTAAATATCACACAGGAAAGATTGGATTGCATAACTGGGGCTGTGATAGATGAATCATTCTACGAAAGTATTTATATGAATTTGAATTATGATAATACATCTCATATTTCCACAATGTATCATATTCGCAAAACTACATTATTTTGTAATAATTTAATTAAAAGAATGATTTTTGTCAAACCGGCATTGAATTGGCCAATCTAGGTGTAGGTTTCCTTTTTTCAACGGGTTATAATAAATTAATAATTATTATTTCAATCCAAATACAACATCCAGCACTATAAAAATAATATATAGTATAGTATACATTTAAAGTATTCTATATTTTTTATTTCTATTTGTAACAATATATCATTATATCATTTGTATCTTTACTCTACACATTGTAAATTTATTAACTATTAATTATTATAGCTTGTTGGTATAATGTCATAATGGAATAATTGGATAAGTTAAATTATTTCAAGTTGGTTATATTTATGAAACTAATCAAACACAAGGCTGTCGAATATCTTAAATTCCTGATTTCCTAATGTAATATTGATAATTCAATGTTTAATAATTACACTATTGTACCAAAGTTCATTATAATATTATAATATTTTATTACTTCACACTCAATTATTTTAACTTTGTTGTCTTATTGTCTAACCTTCATTTATCTACTCGCCCTATAGCTTATTAACGCCCAATCAAATACTATAGATTATCAGCTCAAACTCAACTATCTCACAAGTATAAAGTACTTTACTACTTTGCATCTTGTAATAAATACTAAACATGTTGAATTCCGCTGAACATTTCCTTGTACTGTTTGTATTGCAAAACATTTCTAACATTATCTTTTATTAATTAATATCTGTCGTCTAGGATTAAATGATTTTTTTAATGTACATAATCTACGACAAAATGTAGTTAAAAAAAACTTTTCATAAGTAAAAAAAAAAAAACACTGAGCCAATTGAAATTACTTCACATTTTTTAATTATTTATATTTTGATTATAGACCTTATACTAATTTAAATTCTATGATTTTTATTTACTATTAATGTATTATAAAAAATCATGGTCGCCTTTGGGGTGGGAATGTGGGTCTGGTAGCTAAGATTTGGAAGGTAAGGTAAGAAAAAATAATTGTATAATTTACATACCTACCTTACCTTACCTTACCATACCTTAAAGTATCACAAATTTAAAAGTAGGTACCTTTTAAAAAATATAATTGTTTTCAACTATAACTCAATGAATAAAATATATTTGATTTTAAATGATAATTTATAATTGAACAAACTTATCCCATCTAATCACTCTTAAAAAATGTAATGTAAGTATTTAGTGCCAAGTATATGAATGACTGAGCCTCGTAAATTGTCCTACCACAAACTCGCAAATTTTATGAGTGGCAGTTGTACTAAGTTATATTATATTATAAATATTTAAAATTTTAATATTTCCTCTTATTACATGTTGGATTTATGAATTATTATATAAACTTCTAATATAGGTGTGGATTTATGTCTTATTATAATCTATTCAAACTTATTAAACTCTTAGTAATGCAAACCAATTCATACAATGTTGATGAAGGGAATATAGCACTTCAGACTACAGAGCAAAATGTTAAGTATTCAGACTCACAGATGTTGCATAGATATTATAATATTGTTTGTAGTTACCAGCAACTAGTTATATTGTTAAAAATGATCCGAAAATTTTGAATAATACATAACAATAAATGTTTTTTCTACAAGTCCATACAAAATCGAAAAAATACTATGTAACAAATAGAAAATAGTAGTGAACATTTTACAATAAAAGTTAATTTTATACAAAATCATGCAAATTAATGTAATGAATATTATAAAAGATCATATTTGATAATTTATATTACTTGCTATATATATTTATATTTTTCCAAAAATGTACAATCTTTAATTAATAGTTTATATTTTATAGAGTAATCAGTGGTCTATTTATGGTGGTGACTGGAGAGGATATAGAATATAAATCTGTAGCACGACATAACTAAATTTTTATAAAGTATACATATTTACTATTTTAAGAACTATATCCCCATCAATATTTCCTAAATATACCATTGTTGGCAATCACTTATTATATTACATACAAATAACATGATTTTGAATTTAATAAATGGTTATAAACCTTCCACAATATATCATTTAGGTTGTATGAAAAATACTAATTTATGAGCTTTCACTTTTATTATCTTTTTTACATAGTGAATAATGTATAAAAATAACCTAAACATTTTATTTTATCACTAGATTTGAATAGAATGGTAACTCATTCATAATAGGAGCATATCTAAGGGAGGTATAACTATTATTATAATACACAGTGCTGTAGGTGATCACCAAGGATGCATTTTAACCCGCATGCAAACGCCCATTGAACGTTTTAATTATGCGAATAGCGATAAGAAAAAAGGCATACAATTTTGTTTTGTCACAGGCACAATGAAAACCAGCTGATAATACATATTTTATGTGCGATATGTTATAAATTTTTACGTAGTATAGTATACATTTTACAATTTTTAAGTCCATTTCTCTTTCTCATAAATTTCTTAAATATATCGCTAGTTACTCATTATTAAAGCATAAAGTTATACTTCATAAAATATTATGAATATCAACAATATTCAAATTCTAATCATGAATATTACCAACAGGTAACAATATTAACAAATAACAATTAACTATGACTTACCATGTTTAACAATGATGTACAAATGATATATCATTATAATAAAGTTAATCTTTTATAAAATGATTAAAAATATTAATAAAAAAAAAAAAAAAATACTAACCATTTAGAAAATGTTATTTGCGTATAACAATCACGTATTTCAAAGTACTTCTCTGAAAATTAAAATTATGTAATTTTTTGAAATATAGAGTAACAATTGATTAACATAAAATATGAATTATTAATAAAAAAAAATATATTTACTTGATATTTCATATTGAAAAAGCTTGTTTGATTTTTACTCCATAAATAGTTTTGGTAGAATATCATAGTGATGCTGAAATTAATATAAAAAATAATGTATCTAATTTTAAAATATTACTATATAATAGAAAAAGTATGTTGTACTATTAAATATTATTTATGTATACATAAAACAAAATTGTGTTTGCATAAGTATAAAAACCAATATGTAAATATTTAATACCAAACATAAAATATAATTAATTTATATATAAATTCATCATATATTCATCCAAGAATATATTTTAAAAATTAACATTATAAATAAGGGGAAAATAAAACATTCATGCTGGTAAAATAAACAAAACAAAAAAATATACACAACTGAATTAACACATTTGAAAACATACATACTTACAAAACATTGAAGATGTTCCGTTTTCTGAAGACATTCATTGACACAAATTGACAGCTATTCGACAATATTAACCCATATTTCGACTTTATATTTTCAACATTAAGAATAATTCCAACTTTACATTGTAAATGGTATATTGTCATATTGAACTCATTTAAACTAATATAAGTATTCCACACAGGCAGATAATTTTACATTTAGTATAAGTTAGTAAACAACTTATTTTATACTAACAGACAGTCTACACCAATAAAAATAATAATCATCATTCATTCATTCAAACTACAAATAATTAAATACAAGGATTATGGCAGTCATGCTTGATAATAAAATAAATAGTAATAGTATTACTAGAAAACTTAATATACCCTAACCAATTGTATGTAATATAAAAATAAAATGTTTGGTATATATATATATAAATATATATTTTATTGTACAATAATTATTAATAAGAAAAAAAAAATTATATGGTTTTTATTATTACGGAACACATAAATTAACAAAGTTATTGGATCTAACTTTATCAGAACAATTATTAAAATGCATTGATATAATTAAATTGAAAAGATAAATCACATGATTTATCATTTTCTTTATGCTAATGTGAACATCAGTCAATTTTTTATTGATGAAATATATTTTATTATAAATATTTTTTTTTATTCATACATATAAAAAGACGCCACACCTGCATGTGTTGTCTTTGTCTATCCAACAGGAAACATAATACTTGTTTTGTGTGGGACAACTTTACTCAATCTGTATTTATGGTAGGAATACCAAATTTTAACAATTAATAAAGAAGAACATTATCTATATCGTAGTGTTATTATTTTTTTCATAACATACGTACATGTGAAATTATTTCCATGGAAATATTCTTTTTATATTATAACTTTTTAACTTATTGCTTTAACTAATTAAGTCATGTTATTAAAAAAAAAAAAAATGAAAACACTACGACAAATATTGTTCTATTCTATTAATTTTTAAAATTTGAATACAGATTGAATAGTTGCCCCGCATAAAGCAAGTTTTACTATATATTTCCTGTCGGATAGACATAGACATCATATGCAGGGTGTAGCGTCCTCTTAAATACCTAGTTTTTATTATGAGAATATTGATCCACTATACATTACATTAAATTTTTTTTTAGAAAAAAGACAAATCAAATCATTTACCATAGATGTAAATAAGTAGAAATTTTGATGTTATATTTTAAAATCTGATTTTATGCTTAAACATTTGTATAATTTATCAACAATGGACAAATTTGTAATTAATATAATATGATTAAATTGAATGAAATAACAAATATTTTTAAATATAACTTATTAAACTAATGTATAAGTATACACTTTGACTATTTAAAATTTATTTAGCTGGTAATACAATTAATAAATATTTAAAATTAAAAAAATAATTATACTGTAGATATTGAAAGCCATTATACCATCCATTTATTTTCATTACATAAAATTAAAATCCAGTATTAAGTTATATGTTAGACATACAGACATAATAAAAGTAGTATAACATTTTCAAACATTTATAATTTTTAAAAGTTGATTATAGATTATTTCATACAACATGGTTATCACTTATCGGCATATATTAAACTTTAAGATAAAAGACAATTATTACATGTTTTGAATCAGATATTATAATTTTCAATTAAATAATGTCACACAAAATACAATCATACCATTTGTAAGTTCATTCGTACTATTAAAAGATAATATTTTTCATTATTTGAGTATTTAAATTATATTATTAAATTGTATATTCTTGTAAAATAAATTACCTTATACTAACAATTGTATTGTAATAAATAAATGTACCATAATACACAATGAATATATATATATATATATATGTGTATATTTAAAACATACACAAATGTATAATAAATATGATTATATATATATATATATAAAATAAATATGATTATATATATAAATATATGTGTTTTTAAATTTTGATTAACAAATAAATTTGTTCAGTAAAATAATTTTCTTTCAGCCATGCCACACATTCATATTCACTCTGAAAAAATGTATTTTAATAAAACAATCCTTATTCCAACTTACATTTCTACTGAACAAATTTCAACTAAGAAATATAATCAAGTTTTTTTTATATAAATATAATCAAATATGTACATAGTACAATGAATCAAAAACTTATATGACTGGCATATTTTAAAACAAAAAATTGTTTTCCAAATAAAATAATTTTTAGTTTTGCATTTAATTACCATTATCTCATTCAACGATTGCCTGATGAATTGTAATCATTATTAGCACGTTTTCTGTTATTGTAGTTATTTCTTTGAGACCATTGATTGTTTCCACTGGGTGGTGGTGGTGGTGGCATCATACGACCATTAGCCAGACTCCATCCTGCAGCTTGTGTTAATGCAGCAGCAACAATAGCTGGACTCAAAGGCAACATTGGGTTATAGCTATCTTGTCCATTAATGCCCAAAGATTGTAGATTTGGCATATCTACATTTCCTCGATTATCATGTTGCGAATGATACCAATTACGATAATTATCATTATGGCGATTATTGGAACGTTCCCATGGTTCACTAGGTGGAGGAGTTTGATGGCGATTTTTAGGTACTTGTGGTTTCGGGGCAGCTTCAGAAACACGCACTGAAACGTCTTTAACAATATGATCTTCACCACATAAACTAGCAGCAACCTCAGGATCGAGAAAAGTTACAAATGCAAATCCACGGAATGGATTCTTAGGTACAAACACATTAATAACTTCTCCAAATTTGCTGAAGTACTCACGAATATCATCAGCTGATAAATCTTCTGTTACACGACCCACAAATACTTTTCCAGAAAGTTCTGAACTATTTCCTTCCTAAATTTTATAAATATTTAGATAAATAATACATACACAATAACAATATGAGTATACTAAAATTCAACTTACTTTAGATTTTGGAACTTTAACTTCACAGTTACGACCATCAATTTTGTGTCGCTGTGAAAGAACTCGCACTTGTGATTCTAAGTTGGTATATCTTAAAAATCCATATCCTCGTGACTGTCCATTTTTATCTCTTTTAATCTAATAAGAACCATGGTAAAATATTCAATATAATTAAAAACTATTATAAAATGTATTTATACTTCTAAATTAAAAACAAAAAATATAGCAATATACATAATCTTAAAGTTTAACACATATATATGATATAACATATAAAACTTGTTATGTCCAACCTTAATTAACCATAAGCTATATTTATGACAAAATTTCCAAATTTGTACAATATAAAGAAAAAACTGTATCTATGGTACATATAGTTTATATTTTAACAACATATATAATTATGCATATATAAATTTATTTATAAATTCGAAATATGACTAATTTCATTCTGAATATTACTGAATACTATACAATTAAAATGAAAGTTTTTAAGGTAAAAATGTATAAATGAGCTGTTCAACTAAAAATAACTAGCAATTAGTATTTCTAATATAAACAAAGAGTAGTTAATACAAGGTGGTTGGTTATTTAATCTCCAAAATTAAAATACATTAACCTATTTAAGATAGTACTATAATATAGAAATTAATTTTATTTATTTAAAATATAAAAATTTGATTTAAATAAATTTCACCAAGTTTAAAATCGAGTAACAAAAGTATATAATATAACATCAATAAAGTTTCTTACAACTTTTTACAATTACCTGTAACATTAAGAGGTCACCAAATTGACCAAAATATTCTTTTAATTTTTGTTCATCGTAAGTGTATGGTATATTTAAAACCACTAAATCTGAACATTTCAATTTTGTCTCTAATCTCTTTGTTTTAGCAGTTGGATTTTCTACATTATCATCAATCTTCCTTTTGTTTTCTACTAAAATTATAAATATAAAATATACTTGTTTTTATATTATAATAATTATTAATTATAAATTACTTTAAATATAAGATTATTATTTATTTAAAAGTTTAAAGTCTAAGTTTTAAAACTGTAGTTGTATAGCAATATTTGTGTTCTGTGTTATTATAAACGAAAGATGAAGTACATATTTATTGTATTTATACCTACTATAATATGTCAATGACCAAAAACAAAAGAAAATAATTAAGTCTTTAGAAAATAAACACTATTTATTTACTTAAATGGTTTATATTAATAATTTATTTTTATTTATTTCAGATAAAAAATATTCCATATAAATTTTAATTTAATAAAGATAATTAATTACTTAATATTACTATATAGGGTATTTAACAAAGGACATACCTATCTAGGTATTCTCAGAATAATAGTTAATCATAAAAAGTAACATTGTTTAAATTATTGTGTATAAAAAACAATATAAAATTTTTTTACAGTTAATGTCATCAGTAAGTATCTATCATACCTTTGTCTATCCAACAGGAAGTATAACAAATATGCAGTCATATAAAACTTTATTACATATGAGTTAAATTTACAAATAAAACACTTATTAACAAATTTAAAGATTGGAACTTTTATGATGTTCTATTAAAGGATTTTCATGAAAGGCCATCTAACAACAAAGTTATAGTGTTTTAATTTTTTTCATATTTTAAATAAATATAAGTTCATTGTCAGAAAACATTTTACAAAAATCCAACTGAAAAACTTCAAAATATTTCCCTCTTTAAATTTGGTAATAAGTGTTTAACCTGTAAGTTTAACTCAGATGCCACAATCTAAGTAAAATGTGACTTGATTTTACTATATTATCCGTTGGATAGTCAGAGATAGAGATATATTTATAGATGAAAATCATTAAATAATTTAAAATATATTACTATTACTGTAAAATAATTAATGATTATAAAATTACCTTTAGGGAAAACACAATAATAAGGTGTCTTTCCCCATTCATTATCAGGTACATGGAATCGGCCATCAGCTAATCGAACACCTCTCACAACATTATTTTCAGTACGAAACTTAAGACCACTTGCTCCTGGAAACTGGGCCGTTAATGTGGACAACAATAATGTACCATTATCTTCAAGCGGTAGTTCAACAGCTTCACCATACTCTTCATCAGATACCAAAACGTACTTGACAGACATATTTGAAAACAATACAATTGTTTTGTGTTTCAAACGAACTAATCCAGTTTTTACACAAAAATTGTGCAGATTTGCCAAAATTATTTTATATAGTAGGTACTTAAGATATTAATTGATAATTTTTTGTAATTATGTACATTATTTTATAATTTATATTTATACATAAATTCTAAATACAATTAAACTGCAATCGCAAACTCGAAGGTCGACTTAAAATTGAAAAATTGGCAATACAAATCACTAGACACTATAGTTAATGATTAGTCATTACTCATTAGGTACAATATTATGGCTATAAAGTATAAATAAATTATTATAATTATATGTAATATTATATTATTATATATTGATATACAATAAAAAGAAGTACATGGTAAAATTCTACATTAGCTTTAGCAAACAGCACTACAATCGTAAATTGTAAATAGTTCCTAGTTTGTAGTTACACTGTTACACATTCCGATTCCATTAACTATGAAAATTGATAAGATTAAACTTTAAATCAGCATTAATTTAAGGTTAAGCACGGAAATATTGATTATTAAACATATTCTCATGGAAAAATGTTTAATCTTAAAATATTTTCCATCATTAAAGATAAACTATTATTTATAGACAGTGTCCCAGATCTATTTACTAATTGCAATATCTCCTTTTTGTAAATTGTTTTTTATTTATTTCTGAAAACACCATGGAAAATATTATTTTGGGTACAAAACTGAAATACTCGTATGTAAATTCCCCAAAAAATATTATACTACTGAATTACTAACACGTAAATTTCTCTAAATCAAATAGAACCAATTAACTTTATTCAACAGTGAAGTTTTTTTTTTCATTTATTGAAAAATTTATGTATCTGACATCATTCTTTATAATAATTTAGTACTTTAATATCATGGTTCCAGGGGCGTAGCGTTTGCGTATGCTGTGTATGCTAACTTCACAAATTATAAAAAAAATTTTTTATATATTAATAATGCTAATTTTTGTAAAAAAAATTTCAATTGTACTAATTTTGTATTAAAATATATTATATATTGTATATTATGTTTATACATAATATTATGTGGATTTTATTGATATTAATGAAGTTCATTAATCATTGAGATTGATTAATCCGCAACACCGCGCTATAGTCCTTATAATATCTAGTGGCTAGTACCTACCATGTTTATTATGTACACAGTATGCACGTTGGCGATTGCATACGGGTACAGACATTCAGCGACAGTTATTTATATTTCTTATCGATAATATTAATAACAAAACACGTTACGCTCGCGGTCGTGTATGCGGAATCAGTATTGCCATTGATTTTATTACACACAGATGAGCCATACTATAGGAATTATTGGAAACAATTTTTGTAGTTGTTTTAAAATCCGAGAGATATCGTTATTATATTTGAAAACTATTTTATTTTATTTTTAAAGTGATCTAGTTTTATAGACAATAGAAGCTATTATACGAGTCTGCCCGCATCGTGTATTATCTGTTTACTACAGTAGTCCATAGAATGTTAAGGTGCGTCCACATTAGACGCAACATGTGTAACATGCAACATGCAACATTTTACTGTAACAGTTTTCGGTGTTCGTTTACATTGTTGCATTCGCATGTCGCAACCTTAGTTTGCAACATGTTACAAGTCATAATTTAGTGGTTTTCATTAAAAAAAAAAATCAGTCTCTTGAAATTAAGAGTATAGTCAACATGTCTACTCGGGTAGCTGCTGCTGCATATATCTTTATTTCCCTAGCTGTAAAGTCGAAGGAAGTAAAATCTAAGAAAAGTCGAAGGAAACGTAGGTGGTGGCAAACTCGACTGTTCGCTCACAGATCGAATTTTGGTGGAAGTACATTATTGACTGACTTGAGAGCTCAAGAAATAAATGGTCAATTTCAAAATTTTTTAAGACTGTCTTCTAGTGACTTTGATTACCTTATTAATTTAATCGGACCTAAAATTGAATAAATCTTTTTTTTTTTTTTTATCATGTTTGAACCGAAAACCGGGAGGGGACCGCTTTCCCATTACTTCCTCCCGAAAATTGAATAAACCTATACAGCACTTAGAGAACCCACAAGTGTTCAAGAAAGATTAACTGTAACTCTTCGTTTTCTTGCAACCGGTGAATTATTTTCCAGTCTCCAATACCTCAAGCAAAAGAAACCCAAGCATTATTTTTTAATAGGCTATTAAAATGATTTTTATGCGTAGGATTCCATAATATTTCTTTATCACGGTACATTTCTATAAATTTTAAAATAATTTCGTTTGACCACTCGAACATTGTATATTCGAAATGAAATATTTTAATTAGGTTAAACAATAAAGACTAGCCCGTTTCAGTGTCAATCGTCAACTGCCAGTTGGTATAGTAAAAATTATTAATAATATATTAGTTATTAGTACCATGTTCGCAAACCTGTCCATACAGGTGACAACATGCTCGTGTAACATCCTTTGATGTTTCGCTAAATTACCGACTGTCAGCCGATCGCCGGTTTGTTACACAAATGTGTTACAAGCTCACTGGATTGTTACAAGAATATGTTACAAAAACGCGTTGCAAGTTGCGCGTTGCAGTTGCATGTTACACTAGTGTGGGCGCACCTTTACAGTCTGAATATTGTATAAACAGGAATACCATTAATAAAAGTATAAAACATTAAAACGTATTAAAATATAAAATACTTATTAGTCACCTGCTCGAAATTCAATACAAATATGAAAAAAGAAGTATTCATTATTCAAATGATTACACAAATTTTAGTTTGCATTATAAGTTTTTTTTTTTTTGTTTCATATTTCATATTTTTGTTATATTATAATATAATATCAAAATTAAATTTACAACGAAAATGAGAACATTAAAATTTACAACCAGTAGAAATCAATCGACTGTAAATCATAAAATTAATATTAAAAAAGAAACCTTAAATTCTAATTTATTAAAAATTACGTTTAAATTATTTATATTTTTCATTATTAGGTATATATTATACATATTATATTTAATAGTCACATTTAAACTATAAATTTTTTAAAATTTTTTATTAAACGAAGTTTATAAACAGGTATATACAAAATAGTGATAGTAAATAATATTGTAACTTATTAAAATTATATTATATTTGTAAATTTGTTATATTTCGTTAATAATTATTATAACAATATAAAATATAAAATAAAAATATAAAACTTTTTCACTGATTAAATATCAAAATTTACAACAAATGGTTCAAGTTTCACAACTTTTGTCAACATTATAATATTACATATAACACGAATGTAAATTACAAAATATAATATATATAATATAAAATTATTGAATTACATTTTTACAATGTTTCTTATAATATAACAAAATAACAATCTACCCAACTTAAATATTAATTAATTAAAAATTTTTAATAAAATTTAACCTACTTATTTATATATATGACTTAAAATTTTTAATTTTTCAATTTTAGCTAATTTTGATGTAGTTGCATATTGTTGAATTTTTTAAAATATTTTACAAATTAAAAGTAGCCGTATAAATGTACAATGTATAGTTTATGTTCAATACAATTGATGTTAATATTAATTCACGTGTTTATAATATCACAATTTTGTATTTTTTGCGTGAAATTATGCCTAATTTTTTTTCTATGTTGCAAATTTTCAAATTCGTTTTCAAAAATATTTAATATTCTATCAATTATATTGTTAAAATCTTTTGTTGGTGCTTTAAGTCTAGTGTCCAAAGAAGAATAGTTTTTATTCAATATTAATAGTTGATTTTTTTCGTCTAATAATTTTTCAATAATTAATTGTCCTTCACAATATTTATAATTAAATTTTTTAATACATTTAAATGTCAAATATCCAAATATATCTTATGTTCTTCTACAAAAAAAATATGGTTTACTTTCATTAATTCCTAATGCTTTTAACGCACTTTGGTTTTTGTGCCTTGATCACAGACCAACATTTTTGAACATAAATTTATTTTCAATAATTCTGTTATAACATCAACTATTAAATTGTTTAATAATTGATGATTAATTCCAGAGTGTACTAGAAAATACGCTACTGGAAATTTCCACGAAGTATATACTCCTCGAGCCATAAACACCATTACCGAATTTGCGGTTTTATTTGAACGACCATAATGTCTAAAATCTTCAAATCCTTTTATAAAATCGTAGTCTTTTGAATAATCTAAAAATTATTTTATGTATATTTCGTCAAAACTAATACTGCATATTTTATCAATGTTTGATTTATTTTCAAATTTTTTTTGTATATGTCCAAAAAACGAAGCACTAAATACAAGTAAAAGTTTTGACTCACCTATCCAACGACGGATTGTAGATGGACCCGGTAAATTAATATTTTGAAGTCTTAAAAATTTGTAGGCTGCTGGCGATTTATAAAATAAAGTTAAAGCTAAATTTTTTTCTTCTAATGTCCAAGTCGTTCACTTAGTTTTCAATTGCATTGTAACTATTGCTCGAGAATTTTTAGATGGAAATTTATGTGAGTATATAAGACTTCGTAATGTGTTACGTATTTTATATCGAATTACACTCCCTTTTAATTTACTTATTTGTGCAGTTTTATAACGTAACTTATTTTTCTGTTCGTCAATTTTTTTATTTAATTTAATTTTCCTCGGGGTGTCTTCATCTGTGTATATCATGCTTTTTGAACTTAAGGTAGGCATATCAATTATATCATTAATTCTATTTCGTTTTCGTAAATAGAAGACGGGCTAAGAAAAATCAATTCAGTAACATCACTTCTATTTTTACTGTACACTTTATTTGGAGTTAGTGTTTTTAATTGAAAATCAATTTCATCTATCTTTTTATTTTCATAAACTAATGATAAATTATTACCTATTACAAAAAAAAAAAAAAAAAAAATTGGTTTTAATACTTATTTTACAATGTTATAAGGCACAAAATATTTAATTTATAAATTCAGTTTGAATAATTATTATATTGTTAATTAAAAAAAGTGGGATGGTCGATTGTGAACGTTCTTCCTTCGTCCCTTCGGTCCTCGGAGAAATTAGTGGTTTATTATACTTAAAATTTGAATGCGATAATATTGCATTAGAAAATACGATTCTAAACGAAATTCAATATATTACAATATACTATACTGATAATCTATTCCAAAATTTTACCATATGGGTGTAAATTACGAATGTCAATATTTAGAATAAATTTCAAATTCTTACGATCTAAACTTAATTAGTTATCATGAAATAAAATAATGAAACAGTAATTTTGCCGATTTTCAAGAACTTTCACTTTAAAAGCTTATAAAAAAACAATTGTCATCACAAAATTAGTACGATAAGTGTTAAAAATTTGATAATTCCAAAAATAGTGTATTTCAGTATCCCCTAGATCTCCTCAAAATTGCATTTCAATACAAGATCATCCATCTGAAATATTAAGTGTTACCAAAAATCGTGATCACACTGTATATAATATTTATTTTAGATTAGCCCAATTAATATTATATACATGATACATAATTATATAAAATGGAATAAACTATATTATTATACTAATTATATAATATTAATAATAAAAATGATTCACAAAATCAATAAAATTTACAAAATAAGAATAAGAAATGATCTTGGGTCTGTGGGGAAGGGGGTCCAGTAGTCCTGGATCCCATTGTAAATATGTCACTGAGTATTCTCAAAGAGTATACTACATATACAACGTACACTCTCAAGCTTTTATTAAAAAAGTATACTTAAAATACTCTAAAAAAATACTAAAAATACTAAGTCTTAAGGAAATCGCATAGCAAAAATAAATATTTATAATATATTTGTTAGATTTTTTTGTAATTTTACACTGTTATAATGAGATATAGTATTTAATTATCGTGTTTGGTGACTTATACCTGTATATTGCAATATTGCCTATTATTAGGGATAGGATTTTGTAGCATTTGCAGTTTCTTTCATAGTACTGTAGGACATAGCTAATCAAAAACATAATTCCATTCGTTCATCACAGAGTTCAAATATGCAATTTTGTTTTTGCTTTTTTTAGCTTTATAATTAGTTTTTGTTAACTATACACATATTTAACATTTTTAGAATATTTACGTACATATTTATCTAAATTATTATTTATTAATTTATTTTAATTGTATTATTATTTATTATATATATTTCATGATTTCGTAGTGAAATATTATTGCCTTATCGGAAAATATTTTTAAAATAGATTCTTAGATTTTGTCAAAGTGATTACCGAGTGGGGAGTAGAGGTTACGTCGTAATACGTTGACTGTCTGGACTTCAGACGCAATAAGCTGTTTAGTTGTTCTAAGAATTAATTGATGTGATTATGTGAATATATAAAAATGTGTTTAATAAATTATTTTTTGATATTAAAAATATTTTTCAGCTAAACTTAAAAATGTTCGTCTTTTTTAGTTGCATTTTCCTGGTTAAAATGTTTTTTTTTGTATTATTATTGGCAATTTTTTAATTCCTTATTGTAAGTTTTTAGTGCTTCATTTTCCTAGCCCAACTTATTATAATAGTTGACATTGGTAAACATTTGGTGTCAATGGGGAATAAGAGATAGGAAATATTGTAAACAAATATAAATTTAATATTTGTAATTTAATTTGTTATTATTAAGTAACCCTTCCCACCTTACACGTTTGTATTTTAGATTCTAAGCGGAAACAGTAAAATTTTGGAACGGAATAGTTAATTATTTGGAAAAATATAGAGCTTTGAACGTTTTCCAAAAAAAAAATAATATTACCTAAAATTTTGAGATTATCTGTTTGAAAATTTTATAGAAGTCCAATACTATATTACTTAATCTTTTTACAAAATATTTTGAAAATTGTAACAGGCAAATTTTTTTTTATAGTCATTTTATTTATTTTTTTTCTGATGTATGAAAACCATTTTTCGGGTAGAAATTATGGTTCGATTACCACAAATAAGGTACCCTTTTCTATACCAAATTTCATTTGGTTGATATATTATTTAACACATTTTTCGAATTTCCCAAAAGTTATTCCTTAAAAAAAGCGGAAAATCGGCAATTTTTATTGGCTTTTTATTATTAATTTTTTTTTTTTAATGTATGAAAACCTTATTTTGGGTAGAAATAATGGTCCGATTACAATAAATAGGGTACCCTTACTATACAGAATTTCATCTAATTGGTACTTTATTTAGCTCATTTTTTGAATTTACCATAAGTTTTTCCTTGAAAATGAATGATAACTCCTTGAATATTGATCGTAGGGATTTAAAATTTATTTTGCATATTTACATATGTAATTTACATTCATGTAAATTTTGAAATGGATTATCAGTATAATATATTGCAATGTATTTAGATACGCTCAGAATCGTATTTTCTAATGCAATATCATTGCATTCAAATCTTAATAATTATAATGAACCACTAATTTCTCCGAGGACTGAAGAGACGAAGGAGGAACGTCTTCAATCGGCCTTCCCACTTTTGTTTATTATGGTACTCATAACTCATTGAAACAGTATACTCATAGAAATTAATGGGAATATCTTTGTGTGTATATTGCGTATACAAGGTTAGACCATTAAGTAATGAGACTGTTTTTTTTGCCACGCTTGTGGCAAAATTGCTAATCTGAAACTTCGGTCGATTAATTTATTATCTCTCCTCTATCGACACATGTGGTTGCAATTTTTGTACGATCATTAGTTCCCCAGTTGTGTTGTGTTTTCAACGTGTTTGTAAGGCATTTTAGAAATATGGAACAACGTAATATTGAACAGCAGTATGCGATTAAATTTTGCGTTAAATTCTGCGATTTTGTTATGGAAATGTACGATAAATTGGTGAAAATGTTCAATGATGAAGCCTTGAGTCATTCTCAAGTGTTTCGATGGCATAAAAGTTTTAAAAATGGTCGTGAAAGCGTCAGGGATGAACCGCGAAGTTGGAGACCCGTTGAAGCTTGAACTGACAAAAATGTTCAACGCATGCGCACTCTCATGCGTCAAGAACGGTGGCTAACTGTTCGAATGTTAGCTAATGAACTTAATTTAAAACGAGAAATCGTCAGAATAATTTTAACTGATAATTTGTTCATGAAAATGTTCTGTTCAAAGATGGTACCAAAGAATCGGCTGAGCAAAAACATGAACGAATGTCCATTTCACAGGATTTTGACCACAAAAAATATCGTAGTGTTGCCACAAGCGTCCTATTCGCCGGATATATCACCTTATGACTTTTTTTTGTTCCCACAAACAAAATTGGCCGTGAAAGGAACACATTTTGAATTTAAACCTGACATCAAGAACGCTGTGACGAGGGTACTCCAAGATGTTCCAGTCGAAGACTTCCAGAACTGTTATGAGAACTGGAAAAAATGTTGGAACTAGTGTATAGTGGTTGGAGGGAAGTACTTTGAAGGGGATTACATCTTATGAGTCTTAATATTTAAATATAAGTATTTTATTGAATTAGTCTCATTACTTATTGGTCATACCTCGTATATATATATATATGTATTTGATTTAGACTGTTAGTTATATATTATAAATTACCATAAATGAAAACAATAATAATATAAACATTAATTTTTGTTGTTTTGAAAAAATCACAACATTCATTTTAATAATATCAATATAATTAACAATTTGGTAAAATTATAAATAAAAAACCTTAATTTATATGTATCCATATAAAAAAAAAAAAATGCAATAATATTTAATTTATTCATATAAATAAAAACATTTCTTTAAAATTTAAACAGCGCCACAACCCACTTAAAACTGTAAGACAATGATATTATATGGAAACAATAATCAGTATTATATTATCACGTTCAAGTTCCTAGTTGTTTTTAAATATTCTCCTCAGATAGAACACTTATAATTCAAATTTTTTGAATTTATTTATAAATTTGATTTTAAGTATGATTTTAAATACTTGTGAAAAGATTCATTTACAGGCTTTTGATTCAATGGACTTTTATTAGCGTCTTCAAATAGACGCTCATAAACATTACCATCATAAGCTCCTAATACAGAAGAAAGTATTTCATCTCGAATATCAAAACCATCGACAAGACCGACTGCATTTGGTCTTATACATTTTAAACATTCTTCTAATAACAATTGTATAGAAGGAACATCACTTGTTTTTAGATTTGAATACTGAAATAAATAAACCAAATAAACAAAAAACAAGTAACTTAATAGAAAAATAAAATAATTAATTAAATTAAGATAGTTTACCTGAAGAAAATCACCTAAATGATTTAGCACCCAGTGTGCACAAATTAATTCACATAATTTTACTAGTACTTTCATTAATTCTGTTGACAATTTAGCTTTCTTAATTGTTGTAATAAAACTATTTATTACAAATGCTCTACAATGTGCCTAAAAACATTACAAAATAAATACATTATTATGATGTTTTACTTATTTATTAAACGTAACATTTTATTAAATTTAGTAATGAACCAAAAATATATATATATATCTCAAATTACTTCTGCTGCCTTGGCTAGTTTAATGGTAGTTTGGTTCCAAGCATCTTCTTGAGACATTCCAGAAATTACTAATTTATTGATAGAAAAGTAACAATTTTCAATTTTACTACAAAAAAATATTAAAAAAATTAAGTGTATATCAATCAACTAATAAAATACAATACTTACCCTCCTGCAACTTGAAAAAATGCATTGTTTATACAATCCAAATTTGTTGTCCAGTTATTATTTATTAAATTCTTAAAATAATTTAAATACAAAACAGTTTCAGTTAATTTTAGACCAGATTTTGCATCTTTACATGATTTTATCAAAAACCTTTAAATTTAATTAAAAAAAAAAATTTTAATTAATTAGCAGTAGGTCAAGTAAATAATTAAGTAAAAACTATTAGAATATTTTTTTTCTGTCAAATAAAATTAATATTCCTAAGTTTTACAATGTATGAAATAAAATTAATAAAATTTCTAATGTATTAATTAATTTTAATTGAAAATGTTACTTAAACTACCACATAAATGCTTCTAGAAATTTAATAATTGTTTGCTCTTATAGCATAAAATTAAAAGAATATATTTAATTTTACAAACAAAAATATAAAATAAATTTAAAGTTATATAGATTACCTGGCAGTTTGCAAAAGTAGCACAGTGTTTTCTCCTTCATAGGTTTCAGTGGCAGATGTCATTGCATAAACATTTGGGAAATTACTGCTATTCATATAACCATGACCTCCACATGCTAAACGACAAGTTGTTACAGCTACTGCAGCATCTGCTGAACCAACAGCTTTTAAACAGCAAGCCATTGCATGTAACTAAAAAGTAAAAATAGTAAATATTATTTTAGTCAACGCAAAATAAAAAAATGTATACAATAAAATAGTTTAAATTAATTAAACTATTTTATAGAAATTATCTTACTTCTGGTAATCGTTCTAAATCTCCTTGCTCTAATTGTGATGTTACATCGTTATAAACTTCCCAAAGCCACGTTGCAGCACATCTGTATGCTAAAGAGATAGCTATAGCTGGAAATATTTTATATTGCTGTGTCTGATAATCTAAAATTTGAGGTTCACCTGCACTAATTTATCAAAATATTATTTATTTACTAATTTGTAAGCAAATTTTACTTTGTAATGTAAAAATTAAATATTTACCCAGGTTTCATTTCTGACTGTCTTCTGACACAACTATATCTAGTTGCTATTATTGCAGCTTTTGCTATATAATCTGATATTAAATCTTTAACAATTAATACACGTACAAAAATCATAGTACCATAAGTTAATTTATCATTAACTGATTTTTTATATGTACCATCCTAAAAATTAAAAGAAATATATATTATAAATTAAATATCTTGATCTTAATTGAAGTTTATGCATATATATATATATATATATAAAATAGTAAAATTATTTACAGTATTCATATTAAGATAATAATATTAACTTAACATGAAATACAATTTGTTATTGTCAATAAGCATATTTAATTAACGAATATAAATCATATTGCAATATGTCAATATTACATAATATTTACTTTTATGAAGTTAATTTAAGCAAAACCAGGTAACCATAATAGTTTTTGTTTGCCTGATTACTGTTAAATTAATAATCTATAGCTCTATATCAAATGGAGATTTGAGAATTCCTATATTAATTTCTAAGAAATCATTATAAGTAAATAGTATTCAAAATATTTACCTTAAGAACTTGAGCATTTTTCATAAGCATTTGCTTTCTAGGTATTCTCACTTTATCAAATCCTAAATATCCATTATTAGTTGAATTCATCCCCAATTTGCTTCCAATTTCCCCAATTTTTATTCCTAATACCATAATATATAATTTATTAACATCATCATTTTATTTGTTATTATATTACCAGGCATCGGCTCCCATGTTTCCTCCTTTCTCAGTTGAACTATAAATGGGTGTATACCATAGCACTGTCCTAGAGTATAAAGCTGAGCCATGACGACTGCATAATTACAAGTATGCCCAACTAAAAATTAATATCAAATCTTTATATTTTTATAAACCTCTTTTTAAAAAAAACTCACGTCCACCAGGCCACCATTTATATGATGTTAACGTAGGGCTGTTCAAAATAAATTCTTCTGTACTTGGATCATAAGTACAAGTTGTTTCTAAGCCACGAATAAATGTACCATGACCAAGTTCAGTCTGTATAAAATAATTTAAAAATGTATTACATATTTTAATAAAGACAAAATGTTGTATCTGTTATGTTTAATGATTCAATTGATATGTTTTAAGATTATTAAATAACTTTGATTATCAATTTCAATTATTTTTCTAATATATTTTAGTAATAGTTTTTTTTTTTTAAGGGTATATATTCTGTAAATCTCGAACTACATTTTTATATTTTTAAGTGATACTTAAAAAAAAACAACAATATTAGATCATCATTACTTCGAGAAAATTTCATTTATTTGTATTATAATAATCAGTATTGTTTTAGTAATTATATTTAATTCAAAAATTGATGCAATTCATTCTTTTAAACATATACAATTTAAAGTAAAAAATTAATAGTTTTAAACTATATTTTTCCTCTTCTAAGAACATGTTATGTTATATGGCTATTGATCACATGTCTACGGGGTTGAAGATGGTTTTTGGTTATGACATTTTAGTTAAACAAATGATTGGGATTTTGGGGAATTGTAGTCGGTTTGCTCTAGACACCATGCGCAAAAGAAACACATGGCTACCCAATAGTTAAACCTGGGTTCTTATACAGCAAAACATGTGTTTGGACCACTCGGCTAAGCCTGACCCCTTAATTTAAAGAAGTAAATAACGATATTGAAAACAAAATTTAAATAGTAAAATATACCTGAGCATAAGTGCCTATAATTTGGTTGCTAAAAGCCCGACCAACCCATTCTCCTTGTTGTTCCAAAGTACCTTGACCCATAAGTGTTGGTATAAACATGACATAATGTACAGCAAAAGGTGAGCCATCTTTAATTATAGCAGTACCAACTGAACCACCTAAAAGTGCTCTAAAATTTCATTTTTAGTAATAAATAATTCTTTCAGATATACCTGTTTTATTAATACTTGTAAACTTCCATTGAATTGCTACCACTGTCATCGTTTTGTTGCCATTCATCAATTTTTTTGAATAAAATACAACTTTTACGTATAGCATGTTCATAACGCTCTTTGTGGCTTAAATATTCCATAGGAATTTCATCTTTTAAATTTGGATCAGACAAAATAAAAGATTCTACAAAAAAAATATTTTCAAATATTAAATATTATGTATAAAATCATTACAAAAATCAAACAAACACAAACCAAGCTTCCTTCGCCTCAATGTCTGATTAACATCTCCATCCAAAAAATTGGTAAACTCCTCGACATTGAACATGCAGTTTTCACGTTCTTTTTTCAAATCCACATTGACTGTTTGCTTCATTTTAATTTTTTTTTTTATTTTTCGTATATAATTGATATTAAATGTGTTTTAAGATTGTAAGTATGAATAATGTATGTTATTTAATAACAAACAATAATTAATAATTTAAAATAAAAATATATTATATTAATTTATTATACTAGTGAAACAATATATTATGCTTGACACAGCTAAAAAAAGTAGAATGTCTATATAAGCATAATGAAATGTAACCCATTTTAAAACATGATGTTCAATGTAAAATAAAATAATGATGATGTAAATGTGAAAAAAAAATCATGAAAGACGAGTAATGTGAAAATACTAAGTAGGGCAATTCAACATAAGTGAAAATCATGGTAGTGGGACTGGTTCCTACTTAGTACTTAGTCACAAATCAACATCTAGACCTCGTACGCACATTCTAACATCTATATAAGTACTATATATATATATATATATGTATATACTATATATAGTATATATATATATATGTATAGAAATGTATAGATATATGTATATATCTGTAGGTATGTATACTTAGAGAAAGTTGTAGTGTCCTAATATTTTAGATTATACTCCATGTAGAATATTGTGGACTATATATATAGTAGAACTGGATAAAACTACAGTAATTACAAAAAAAATTATTTGTTATTCTGACAACCTAACAATGCAATTTTGAGAATCAAAGATCGTGAAATTAATAGAAAACTAGAAAATAAATATTTATGCACGCCAAAAGATATTATACAATTGTCTGTGATCGTCGTGAACACGTATAGTAGATTTATAATATATAAGTTGTCCGAAAAATGATAAGAATCCAAGAATAATAAAGATTAGAAATCGAAAAATTACTACCAACTATTACAAACAAAATATATAATAGTAATAACATTGATTTTATAATATACAGATTAGCCACGTTATAGGAGTTATAGGCAACAATATTTTTAGTGTTATTAAAATCCGAGAGGTGTCGTTATTATATTGGAATACAATTTTATTTCATTTTTATGAAATCTATTTGTATAAACAATAGACGATATACATTGCTATAATAAAGGAATCAGCCCGCATCGTGTCATCACTGACAATATACATAATACACATAAATCATAATATTATTACGCCAATAAAACATAAAATATATGGTATATTAATATATTTTAAAATATTTTATTACAGCACATTTATAATTAAAGTTTAATTTATTCATATTATATAACTAATAATATATAATACAGTATATATTATAATAGTGTATAAACGATAATTGAATACACATATCTTAAAATAGAACAATAATAAATAAATTTTGTTTTTTTGGTTAGTTTTTAAATTTAATAATACACATTTAAATGGTCTCTAATTATTTTAACGTTAATTAAAAACGTAAATTAAAAAGTTACACGCGTGCGTAATACATTTTTTTTAAATAACAAAATTTTAAAGTTTTGACTATTAATTTTTTTTATATTTTTCCATAAATTTTGGTACTTAAATCAACTTTCTAAGTGCAAAAATATCTGAATTATAGCTATTATATAAATTAATAATTAATAAAACGTTTTTAAACATTGAATCAAATGGACTTAAATGTCCAACAAAAGTATTTATAGAAATTGTAAATTGTGCGCTTAATATTTTTGAAGAAAAGTTTGCTAAAGTTCAACTTAAAAAAAACTTAAATTAATATATATGATCTGGTTCAAAAAACACAATTTGAACGAAAATTGGCTCTGTGAAAATGAAGGATGTCTAGATCATAAAGAGTTCATTTTAAATAAATTATTAACTTCAAAATATTTAAGACGTATAAAGATTATTCAATAATGTTTGGACAATCAAAATTAACAAAATTAAAAATCGTATCACATATTTGAAATTTCATCATTGATCATTAGTTAAATCGACTTTCTAAGTGTAAAATAGCTG
>CM023357.1:27483289-27666468 GCA_013282895.1 Eriosoma lanigerum
TAATGATTCACCCAGAAAAATTAAATTAAAACAAAAAATTCAAAAAACTTTAAAATCATTACATAATGAAAATTGTCACATTACTAAATTGAAAAAATCAGTTTCTAAATTTAAAGCACGTAACAATTTAAAGAATCTAATAAATAATCATATATTTTCATCATGTAATTCGAGAGCTATAGTAACTATGCAGTTAAAAAATAAACGTCGTATATGGACAAATGAAGAAAAAAATTTAGCTTTGACTTTTTTTTATAAATCGCCATCTGCATATAACTTTTTACGTTTATAAAAAATAGTAGTACTATTAGTTAAATTTAAGTAAACTTAAATGGCAGGTCACTTTATAGTAGTAATCCATTTAATTCTTCATTAACTGACTCGGGAATCGTCAAAACATTCTTATTGGATGCATCACAATACTTTTTAAATTAAAAAAAAATAAAGAAAGGTAAAATTTCACAACCTCCTTGTTTCAAAGGATTTATCTAAACCATAAATGCTATTTTACAATTTTTTGAAGAAGAAAAATCTAATAATATTGCTTTTTTAATGACAAATAGGTTAAATCAGGATATCCTTGAAAATTTATTTAGTATTTTTCGGCAGAAAGGAGGGTATAATAAAAATCCTACATCTCGAACGATAAGGACTTCTATTAGAAGTAGTTGTATTTTTTCATTATGTACTTCGATAGGAACTAATTGTGAAGCATCCCAAGGAACTAATGATTTTTTAAAAATTTATGCATCCTGCACTGACACTGATATGTAATAGTATGATAGTATGAGGTAATCTAAAAATTATTCATCTTTTCTAAATAATATCGGATTAAGGGCACCATCAGTATCTTTTAATAACATAATTAATCGCATCTTAGACATTTTTGAAAAACATTATGACAAAATAGAACACGTAAAAAAAATTAGGTTAAATTAACATTAATAATTACAAAAGATGTTTTAAATGGTTAAGTAATAATTTTGAATCTTGTAAGGAACATAAAATGTATATTTTAGACTTATTATAAATTTGTAATGTATTTAAAAAAACTCAATTATATTCTACGACGTCACAATTAGCTAAAATAAATAAATTAAAAATTTTGAATCATATTTAAATTATTTATATCCAACTTAATTTTAACTATTTTTTGATATCTCTATTAATTTGTTTTTATTACAATATCCATTTAATTGATTAAATTTACTTTAAAAATTAATTAATGTAAAATATGATGTTAATTTAAATTATTAATTAATAAGTGTTGATATTCTTATTTATCTTTTTTATGTTGTTATTAAATATATTGTAGAAATGGAATTGTTACTAAATGTTCTGACATAAGAGTATTAATTCAACCTACAGCTACACGTATCAATTTATAGAACCTCCAGAACCTTCAACATCGACAGAAACTAATTTAAAAAAAATAGTTTATTTTTTATTTTATTTATACTGGTATTTTATTAATTTTAAAAACAATTATAAATTTGTTATTTCGTTTTTTTTTTGTACTAGATGATTTTTGAAAATATTTTATTGTAAACAGAGTCACCCAAAAGTAAAAATTCAATGGTGTGGGACAAAAAAATGTTTTTTTAATTTCGTTATTTATATTTATCTAATAAACAGACAGTTATTATAATGCATAGTGTCTTTGTGTTTATCACCCTGTGTTAATGAATTAACTTTTCAATAAAATTACAAAACGGCATTATGATTTTTAAATACATACCCCCCACAAATCTAAGAGGGAGTTCTCCCTGATTTGTCCTTCCCTGTGAACTTATTTACTTTAAATTTGTTTAGAAGTATTATTCGTCAAAACTTCCTCAGAAAATCATAATAATTAGCAAAGTTTACAATTTATTATGTTTTGTACAAATTGGATATACACATAAACATAAACAACAATGTGTAAATAAAATAAGAAATTTGCTAACATAACTCATGAAACGGCCAATATAGAATACCATCAAATATTCATATTAAAGCTGGTATTAGGACGAGCTGTTGGTAATTGATTTATTATTATTATTATTATTATTATTTATTAATATAGGTAATTAGACAGACACAAACCGGTTTCAGATAACATGCTGCCTCGCGACACATATAATATATAGGCACACAGCCGTAGTATCAAAAGTTACATTGTCTATTGAAAATTGAAGTACTAATATTATTTGCGATTGTAGGAAAAATAAAATTAATTATTTGTCAATTGATAAAATAAAAATTAATTGCCACCTCTCGGCAACCCGTATAAATATAATATTAGTAGCCAAATTTCCCTATGCCATGGACTAACTGTCTATTCTATAATCAATGGTGAATAGCAATAATATTATAGAACGATAATTTTTTCATTTAATGTTAGAAGAGGACTTCTATGGTAGAAGTCCCGTTTCTACATAAATTCGTCGAATCTTTATAATATTATAGTATATAAATTAATTTGTTTACGTTAAAATTGTTTATATTAATCATATGTTGTCTAAAATGTATTCTATGTTATCAATAATTGATTAAATTATTGTTTTATTTAATCCACTTTGAGTACAATCATAGTGATTTTCCTAACCATAAAATATGCTATGCTAGCTAGTATAAGTACTTCATAGAAAATTTTACCCCAAACAGACGCCTGTACAACATGTGAAGAATTAGGAGTAAAAATCAAGAGCAATGAGCTATGTGAGAGTGCGAAGAGAACCGCAGCAGGTGAACTTTTAGTTCACAAAAGACGAAGTCGAAAATTTTATGAGGCATTGAAGGAATCAAAAACTTTTGATGATCAATCTCAAGCGATTTTTATTGATTTCATGGCTAATGTATCTTTACCTGTAATACCAGTGCTAGACATATACTATTATAGACAACTTACAGTATGCACCTTTAGAATACATGATATTAAATCTGGTAAAATGACCCGTTTCGTTTACCATGAAGGCATGTCGAGTATACAGCGACTAACTTTGTGGTGCTTTTTATAATATTATTCTACGTGTAATATTCACATTATAGAATTTAAGCCGAAATTTTTCTTCTAGTTTATTATTTATCATTTGTTTTTTGAAACTCAGCGTGCAAATTGATTTATTATTTAATTTTTTAAATTGTATATACTTTAATTTCTTATTTTTTCAATATTTTTATACTCATAATATTTGCTCAATTATAATAAATAAATATTTATATAAGATAATTTCATCTTTTTTCTAAAATATTTAAATTATGATTTTTTGTCTGACAATCTTAATTGTTTTAAAATACTATGTAATATATTTTATATATAAGTATATGTAAAGCCATTCATTTTTTAATATCAATTATAGAATTTAAGCTGATAACTGTTGTTAAATAAATATTTAAATTCCATATACCTATTTAAAATTTAGTTCGAGTATACTAAAAATGAATGAATAAAAATTTTAGTGTAATTTTTTATTTAAGTTTCGTGAAATATTTTGTTTTTGTTGTATTATTTCTACATAACTTAATATTTTAATTGATTACTAAAAATGTGAACATTTAAATAAAATAACAATGGTGGAAAATAAATTCTCTTTAGATAATAAAATTTATTTGTATTTCTTTATAATTATAAATACATATGAGTACATACATAACATTATTACAGTTAAATAATTTTAAAAAGTAAACATGAAATAATTGAAATATTATTTTTGTTTCTATTTCTTATCATTTAGAGTACACTAATAAATGTACATTTACCTTTGTCTTGAAGTTACATACCATTGGTTTTAATTTTAGATCATCATAAATCTCCCATATATTATCGATTCTTCTTCATATAGCCACATAATGTCCTATGATTGTCATCTATAGATTTTCACCAACCGTGAATACTACACAACCTCATAAATAATTGTATAGCAAAAGTCACTCTTTTTTTATACAAGTATATAATATAATCCATGAATTCCATGTTTAATATAAATACAAAATATAATGCTACATTATTTTACTACAACAATTACTGCATAATATAATAATAAATAACAACAATTTTATTAAACTATTTCATAATATATCCAGTATACCTAGTCGGCGTCAAAATTTATTAGTACTATCTTAGTATAACACTACATACAATGACCATGATATGCCTATAAATAAATAATAATTTCTATATATAATTTTTATAACAATACAACAATATTCCCTACAAAAATATATCAAAAGTAGAGAAATATAGAATTAGAAATATTTTCAATTTTGGAATTTCTTGAGCAACAGTTGTGTGTTAAGGTCGTCCGTTTGTGTGTTACGTTTATATTTTAAATAAATTTAATCTTTTATTATTTTAAATAAATATTTTGGTATTTTTATTAAAAAAAGTAAATACTTTAATAATGGTTATAACTCGTATAAGGACTTTATTAAATAATTTTTAGGATACAATAATTTAATCTGAATTAAAATAATAATATACAATAGGTTAAAAATATCTAAGAATGTAAATTGTTTACTGAGAGTATAAAAATATTTTTCTGAAATTGAATGATAATATTTTATTTTTTTATTTTTTTTATTATATATTGTATATTATAACCAAACTCGATACATATTTTGTAAAATATAAAATGATTGTTTCACTTTACTACAAATATTTTATAAAATTAATTATAATATATCTAACGCTCAATTTTATTACATCTATAAATAATAAATAATAAATTTTACTATTTTTATTATTTTATTTCAAGTCCCTATACGTTTAAAACTAAATTAATTAAAAATTATAAATAGTTGTCACAAACTATTTAAAATAAAATTAACAGAAATCGTAATTTTACCGATTTTCCGTCAATTTTTGGTAGTTAGGGTAGTGCTTTTCTTCTAAAAAAATTTTTGAAAAATTCGAAAAATGAGCTAAATAAAGTACCAACTTAATGCGATTTTCTACCGAAAGAATACACTATTCGTAGTAATCGGCCCATTAAATTTACACAAAATCATACTTATATCTTGTATATAATATCGTGCTAATATTGTCTTTTAAGCTTTACATCTAAAAAAAAACAAGTAACAGACAGCCTATATTCGGAAATTATTTGACGATACCACATAAATTTGCACCCTAACTGTGAAACGTACAATTTCAATGCGATTTTTACAAATAATCTTTTTTTTATAAAATTTAATTTAGCATAATTTCAATATAGAACATTTTGCTGCAAAATTTACCGTTCATCATGTAGTGGGATAAAAGACATGATTGGGTGGTGTATGTGGTTGAATGGAGACAGGGTGTAAAATCTTGCAGGTATATATGGAGCGATATTTAGAAAGTTTAAGGATTACATATAATTACGTGAGAAGTTGGTATGTTTTATGAACCTTTTGTAAATTATCCTACTTCTGAATATTATGGTATGTGTACTCACGGTTTCCTTTGGTCCTCGCTGTAGATGATCTGAACTTGATTGTAAAAATATAAGTAATTACGGGGAGGTGTACGATGCTCGTCACTATCGTTCTGTTCTGATATATCTTATTTGTTAGGTTACTCTTAGATACGAGCACAAGCTCAGCGGGCAGTTCTAAAATGTGTCCGCCAGAGCACGGCGACCGTGGTGAACGAGACTCTCGCCAACTGGTTACACTAAACTTGAACTTGGATACAAATAACGTGAGATTTTCACCACTATCCTACCTCACTCAATGAGTAGACTGTGTTGCGAAAATCACTACATTACGTTGTTACCCAGATCTGTGAATTACATAGATCTTATGTTACTCTATGCGTGTTTAATAAAATGATTAACAAACGATTAAGTATCAATACAGAACAGCAAAGCGAACACGACTAAACCAATGGGACAAGAAATATATTGAGTGAGAATATATAACTCCGAACACATCCCGCGAATTCGTCTGCAACTGCATAAGGGAGTTAATATAAACTCATAAAAAGGGTGTAAGTTAAAAGGATGACATGAAACAAATCTCTGTACAGCCTGCGAATTCGTCTGCAACCGTAACAGAGTTCTACATGAGTCCTTTACAAAAAATGTAATTGTGATTTGGGATACGACCAGTGCCGCAACTTGGTATATACTGGTGGGTGTGCAAGTAAATATTATAGGGCCCATGTAACCAAGGACCTAAATACCTAATAGATCCTTAAAAGAAATTTCACTTATTCTTTGTAGCTATAGCTATATACATTATTTTACACAAATAGGTTAGGAGCAAAGTGGCTTGAAACTCCTAAAACAGTTAATTGATTTTTCTATCTCATACCACTTAAAATGTAAAAAACCATCAGCTGCCAAAACATAACAAAATTAAAATTATAATGATCAATAAGAATATCATATTAGTGTTATTTATTAATTCAGCCCCCTGCCATTTGAAATTATAATTTTGATACGATTGTAATTAAAATGTTGTAATATAATAATAATAATTAAGATTTTAATGTACCTATTCATTAATTTATACTTAAAAAAAAAATTGATACTACCTTGTGAAACATCTTTATTAATATTTAACATGTAATATATCTAATTAATAATTAAAACAAATAATAAAATTAATAAAAATTAAATATTATTACATTTGAGTACCTAATTAATACATTTAAAAAAAAAATTGTTATATCTATTTCAAAAAATAAAAGCTTTTTTTCCTTGCTTTTTGATTTGCAAAAATATCAATTATGTGATCAATATTTAATTTATTGGTACATGCTCAGACATACGTTACTCTTACTATAAAAAATCCTTTTATTTTTAGATAATATGTAAATAATTTAATTTCTAAATACACAGTTATTATACAGTTATACACATGTTATTATTATCATTATTAAATAATAATGTTCCTATAGTCTAAAAATGTTTCATTCTGATGAGACATAATAAGTTGTAAGTTTGTAACCATAATAATATTTAGAAAGAATGTTCCAAATAGTTCGGCCACGGGCCTATTATTATGAATTAATTTGGGGCCCGGGGCCCAGGGGTTTCTTGCACCCCTAGCACCCCCGGTAGTTGCGGCACTGGATACGACTAGTGGGCTGAGTGGTCAGCTGGGAAGTCCCTAACCTACTGCATGACTATGCGAAAAAGAATATGTTACATAACTGTGTGACTGCTTAGAAAAGATGACTTCAAGAGTAGATGGCGCTTGACTTAAAAGAGAAGAGAGACTCAGTGTTTTATATTTTGCAGGCTCCTTTATAGGATACCGAAGTGTGATCCAATTATCCCCACTTATTTGCTTATAATTATTGCTAATAATGGGCGCATTAAAGTATTTCGCATAATTGTTTAAGATATAATTAGTAGTGGGGGTATAAGGGTATATGATATAATTTGATTGGTTTAGTCTTATTGCACTCTTCTTCTTCTGTCTCATTTATTGTTACAAATACCAATATTCCATTATATTACAATCATGTATTCTAAAATAATGGGAAAAAATTTAATTTTTCGAAAGAACTACATTTTTTGTATATATAAATTTATCTTGGAAAATAGTAGATGTACAAGATATTTTGTCGATACATTTTTTATGTAGAATAATATGGTCTAAAATTTAAGTTCTATATATTTTTATATCAAAAACTATATTTTTTAAGTTAAACTCAAAAAACTATAAAACTACTCTCTTATGGCTATGGACCACTTTAATATATATATTTATTTTATGAATTTGTGTGTTTTAATCGTATTACAATATGTTTTTATAAAAACGTATTGTATTTTATTAGAAATACTTTAGTTTATAACTGTAATATTTTAAAATATTATTATATTGTATTATATAGTATTTTTATAATATATACATGCATAAACCGGTGTATAGGGGCTATTGGGTCAAAATAAGACAATAGTCAATAATATAGTTATTAGGATTAATTAAAATATTAAGTCATGTAGAAAAAATATAATAAAAACAAAATATGTATTTCAAGAAAATTATACAAAAAATTGCATTAAAAGTTTTTTTTTTATTCGTTTTAGGTGTACTCGATCTAAATTGTAAATACATGTAATTAAAATATTTATTTAACAATAGTTATTAGCTTAAATTCTATAATGTGAATATTACACGTAGAATAATATTATAAAAAGCACCACAAAGTTAGTCGCTGTATACTCGACATAAGGACATGTAAGAATCTGATATTTAACAATTAGGTAGAATGTACATAATTGAGTTATTGAATTTAATATGTCTACCATATTACAAAAAACTGTAAGGGTTTTAATTCTAAAAAGTCATAAAATGTTATACCTATATAAAATAATATGCTGATGCCATATTGTATCAACAGGTGGAAAAATTGTTATAGATTTCAAAATTTGAAAATTAAATAACTTTGCATTGGGAGTAGCACTAATGTTAAAAACAACGGCACTATCCAGTACTAACGTAGCACAAACGATTAAGATGAAAAAAGTTTCAAATTTCGTATGGGGGGGCTGTCGTTAAGTTGGCCCCCCACTTTTAAAATTGAATAACTTTAGATTGGGAGTAGCACTAACGTCAAAAACGGCACAATCAAGCACTAACGTAGCACAAACGATTAAGATAAAAAAAATTACAAATTTCGTATGTGAGGGGGGCCAACTTAATGGACCCACGCTGCCGTCGGTAATTAGCACTGAAAAATTGAAAAAAAAAAAAAATTACCGATTTTTTTTATTTACTTACTCGTAAATACTAGTTATAAAGTTTTTTTTTAAAAAAAAACAATATAATGACGGTAATATTGTTAATTATTATAATGGCAATATCTATTCGGTTGTTACAAGAAGGTCTTAAAAATAAAATATGTTTGATAATGTTTTCAAATGACAGTTTTTAAAAATAACAATTGGTAAAAATAAAAATAAAAATATCTGATAACTATATAATTATGCCTATTAACAATTTTACAGTTGTAAAAGATGTAAAAAAAATAATGAGTAAACATGTTATATCAGTATACTTATTTTAAGTATGTATAAGGTTTGTTAATGTGATAATGGCAGGTCCTTCTACATATGAGGAGCTAGACAGCGCAATTGTCGACACTAGTGGAATATTAGGGGCGGTAAATTCGAATTTCTCTGGTTATTTTTAACACCTTAACACCCATTATACAACATTAAGGGAAGAATTTTAAAAAAGTGCACTGGGGTGCCAAAATTCTAAATACGACACTGAATAATGGACAATAATATGAAAATATAAACACTAAAAGACATAATTTAATTTCATACATTATAAAACATAAAAAATCTAACTATATAATAACGAAGTATTATTATAAACAATTTATTTGAAAAAGAAAATATAATAATATTCCATTTAAGCAATTTATATTTCATAGAAATTACATTTAAACATTTAAATATTAAAAAAAAAATGGGAAGGTTGAGTTTGGATGTTCCCCCTCCATTCTTTCGGAAATTAGTGGTTTATTATAATTAAAATTTGAATGCATTAATATTGTATTCGAAAAAACGATACTAATCAAAATTCAGTCAGTTATATAATATACTCATAATATTTATTTTTATAATTTTTATTTATTTATAAAATAATGTGCAACAAAAAAATTAGTTACTTATCATAAAATAATGAAATTCAAGTTCGTCAGAAATGTATATTCCTCGAATTTTATTGTTTTATGACAACTTTTTAATACTTTTAAAAAGAAACTTTTGAGAAATTCAAAAAAATGAACTAAATAAAGTACCAACTAGATTAAAAGTGTTTACATAAATAAAAAAAACTCACATACATCATTAAAAACCAACACATTCCTTGCTTCGCTCATAATTTGAAAAAATTACTAAACTGGTTATTAAAAAATAATGAATTTAAATAAATTCAAGGTTGAGTTTGGATGTTCCCCCTCCGTTCTTTCGGAAATTAGTGGTTTATTATAATTAAAATTTGAATGCAATAATATTACATTAGAAAATACGATTCTAAGCGAAACTCAATATAATACAATTTATTACACTGATAAGTCGTTTACCACGTATGTAAACTACCTATGAGAAAACTCAAAAAGTTTAAAGTATCTACGTTCAAAATTGCAATTAGTTATCACGAAAAACTTAAAATCAATAACTTTATCAAAATTAAAATTTCCGTAAATTTTCACGTTTTTCTGTCATTTTTTAGTAGTTTTTCTTATCCCAAAGAAAATCTTTTGAGAAATTCGAAAAACAAGCTAAATAAAGTAAAAACAGGATGGACTTTATTATTGAAAGCAAACCCTATTTATGGTAATCGGACATTTATTTCTACCTGAAAAAGTATCATCATACATAAAAAAAAAAAAATCATAATATTCAATTCTACTAAAAATATTCAAATTTTAGAAGCATATAAAAAAAAAAAAATGTGACTTACGATTTCCTAAATATTTTGGAAATTAATAAAGTATTATATGAGTAGGCTTCTATACAATTTTCAAATTGTATACCTAAAATTGCAGGTAATCTTAAACATTTTTGGAAAAAATTTCAAATCTCTATATTTAGTCAGAAAATCAACCAATCGTTTTCATTTTTTTCTCCAATATAGAACACTTACGTGAATACTTAAAAAAACTTTCAAGTCCCTACGAACAAAACTTACAATACCTAATTAGTTATCAAGAAATAAAAAAATTAAAACAACGGTAACTGTAATTTTGCCGATTTTCGGTAGTTTAGCTTTAAATACTTAAAAACAAATTGTCAGATTTTCAAAATATTTTGTAAAAAAATTAAGTAGTATATTATTACATTTTGATAACATTTTCAAACCGATAAACTCAAAATTTCAGGTAATATTAAACATTTTTGAAAAAATTTCAAATCTCTATACTTAGTCAGAAAATTAACCAATCCGTTCCAAAATTTTAAATTGCACACGCATGTATATTATCTATTTTATTACTCAAAAAATGTTTCAAGTCTCTAGGATAAAAACTCGATTGGTTATCATGAAATATAAAAATTTTAAATAACAGAAACCGTAATTTTGTAGATTTTCGACATTTTTCGGTAGTTTGAAATTTAAAAGCGTATAAAAAAAATTGCCAGTCATGATTTTCAAAATATTTTGTTAAAATATAAAACTATATGCAAGGTACAAGAATAAATTTTAATGATAGACAAGTGAATCATATTTAAAATCATTAAAATATCAAGTACATATATTATTATTAGTGCTGGGATTTTAATACCCTAAAAACTTTCAAAAAATGTCCTTAAAAAAATGCAAAAATGCCTTAAAAAAATGCATTTAAATTATATTTATATTAGCTTAAAAATTAGAAAAAATTTTTTAAATTATACTACAGTAATATATTTTTGTATGGTATTGTACGTTGTTTCTTGAGTAGTTTCTGTTTTCTTAATCATTCATTCTAATAATAATAATAATTTTAAAAAAATTTTTAATATTTTAACTTGTTTTTGCTAGTTGTTAAATACTAACCTGTACAAAATCGCTATTGCACTGTATAATGATATGCTGTCTTATATTTTCAAATAAAAATGATCGTCGTTGGTCGCATACTATACTTTTGTAAGTAGAAAAACTTCTTTCGATTTCGACTGATGATACTGGAGTATATTTAAAGTGTGAAATATCGTCCGTCGTTATATCTTCTGGTATATTGTTTTCATCAGGTTTTTCACCATTTATAATTTTTGAAATATTTTAAAGTATTATCAATCCTTTATTTTTATTTAAGACATTTTCCATTTTTTTATTTATTGCAGTACCAATTTCATTTGGTGCTTTATTTATTAAAACTCTTATATCTTTTAATATTTTTAAAGATTCTGATAAACTCTGTCCACGAGTTTCTAATTTAGTAATTGATTCAGGTAATGTACCAAAATGCGCTTTTATATAAATTAAATTCCTGTGTAAGCTAGAACCTTTAATTACTGTTTGCACTTTTTTAATAGAAATAGCGTTTTCACTATCAAGTGCATTGGCAACTTGTTTGATAGAGTCAAAATATTCGCAGTAATAAATTGAAGCATTTAACCACGTTCCCCAATGAGTTATAACTGGTTGCGGTGGTAAAGGTATACCGTTTGCTATTTCTCTAAATTTCTCTACGCGGGAAGGTGCTTTCAAAAATATTTTTTTCCCATTTGAAACTAATTTATCTACTTTCGAAAAACGGACGTACTAATTGGTTACTAATTCAGTAATACTTATTTAAGCCTAGCTATGATAAAATTGTTATCGACGATAACTTGTGCCTATGTATATATGTATGGTGTAATAAAAATAACAATTCAAAATAGGTATAATATAACGGTGATAATTTTCGGGGAAAAACCTAGCTATGATGAAATATATGAATACATGATAGTATGATACTATATATAATTTATTATTCATACCGTCAGCAATTTACCGAAAGTTTCTTGTGAATCGTAACAATTTTCATTCATTTTATGAAGACATTGTGAAAAATGCTCTAAAAACCAAGAAAATGCACTAAAAACATCAAAAAATATCATAAAATATGCATTTAATGTTAATTTTGTCAAAAAATGCAAAAAAATGCAAAATAAAAAATACTTTAAAATAATCAGTATCACCCAAAACGGGTATTACCCAAAATGGGTAATAATTTATTACCCATTGACTTGATTATAATACATTTACTCGCAAAAAAAGAAAAAAATACTTGTACTTATTGAGATAATAATTTTAATTTCCATTAATTTTAATAGTAATTATATTTTAAAAAATGTCTAATATTTATTGATATTGATTTTATTCATTTATTGCAAATGATCCATTATTTTATTTCACATGGTTGTTGTTATATATTTTATATTATAAAAATGTATCACAAGCTACCTTTTATTCCAAATATATATAAAAGTTAACAGTTTTTCTTCATATTTATCTCTTAACAATATGCTACCTAGAAGACACAAATTGCATGTCAAGAGGTCGACGTTGGTTAACTAGAACATGATATTTTAATTCTCCAAATGATTGGAATTTTTTGTTTAATTGTGACTGATTTGCACTAAAGTTTAGAAGCCCATGGTTACTCAGAAGTAGAAACTGGACCTCGCATACACCAAACTTTTAGACAACTCGGCGAAGCTCAACTATTTGATCGAAATATATATTTCATAATATAATAATGTATTTATATGCTGTAAAGATATAAAGTAATTTTAATAAAAAAGTGGGAAGGATGATTGAAGACGTTCCTCCTTCGTCTCTTCAGTCCTCAGAGAAATTAGTGGTTCATTATAATTATTAAGATTTGAATGCAATAATATTGCATTAGAAAATACGATTCTGAGCGTATCTAAATACATTGCAATATATTATACTGATAATCCATTTCAAAATTTACCACGAATATAAATTACATATGTAATTATGCAAAATTAATTTCAAATCCCTACGATCAATATTCAAGGAGTTATCATTCCTTTTCAAAAACTTATGGGAAATTCAAAAATTGAGCTTAATAAAGTACCAACTAGGTGAAATTCGCAATAGAATGGGTACCCTATTTATGGTAATCGGACCATTATTTCTACCCAAAATAAGGTTTTCATACATCAGAAAAAAAAATAATAATAAAAAGCCAATAAAAATTGCCGATTTTCCGCTTTTTAAGGAATAACTTTTGGGAAATTCGAAAAATGAGCTTTATAAAATACCAAGTAGACAAAATTTGCAAGCGAAGTATATGCTATGCGTGATAATCGGGCCATTATTTCTACCCAAAAAAATGTTTTCATTCATAAAAAAAAAAAAAAAAATCTTTGTAGAATAAATACATTCCTCACTCTGCTCAGAATCTAAAATTTAAAATATAAGAAATACTCAACTACATCATAATATATATTTTAATTTTATTTATAATGAATACAAAATTAAAAAGTACTCATATGAATTATATAACACAAATATTATATAAATATATAATAGAAAAATTATATTATTCTTTTACGGTGTCCACTGGTATTTTGGAGGGTATACGCTCAGTAGCGGATCTAGGATTTTGTTTTTGGGGCGGTCCATAGACGCAATTAGGTGGGTGCTAGGGAGTGACAAAAAAATGTTTAGCACCTTTAAATATTTTCCTAACATACCTAGTATATAGAGATGTATAAAGTTTTATTCTACAACCGTTTTAAAATTTTAGCACCCTCAAATTTTGAAGTCTAGTTGTGCCTATTGGGGATGGTGGCCCAAAGGTTTTAAAAATAATATTAAATTCATAATAATAATAAAAACCTATATTTTTCTAAATATTGAAATATTATTAAATTGAAAAAAAAACATTAGTTTATAAAAAAAAAGTACACATATATTACGTATAGTGTATAATATACTTATATTAATATAAGTAGTTTATCTTTATTAACTTAAGTAATAAATCCGTGGGGATGGGGCCACCCTTAAATCCTTGGATATACTATAGAATCGTTCATCATATACTTTTCACAATATTTCTATTTAACTATACTGTTTTAATATGAAAACATATCACAAAAAATTTAACTGTACTAACGTATAATGATGGGCGATTCTCTTTAGTAGATCGATATTTTAAAAGATCGATTCAGGTCGCTCATTCGAGTAAATTGATTCGAAATTTCGAATGATTGATCCGAAATATTTCCTTGATTCTTAGGCCCAGTTCACATGACAGGCGTTAGATGCGCGTTTAGAAGGTACATAGGTACACACTCTAGTATTCATATTGTGAATAAAAAAAAAAACCTTGTAATCAAATTGTTGAAGGTGAATAATTAATTTAGGATCAATAAATAGTAGCTAATTATTTGAAAATGTTAATTTCTGTTGGGATAAAAATTTTATGATAGCTGATGTAAAATAATCTTGTGTATCAATGTATTAACAAATACAATATTAATAATGTATTCATATTAATCAACATTAATTTTTAAGAGAATATTAAGTAGGTTTTTTAAAGAATACTAGCATCGTATTTTAGGTGTTTTAAGAGAAAATTTATCCGGACGTTAATAATGAGTAATGAATACAAACAAGGTAATGAATGCAATTGTCGCGACAGTGTAAGTTATGCTATAATATATACGATTTATTATTTTATAATTTCGACAATGGCGAATCGCATTTGGAAATTATGTATTCATAATATTCCAATAAATTGACCGCAATGACCCCCGTTTGTCAAATGTCCTTCTCATTTCCGATGACTGTTTGTGTTACAAGACAATACTCGCGATCGTCATGAAAATATAATTATATTAACTCATTGATTATCGTAGGTATTCACATTTATATGAGTTAATTAGAATCGCTGATTACTGCAATATTTAGTTCAGCGTATACCGTATTTGTATCCGATTTAATACTAATTATTTATATTTATTTCAAACTAACGAATTACATTATATCATATTATATTCATATATATATATATTCGTACATATAAAAAAAAAAATAACGATATAACAATAAAAAAACAGCAATAGTATTATAATTATAATGGTTTATAAACAGACGATCAACGAAGATTTAATAAAAGAACGAACGTTGTGCACTTTGGATTTGAACGAGTTGACACATTTCTTAGACGAGGGCGCTGAAAATACCAAAAAAAGGCGTATGCTGGGTATAAACCGTATACTAGATACTATATTTGTTTAAATTAATAAATTGAACTATAAAAAATTGTATTTTAATATCTATTATGAGTAATATGTATTTTAATTTTTAGAGGACTTTTTCCTGAACGATCCTAGTTTTAAGGATGAAGTACCTATAGATTACTTAAGTCATCAAGAACAATATGAAATATCAATTAAAAAAAATTGTTTGTTGTTCACGAAAATGAAAGAATGGGAGAAGATTACGCAGAGTAGTTTGATAGACATTTATACGTATGTGAGCATTTTATTTAGTTTGTAATATTAACAGTGGTAGCTATTTTAGGATATATAATTGCTTCTGAACATATATCCAGAAGATTACACATCCCACCCAATATCCATCCACCAATATTAAAAAATATAATACAATATGACAAATTAAAAAAAAACATTACGATTAAAATATTATGTTGAATATGTAGTTGATTGATGTAGTTCATTTGATGAGTTAAACATTTAACATTTTTTTTATAAATTATAAATTATAATATTAGATAGGTAGGTACTATAGTACTATGTAATTTCTCCCATACATGGGTTTATACGATTTACCCGTAAGAATTTTCTCCACGGCGGTTCATACGCTGTGTGTTTGGATAGTTAACGCCGTGTTCTGCAATTTTACTTCTCCGAGGGCAGTCATCTATTTCAGATACCACCAGTAAATACAAAAGTTTTAAAAAATAAATTAAAAATGCAAAAATGCAACAGTGCAAAATTTATTTTTTCGTTATTGAAGCAGTGGCGTAATTACGAAGGTGTCATATACTCGTGGAGGACGGGTAAAGGGGACTTTACCCTTTTTAAATTAGTGCATACTGCATAGACAATATTTTGTAGTTTTGAGCTTATTTTATTTCATTATAGCATATAATTGAAAATATAAAAAGTAATCAAATAAAGAGATTATTGAAAAATATATATAGCCTATACGCTATACCTATAGATAATTATAATGTCTAATAATTAGACAAATAATCAATTAATGATAAACACAATATTAAACGAAAAAATAAAGTGACATGATTGACATGAGCTCAGCTCAGTTAGATATACGTTATACTGATACTATTAATTTTTATAAATTTTCTTTATTAAATAATGTGCAACAGAAAAATTAGTTATCATGAAATATTGAAATTCAAATTCATCAAAAGTAAAGATTCCACGAATTGACGTTTTCAACCATTTTATGGTAGTTTTTCTTATCTCAAAGAAAAACATTTGAGAAATTCGAAAAATGAGCTAAATAAAGTATCAACTATATAAAATTATTTATCGAAATCATACCCATTTATAATAATTAGATCATTATATTTCTACACGAAAAAGTGTCTTCACACTTTAAAAGTGGGAAGGTCGATTTTGAATGTTCCTCCTTCGTCCCATCGGTCCTCGGAGAAATTAGTGGTTTATTATAATTAAGATTTAAATGCAATGATATTGTATTAGAAAATACGATTCTGAGCGAAACTCAATATATTATACTGATTGGTCGTTCTATAAGTTTACTACGCTTGTAAACTATCTATGAGAAAACTCAAAAAAAAAATTTAAAGTACCTACGTTCAAATTTGCATTAGTCATAATAAAAAAACCTAAAATCGATTTCATCAAAACTAAGATTTCCGTAAATTTTGACGTTTTTTCGTCAGTTTTTGGTAGTTTCTTCTCTAAGGAAAAACTTTTGAGAGATTCGAAAAATGAGATAAATAAATTACCAACTAGATGCAATTTTCTATCGAAAGCATACCCTATTTGTGATAATGAGATAATTATATCTACCCAAAAAAGTGTCTTCGGACATAGAAAAAAAAAATTTGTAAAATCTGCAATATATTCCTAGCTTTGCTCAGAATCTAAAAAAACACACATCATTATAAAACTAATACAAACACCGTTTCGTTTAGAATCTATAAGAAGAAATATGGAAAAAAGTTGAAGAAAATGTTGGATTTCTTTGTTTTGTACTTAAAATTTCTTCCCTCTTTTCTTTTCTAATAATTTTGATACTATAAAATTATTTTATCTTAATACTATCATAATTAATATATAAACATACAATACATAATATATTATGCAAATTAAATTAATAACTAATCACTAATTTTAGCATTTCACTACTATAATAAATACAGAATATCTATTGGCAAATAAATTATATTATATTTTATTCAAAAAATAAAATAAATATACTCTTTAAGGCTATTGGATATCGACCAGTTTTTCACCCAAAATCAACCTATTACATTCCATCAGTCCGGTGGCTGTAGTGAATCGATAAGAATTCTGAAAATAGATTCGAATCCATCTTTAAGTTTTTTAGAAAGCTTTAAGCTTTAAGTTATTCGGGAATGGTCAGGCCACATTTTGAAATTTTCGTCTTATTTTAACGTAAATTGTGTGTTTTTTTTATAGATAAAGTAAAATTTAAAAAAAAAATTTAATATTTTGGAAAATATCGCCTGACCATTTTTAAATAGATTTAAAGTTGAATTCTAATCTGTTTTCAGAATTCCCATCGCTTCTCTATAATCATCGGACTGATCTGATGGAATAAAAATGTAAATAAGTTAATTTTATAACATAAAATCATGCATTCCAAACAGTGGCAGTTTAGTGTGACATGATAGTGAGCGTACGTGAATAAACACAACTCTGCTTCTTAGTCGAATGTAGTGCACGTTGAATTTCATTAAAATAAAATACTATAAAATATTGTTAATAATAATAATATAATAATATATATTATTATTATTATTATTATTGATATTGATATTATATTATACTGAAATAGTATGACGATGAACATCATACGTCCCGACCATAAGTGTAGTGTTATGTTATATTGAATATATATGTGAAAAGGCTAAAGCTTCCAACCGAAAAAAAATAGTAAATATAAAGTATTTGATGTCATTTTAAATGGGGGAGGCTTGTAGCTTTTCTAAAGGGACTCTAGACCCCTTAGCCACTCCTACGCTATGCCTATGATCCCGACCACGGTTATCTAGATAACTACGACTGTCTTATTCAATGTATGACAAATGACTGTAATAATAAAAAAAGCAATCATTATTAGTTATTAGTTTATTATTTTTGAACCCCAGGAACTTTCTCCTGTGTGTCTGTGTTCAGTGTTGCTGACTAGTGACGAATTATATTATAAAAACAATACGGTATATGGGTATTGGATGGATAATTATAATCACGCAAATAACCATTAACTACTCACATAATAATACAGTATAACACAAATAAATCAAGAAATTATATATACACTAACCTACCGGTGTCCAATAGCAATTAGAAAGAAATCATTTTTACAAATTGACCGACTTTTAGTACATTCTATATAATCCAAAAATGGCGTCAAAGCGAAAAAAACAAGGTAAATCAATATCGTTTTCCTAAGAAATCGAACGCGGTGTGTTAGAAGATAAGTATAAAAGTCTCACGTGACGTCTAGATGGGCCCAGGAAAACGTACCTTCTGATAACGTTCTTTTAACCTCCTATTGACTATATAGTCATATCCATTTGGTATTATTTAATATGATGCCATATTTTTTTAAACTTGGAATTTTTTTAAACTTTTTAAATTTGGAGATTATTAATTTGCAAGAAGATATTTCATTATAAGTATACAACAATTTATCTACTGAAGATTTTTAGGTAAATCATGTTTTAAATAAGTTAACTGTAGAAAACTGGCCATAAAATTAGATACCATGTTCGGCTCCAAATACATATTATGTGAAACTTCGTTCTCCAAAATGACGTTTTTAAAGAACAAATATCGTTTAGGATTAACTGATCTCCATCTTGAAAACACGCTGCACATATGCCACTTTCCGAGAGTACCAAGTTTAAAAAAACTGGCTCATGATAATAAATGCCATTTCTCTCATTAAAATAAATAAATTAAACTTTTAAGTATAATATTATGTTGTTATTACTAACAAGTAATATTTAAGTTTTGAAGCCCACGAAATTTTTTTTTCAAATTATCTGGACCACCATAGAACCTAATTGCCGATCCCTGCTCAATAGGTTCAAGATATATATATATAATATAGTCTAATTTTAAACTTAATTGTTTACACTTAAAATTTAAACAAAGATCGTTTTATTTATTTTTAAATTAAATATGATAATATTACCATATAATAATACAATACAAGTACTGAATGTCTTAAGACCTACCATTTTCCAACACAAAAAACTAAGGTAAAAGAAGTAGACTAAAAAATTAGAACATCACTATAGTTTTCACAATACTATTATTTATTAGCTCTTTATTTAATTATTCAAGATTCAACACTCAATATAATATTTATTTTAAATACATTTCCTACAATAAGTAGTAGAACTGTCTTAGCGCAAATAAGTTTATACTTTATGAATTAAGAATAGATAAGAATAGATAAGTCGTCTACAAACCTCCAATGAAATTACTATTACACTCATAAAATAATAATAACATAATTTATTTATAATTTCAGACAAGTTTGGCAGTATGGTATAGATTTAGCAATTTCAAAACAAACAATGCCATTCACCGTTCACGTTGTTATGTTTTTACCAACTTTAATGGGACAAGGTACTCCAGAACAACGAGAAGAATGGGTGGAACGTGCCTTTAGAAATCAAATTTTCGGTACATATGCTCAGGTAATAATATACAAATTTGAATTAAAAATTATATTTATATTTATATGTAAATATATAAATTTTTACTAAAGTTCTTTCAATATTTTAGCAAATATAAGTAATATTGTTTTATATAATAGACTGTTAATAATAAATACTAATAAATGGAGGTGACAACATATAGAAGTTAAAAAAAGGATGGCTTATATAGTAATATTAATATTGCAGGTAAAATAAGATAATTTTGATGCCCTAGATCATAAACAATTATTTTGAAATAAGAAACTATTTAATAATAATAAAATATATATATATACCTATTTATGTATTTTTTGCACGCAATTTTATTTACTTATATCCATTATGTAAAATAATTTAGGTAAAGAAGTTACAGTGTATTATTTTTTGTTTTTTATACTGTAACTTCTTTGCCAGATAATATTGTAAAAAATGGATGTAACATGGCCTTCAAAATACGTTTTTTTTAAAATTATTTAAGATAATTAATTAATAATAATTAGTAGCTATATACAACCAAACTTTGTTCAAATTCATTTTTTTGAATACAATAATTCTATATCATTGTTTAATCTATAAATCCACACTTGATACTTATAATTAACCTAAAATTTTGAAGAAATCTAAATTGTGGATTATCGACAGATGACAGGGCGGTTACAATTTCTTATAATTCTGGAACTTATTAATTTAATCTTTTACTAGATTATGCCAATATAAAAAAATTATCATTCTTGAATGATGTTCGGTGCCTATGTTATCTTTAATGAATTTTTTTTTTTTGGTAAAAGATCAAAGATCTATTTTCTTAATAATCTTATAGCAAAACAAAACTTCGCATAAATTATGAAAAAATTTGAATTTTAACTTTAGATAATACTAAATAGTATATATTAATTTGGTACCTTTGTTTTCAGTATAATTTAATTTAATTAATTAATTAATTAATTAAATTTAATTTTAGACTATTAAAGATATAAATTATTTCAAACTAAAAATATGCTATGATAATTTGAATATAGACGGAACTTGGACACGGTACATTCATTCGAGGCTTAGAAACTACTTGTACTTATAATCCGGCAACCGAAGAATTTATTTTAAACAGTCCAACATTAACATCGTACAAATGGTGGCCCGGAGGACGTACGTTTTTAATAAATATTATTTTCTATTAATATTATTATATTAGCCTAATTGTGTGTTTAATATACAAATTATTAAAGTCGGACATAGCGCGAACTATGCAGTCGTTGTTGCTCAATTGTATACACAAGGTAAAAATTGTGGAATACATCCATTTATTGTTCAAATAAGAGATTCAGAAACGTGGATGCCGATGCCTGGTACCTATTGTCATATAATTGTATATTTGTTCATAAAAATCTTTGTGGGCAATTATAGTTAAAAATACATAACACAAAAATTAAATTTAAATGATAAAAATTAGGAATTAAAATTGGCGAAATCGGTAGTAAATTCGGCATGAACTCTGCAAACAATGGATACTTAGCATTCAATAATGTTAGAATACCTCGAATGCAAATGTTAATGAAAAATTCTAAAGTTCACAAGGTATACCTTCTGTATAAAATCATTAATTTTTTAAAATTTTTGTATACAACTTGAAATATATTACAATAAGTATTCGTATCTTATGTTTATAATTTAGGATGGGACCTATGAGAAATCGCCCCATGAAAAATTAACATATTCTACAATGATATTTGTGCGGGTATTAATTGTTAAAAGTTTTGCTTGTAACTTTTTAATGAGATCAGTCACGATCGCGATAAGATATAGTTTAATTCGACGACAATCAGAACTTAAATCGGGGTAATTAAATTTGATTTCTGTACTACATTTAATTTACCTATAATTTATATATATAATTATTTTGTAACGATGATTGAAGAACCTAGTTAAGGTATATATAATAATAAAATACCTATGATAACAAATATATGTTTATTAAATTAGGGAACGTGAACTTCAAATTTTAGATTACCAAACACAACAGTATAAGTTATTTCCCGTTATTGCTATGTGCCTAGCGTTTAAATTTTCTGCACAGTGGTTGTGGGATACATATAATACAGTAACTTCAGAATTAGAACAGGGTGATGTACAACATTTACCGGAGGTAAGTAAATACGACATACGGTTTATATTCTTAAAATCGATTTAACTGTAGCCGTTAATAGACAAACACTTCTATTACATAGTTACTATAGTTAATATACAATTATATTATGACTCTAAATAAGAATTAGTTTCAAAAATTTACATTGCGGACTAATAGAATTTAAACTGATAAAGAGTAATAATATAATTTCGTTAATATTAAAATCAATGTATTAAAATACTAAATACTACTTTTTCGTATTACTTCGACTTATACTAAGAATATTTTAATGGGTCGATCATGTAATTTAATTCGTGTTCTACAATATCGACAGTTTTTCTATTCGTGAACCATAATATTTTATTAGAGAAATGGAGAATACATTTTTTTGTACCCATCATTTTAAAAGGTAAGAGAGGTGTACACGAATGTGGAAATTATAGAAGTATACAAATTGTGAGTTATGAATTATAGTATGAAGGTTTGAGAAAAGGTTATAGAAAAGTTAATAAGGAGTGAGACTACAGAGAAATCACTTTAGGTTTATATTACGAAAATCCAAGGCCAGAATGGCCGACTCCATAAAATTGGGAGTTAAGGCAAAGAAGAATAAGATTCTTTAATTACAATTATTTGTTTAAACATTCTTAATTTTTAATTACATCTAAAAGCTGAATTTGTATTACTTTCAGTGGTTAGGTTTCATCTTAGCGATCTCTATACCGCTCCATCAGAATTTTCCATTGTAAAATTTAATGCTAAAAGTCCTCTTAAATCAGCTTGTTGAGAATCTCCGTTATTTTTGTTTTTATCACTTCCGTTTTCTATACTCTCAAATCGTGTCTTCTTACGCTCCGGATATAATATAATATTATACCTAATATATATATATATATACTGTATCTAAGCGTTGTGTGACTATAGACAGTATTTGGTATATACCATCTGATACTGTATGTGAATTTGTAAGCAAATAGTTTGATTAGTATTTAGTATTTATTATATAATATTTATTGTCATCTCTCAACCTCTGTTATTCTATTATTTGTAAAGTAACTGTTAGTTAAGATATAAGATTAAGATAACTATTGATAAAGTCTTAATTTATTTTATATTAAAGCTACATGCTATGGCTTGTTGTCTAAAAGCAGTCGTTACATCTGATGCAGCTATTGGTGTGACAACTTGTCGATTGGCATGTGGTGGTCATGGTTTTATGAACTGCAGTAATTTGCCTAACATTTATACACTTACAACTGCATCTGAGACGTATGAAGGAGAAAATACTGTACTACTTTTACAAACAGCTAGGTAACGAATTTAATATACTTACTGACGTCAAATTACTCTAAAGTAATGTCTCTAAATTTATTTTAAATGGACATTTCTAATAAATTAAGTAGATAAATATCACTAGTTTATATTCAATTGCAGATTTTTAATCAAATCATTTAGCACGGCGAAAATAGGAAATATATCACTTTCCAAAACTTTATCATATTTGGAAAATTACAAAGGCTTAAAACAAAATAATTGGACGACAACATTAGAATGTATGGCAAGTTCGTTTTACCAAGTTGCCGGAAGGTAATAGATTTATTCTAACTATATTATCTTAAAAATAAATAACGCCAACGAGTATATTTTTAATGTCTCCTAGTAAAATTGAAGATTGTCATTTAAGAATAAAACAATTTGTAAACTCAGGATTATCTCAAGAAGATGCTTGGAATCAAACATCTGTTAAACTCACTCAAGCATCCGAAGTATGTATATATATTAAACATTTTAAAAATTATACATTAGTATTTACTCTAATTAAACTTGTTTTATGCACAGGGTGCAGTCGTGCAAATAAGTAATAACATTTAATATAAAAGAAAAAATTAAAATGTTTGTAAAAACGTTACATTGATATAATAAATACACTCATAACAAATTTCTTAATTTTACATGTTATTTATTTTAAAATATATTAAAATAATGTAATAATATAATAATAATCTAATGTAATAATTAATTTACAAATAATAATATGATTAATCGTAATACTATTATTAATTATAGAATATTCTTTAATCAATTTCCCTATATTTATGTATTAGGAATAAGGTAGAATGTAAAGGCCGGTTCTGGAACTCTATACTACCTACAACCCATAAATTATAAAACCTTCATGTTCTAACATAACTTTTGACCAAGATTGAATCTCAATTATCTTTTAATCTATCCTAACCTAACTTAACCCTAACTTTCACAATGAATTCATTAATTTGTAACTCAATTAATGTTTGACCTAACGTAACATAACTCTAATTTAATTTCGATTAACTGGTTAAGGTTAATTAGAAAGGTTTTTCGGGATTAATGAATCGTCCTTTTCACTATATTCTTAGGTATTTTTATTTTCTGCATTATTTATAAAACATATAACTGAGAAATTCAACAAAAATATAGTTTAAATTATACAAAATGTTCAAAAATGTACGATTTAAATATTTGAACAAAACGATAACTGTGCGATAGCTAAAATTTCTTTTCAATTTTTTACATACCGATTATCAAAAAATCAATAATGTATAATATAAATATATTATGCTTACATATCTACGTATTTGATTATTTAATAGGCACATTGTAGAGCATTTATAATCAATACTTTTGTAACAACACTTCAAACAAATAATTTTTCACCAAAAATTATGAGAGTACTAACTGAACTTTGTCAACTAATTTGTGCACATTGGATATTAAATCGTCTAGGTGATTTTCTACAGGTGAATATATTTTATTTTGTTGAATGATTTGTTTATTATTTTTTGTTTGTACATCATGGTAATAACCTAACTTAACATTTTAATTTTAGTTTTCCAATCTAAAATCAAGTGATGTTCCATCGATACATTTGTTATTGGAAGTCTGTTTAAAACAAATTCGACCAAACGCAATTGGTCTAGTAGATAGTTTTGACATTCGAGACGAAATATTGAATTCTACATTGGGTTCTTATGATGGAAATGTGTACGAACGGCTATTACAAGAAGCTAATAAAAGTCCATTAAATAAAGACCTGGTCAATAAGTCGTTTGAGTTGTATTTGAAACCATTTTTAAAATCAAACATGTAATACATAATACAATATGTAATCAAATACATTACATAATTTTAGATTTTCTCAATAAGTATGGTATTTATAATAATCTATTATTTATTTATATTTAAATAAACTATTAATACGTTTATGAATGGTTATTGAATATTGAATTAAAACAATAATGTGCAACATTTACTGAATTCTAATTCAATTTCTAATACTTGCAACATTGATTTGTCTCTGACTGACGTATTTAACGAACTATGCAATTTAAATATTAAATTATGCCCAGGTAACCAAGCACGTATATTTGAGGGGGCGATAGGAGCGATCGCCCTACCCTCAAAGATCGTATGATACAATTCTGTAGTAGTTTGAAAAAAATAAAAATAAAAAGGGGGGTATCGGTAAGGGATGATAAAAAGATGGTAAAAGGTGTATTTTACATTCTAACTACTCAATATTTTTAAATGTATAAAATTATGTACTTACCTCTCTTTGAGCGAGTGTGGTAGTCGATACCTATTAGATATCGCATGTGATATGGATATAAATTGATATTAAAAGAAATAATAATAAAACACTTTATATTAATTTGTTGATTGTTATGAAATGTGAAGTACCACAGTGTGAATGTGTTTAATAGTAATGTTAGAGTTTCAGATATTAATTTAATGTTAATTTAAAATTACGAGACAGAGTGTCAAAGTGACATTGTAAAAATGACTTTGAAACAAAGCGGCGAGCTGAGCAAATTTACCCCTTTTATAATGCTTTTGCTCTTATTCAATGGTTATTAATTATTTCATCATTTTTTTTATTGATAATTAAATTTAATATAAGTATTATACTGTGGTATTTTACATATCTAATTTTTTATTTTTTAATGAACGTAATTTTTCTATTATAATAATTATTCTATATTTCCGATGGTCCGGATGTTCACAATTATAATTAATAATACTTAATCTATTACTGTGATATTCCATGTTCATCTATTACAATAAGTTTAGTTTATTATCTATAATATTAATTGGTAATATTCAGCTATTCTAAATATTACAATACTAATGTAGAAAATTAATTTGATTTTAATATAATTTTTATAGAAAAAAGCGGGAAAGTCGATTTTGTACCTCAAAATCTGAATTTTTGGAAATTTGTGGTTAATTATACCTAATTAAGATTTGAATGCAATAATATTTCATTAGAAAATACGATTTTGAGCGAAACTCAATATAATACAATATATTATACTGATAAGCCGTTACAAAAGTTTACTATGTGTGTAAACTGTCTATGTGAGTACTCAAAAAAAATATCAAGTCCTTACGATCAAAATTCAATTAGCTATCACGAAATAAAAACTTAAAAGTAACGAAACTCGTAATTTTGCCAACTTTCTACCATTTTTTGGTATTTAGTACTTTATTATCTATAGTTGTAACCGAGTTTCTTTATTTAAGTCATTGATTATTCTATTTTATAATCAATGTTTAAGTGTGCATAATAATCTTACAAAAATACTTTTTCCAATGAACTTTGGTTCGTGTTGATTATTACTTGAAAATTGTATATATTTACTTAAATTTTTCATTAATGTTTTTATACTTTTAATCTTGAACATACAGAATAAACTAAACATAAACTATTGTTTTCACGATTACCGTATAATTTTATGACCAAAAAATCATATCTATAATCCAAGACAGAATATAATAAATAAATTATAAAAAAAAAACTTAAACTAACTTTTTCAAAAGTTCATAATGTTACATTAAAATTATAATATGACCATTTATTGTAATACATATTTTTATATATGTATATTTTTTAGATAAATAATAGTCGTTCTGATGAATATAGTAATGTAGATAGTTTATTTGGTAGCTATAATGACCAATATACATCAAGGGTAAAAAAATGCTGCTTCTTACTTTAAAGCAAGAAAATTATCAACTTCAAAAAAAAAAATCAAATATATTAGATGAGGCAATTTATGTTCTAAAAGACAATAAGTTAAAGACACTAACTTACTTAGCCCTTAGATGGGATGTGGATTGTCCCCCAGCTTAATTTTGTGAATTTTTTATAAATTAACGATGGTGATCTTGAGGAAGAAATGTGAAAGCAGTTCTCTACCGGCTCTTGGTTGAAAAAAAAAACAAACAAACTTAGCATTATCATTAGTAGAATTTAGCATTTATAAAAAATAAAGTGACAATTTGACAATCAACATATAAAAATTCAAAAAAAATTACTTTTATCTTGTTATATAAATTAATTTTTATATCTTTGACCTTTGTAAATGTTTACAATGCATATTAACATTAATAACGCCTATTGTCGTACTGTAAAATTACATAAATTATTGGTAAATAGAGTTTTTTCTATGTGTATTAAATAGATAATTAAATAAAATCTGTTGACTAGTAGCTGCAGAAACTGAAAGAGGAAAACAAATCAATGATACAAGACATACTCTACACCTGTATAAACCACAACATAGAAGACTAAAGTCGAGAAAAAGTTTCATGGCATCTATACAGGAAATCCAAATAACACCTGAAGCTCGTATAATAGACCTGTGGAAGCAAAAAGTCCCTATTTTCGATTCCAAACTGCAAGAACAAATATTAAAGGGTGAAAATCTGTCATACCCAACATGGAAAACCATTAATAGATTGAGAACAGAAGTAGATAGATGTAAACTAAATATGTTCATGTGGAATTTATCAGAAGATGACAAATGAGAATCCAGACCATCCAATATCTCCTAGTCTGTTCAAACCTCCAAACAACTTGTAACAGACAAGATTTTCTGGAAACCAACAATCAGGCAGTAGAAATCGCTCGTTATTGGCAAGAAACTATATGAAGGCAATTTATGACCCGGACTCATGAATAAAATATAAATAGTATACTACAGTAATGTTACAGCTATGTATATAGGCCAAGCGCCAAGAAATAGACGTATCCAGCTGCAGTATCTGCAACGTAACGTAATACATTTTTAAAATAAGTTATTATTCAATAAGTTATGTAAGAAAATGACTTTAGAATTGTGAAATGTAAAAATTGTTGAAATAATTTAATTTGTAAATTGTTTGAAATATAATAATATAAATTCATAACCCCCCACTCCAATCAAACCCTTGGTACATCGCTGTATGAGACGTGGGTGATAGGTAAACTGATTATTATTTGGCTTCATACAATTTCGAAGCTGGACAAAAGAACAATGAACTGTGACAAAGAATGGAGATTTTGCTGATATTATTATAACCACTTCCCTGGCCACTAACATATTTGTTAAAAAAAAAAATAAAAATTAATTCCTTATTAAATTTTTATTTGGAAAAAATTCAACACTCACGATGATAATATTGTTTCGGGCTTTAATGCTTGCCGATGTTGGGTTTACGTATTGTTTAAAAATGTTTTTATTTTTTCCAATTATGTTTTTGCATAACTTTTTAATTGTTTCTTTTAGTTTATTTTCTATAACAATTACATTGATGAATTTATGATAGGTACGTATGTTTGTGTAAAGATAATTATTTTAACATTAGATGCTTAGCACACAGCGTGTACCCATATGCCAGTTTAAATAAACATATTTAAATAATCTATACAAAATTATAAAATAAACGTGTCTTAAAACATTATATCGTACCTGAAGTATTACATATATAAATTGCGTTTAAGACCATCAATTCAATGTAGGTAATCTAAAATCTAAAACCACAAAAAGTAGTGTTGCTATTTAAGCCAGATATCTTTACACTAAATGTGTAACTTAACACTAGAATGTGCTTTTCTCTCCGTTATGTTGGCTTATACACATATAATGTTATGAATATACGAATGCCGTATCCATATGATTAATATCTATGGATTAAAATTATATCTCATAACAGTTCTAAAAAAGTTGTTTTCAAGAACAGCTGATTCTATAAATCAGAGGGGGACGCCTTCTATATTCATTGTATAGTCACAGAATACAGATTAGAAAATGTACGACTATATTTCATGTAGTGACGGACCATTAATAAAGATTATTATATTCATAGATAATAGAGTAATAATTCTTTATGATTATATTAAATATTTAAATCATTCACCTCCATTTCAAATTAAATAATATGTAATTATTACAAAAAAGAGAGGGACAGCGAATATAATTTAACATGACGTGTATTTATTTCATATAGATAGAGCCGTTAGAGGGCGCTCCTCACTTTAAATTGCCATATTATTCTGCCTTGTAATTTGTATTATACCATGTTTCATATTATCTTAATTCGTGCTATAGTACTAAAACCAACGTTTTTGTACCACATAAATAAAAAATAGTAATTTTTAATCTCAATTGTTGATTGACTACAGAAATATGGATACAATACCACCAGAAGTGAGTGAAACTGTGTGATAGAAATAATCGAATGATTAGTAGTCGAAATAAAAATAATCGAGTGAATTATGATTTCTAAATTTATAATAATTCTGGAGCAGGTTTTATCATCAATATTTCAATATCATCTATGAATAATTTAAAGTATAAACTAGAACTTCGCAATGCAAGATGCAGAGGCGAATTATTTTGATTGTTTTGCAACTAATTTGTTTATATTATCAAATGTTCTGGTGGTGGGAGGGGTTCGGGTTCATGAAGCTTCTAAAAAATATGAACCCCCGTCCCCCCTTTAAAAATTGCTAAATACGCCCCTGGTTAACAACAGTTGCAACAGTTAAAAAAAGTAATAGAACACAAAACCATTAATTAATATTAATATAGAGAATATAAATACTAAAAAAATAATAGAGAAGTAGAAAACATTTTTAATTTTTAAATAATTGATTTATTTCCATTCGATTATTATATCATTCCAATGTTCACAAAACAATAATTCATTATTCGAATTTCGAATGTTTTCAAAGTATAATCAAGTTGATTCTAACGTTTTCGATTAATCGAATTTAATCGAATAATCGAATGATTCGATTATTTTCATCATTAAGTCAGACGTTATTCTATAATCTATACAAATATATATATAATATATAAAACATTGTTCTAGCATTTAACATTGTAATATAATCTGTGATTAGACCAAAAATTTTTATTAAAAATTTATGCATTTTGCTTGTAATTGCTTTTATTTTTTTTTTATTTGCAGGTCATTACGCAAATATTAGATTATTTACCATATGCTGAAAGGAAAAAATTCGCTTTGTTAAATAGGAAATGGTATTATGCCTCTTTACATCCAACATTAATAAAGAAAGAATGGTTTAAATATAAACAAAATGTTGTTGATATTTGTAAACCTACTGATGAAACCTTCTACAAATTCAAACAAACATTATTGAAATCTGAAAGAACAATTTTAAACGTAAAAATGGCAATACATCATGTTCACAGTTCATTTACAATTGATGATATAGGGAGTCGGATTGTATCACTATTTTTAGTAAACGTTAATGATTTTACAGATTTGTTCCTAGATTCTATTACTAATAGTTTTAATGTACTTAAAACATTAACGCTCGAAACCATTAATGGCATGGAACTTACTATAAAACCTCGAAAACCTTTGCTTAAGCTGCGAATTTTAACCATTCAAGGCCTTCAAACGTCTGATAAGGATTTTAATATATTTATGCAGTGTTGTCCAAATTTAGAGGATATAGGGTTAATTCAATGCAACATTCAAGAGTATAATTTAGTTATAAAGAGGTTTTATCCTGATTGGGAACATCGTGAAAATTTCAATTCAGACTCTTTGTTTACGTATCTTGGTGTAGTAAATTGTTTGAAAAATAATAAAAATATAAATAAATTAAGATTGCAAAGTTGTAAAATTGTTACATATCTACCCACACATATTACATTGAAGTGTTTGACATTGAAAAGTAGTCTACCAATGTTTTGTACCCAAGACAATTTAATTGATTTTGAGCAACTATCATTAACATTGGGTAAACTTACATCATTAAATGAATTAGAAATCAGGTTTTTACCATGTTGTTTGTTAATGGCTGTGTCTAAATTACAAAACTTAGAGTGCTTAAAAATACATTTCACTATTAATTCCAGCCAAAAATGTAATGTAGTCAAATTATGTGTAGAAAAATTTATGAAATCATTAAGTAATATGAAAAATCTCAAAAAATTATCAATAATTCCTTGGAATGGAAAACAAATGACAAATCCAATACCTGAAATTCCAGATTGTACATTGAATTTATTAACATCATTAGACTGTTTCATTAAAAATCGTCTACAAATAGTAAATTTAAATAAAAATGTAAAATCATTACGAATTCAAAATGGTGATATTCTAACCTCCAGTGATTTACATTTTATATTCAGTAATTTCATTAATTTGGTATATTTATGTATTGATAATTGCAAGATATTGGACGATAATATTTTTTTGGGGTTACCAATTAGTAATCTTAAAGGTAAAAAAGCCAATGAAAAATCCAAATAAAATATTTTTATTTATGTTATTAAATATTTTTTATTTATAGAATTAATTTCATTACATATTGATGCAGACATATCCTATAGTTGCTTGCATCATATCAAACAATTGAATTTAAAATATTTAACTATCAGACATAAAGCAGTGGACATAAGATTATATCGGTAGATGGTAATACATTTGTACATCTAATAATGTTTAATATAAGATTAAATCATTTTATTTTTATAATTAGATATAAATATTAACATTAGGCGTTAATTACCAATTATCATTCATTTTTTGGCAAATTAAAAAAAAATTCTTAAATCCACAAACTAATTTCAATTAAATTTTCCATTTAACCTAACCAAGAATTTGATCAACATTTTCAATTAATTCAACTTTGAGTTAGCTATCTTGAAATTTATACCATCATATGACATAAATTTGTACTTTGGTGTAATTTTGGACACTTATTGTTTTTACTTATAATTTTCTTGATGAGAAATTAAAAAACTTCTTTCTATTGTTTATTTTTGTTTGTTTTTAATGGTGTTTTAACAATTTTAGAACTTGTCTTAAGTTCTAACATATAAATATAACTTAATCCACAAAATCACATTAAACAAATTTTTTTTTTTAATAAATACCTATTTACCTTTTTATATATTATTTTTTTGTTATAGAATGATTAATAAAGTTTAAAATAATTTTTTTTTTATGTTTCAGCTTTAATTCATTGAATGATGAATAAAGAATGAAAATGGATCAAATAATTAATCAATGAACCTATACTTACAATATCTCTCTTCAACATTTTAATACCTGTTTATGAATGTTTAGATAAAATTATTATTACCAAGTGACATAACAATATTTGGCAAAATAAAAAGTGTCAGTTGTGTAATAAAGTAGTTATCATAAAAACATAAATCATAATGCTAAATTAGTTCCTTTATCGTGCATTTATATTTGGTAGTTGGCATTAATAATCTTTATACTATGCAATGCTGGAAGAAGTTTTATTTTAGGTTGACAGCTTGGTACCAGTTTTCATGTTACTATCACAGACTATATGAAAATGTATCATATTTATTTTTAATTATATATATTTTTATTATATTATATTATATATTCATATAGTCTGTGTTACTATTATGTATGATGTATTTGATCTAAATCAGTTAAATTGTATTCTGATATATAATATTAATTATATAATCAAATGTAAATAAGTAATAAGTATATACCTATTTTTGTGTTTTGTACATACTTTTTAGTTATTTTTCTTTTAATCTTTTTGTCTATCTCACATGTATGTTAGTTTCTAAATCTGAAGCATCTTATATGCACTTATGTTGGTGCCACAAATTAAGAAATATCAATTTCATGTGTTGCATCGGACAAAATATTATGAGTATGCGTTTAGTCTAGTGGGTTGGTACAAATTATAAATAATAATATGATATTCTAATTATAACAGTATAATATTAATGTTATAGACATACAACTTGATTTAATTATTTGGTGAGTTTTGAAAGCTTTGATGGAGGTTGAGAGCATAAATGATAACTGCATGTTATAGCATAACTGAACCACCTATTTTGACTGAAATTATGACTACTGGCAAAAATATTATCCTTGTTTCCATTTTTATTCGTCTCTATTTCATAAAATTAGCTTCTACAAATATTCTCTAAATGTCCTCATTACTTTATTTTATCATTATAATTTATTTTACTACCTACTTATAAAATGTTACAATTGTATTTCAATTTAAAAAAAACTGTACTTTATGCATTGATATTTGTAATTAAGTTAATAATTTGTAAAATGTATTATCTATTATACATTTGTGTTGTGTTATCTGTCTGACTGGTTGAGTCAGTTTAATTTTGTTTAAATTACTTGACTTGTGGTAAATGGTATATGTATAATACGTCTATAGTCTAATTCTTCCCACCCAATAAAATAGATAAATTCATTATAATAAACTTCCTTTGAAATTTGCATATAATATAAGTGAATTATTAAAAACTTAATATTGCCACAGAATTAAGTATTATTACCAAAGTATAACAAATAATACGTTCATAAGTTTATAATATTTCACAATTACCTACTTGTTAAAAATTTGATTTTTCGAAATAATTTTGGTTCTTTAACACTTATTATTATGTTATATAATAATTCATCATTTAGTTTTGGCCAAACTGCTGCTAACTAAAATACTGATAAAAAAAACTCACTAGAGAGTGATAAGCGAAGAATTTTAGTATTTTATATTATTAAAAAATTGTATTAATTTTGGTTTTAAACTATTTAGAGTTTAGTTGTTGTTTATCTTTGAATTATTTTCGTTTGGTTATTTATATTGCAACTCAAAATGGTAAGTATATCATTATGTTCAAGCTTCTATATTTTAAATTGAACATTAAGCATTTTATAATCTCCATATAAAATTCTGATTTCTGTGCATGCCTTCTGTATAACTAAATATATTCTTTATTGGATTTTTTTCTGTTTATTGTTTATTAATTTTGATATTATGATGTATATTAGTCTGATATCCAAATGGATTGTGCGTTGGATTTAATGCGGCGTTTACCGCCCCAAAAAATTGAAAAGCATCTAAGTGATCTCATCGACCTAGTTCCAAGTTTGTGTGAAGATTTATTATCATCTGTTGATCAACCATTAAAAATAATAAGGGATAAGCAAAGTGGTAAAGACTTTTTACTATGTGATTATAATAGAGATGGGGATTCGTATAGGTAAGTGTATTTGTAATATTTATACAGAATCAATGAAATTGTTTAATTTAACATTTATTTTATTTTTCTCCAGATCGCCCTGGAGTAATACATATTTTCCACCACTGGATGATGGCTCTGTACCAACCGAAAAGCTACGGAAACTTGAAATGGATGCTAATATGGCATTTGATCAATATAGAGAAATGTATTTTGATGGTGGTGTATCTTCAGTTTATCTGTGGGATTTAGACCAAGGTTTTGCTGGTAATAAAAATATATTATTCATTTTAAGTTAAGTGAGGGTTATATCCAGGGATGCTTTTATTCTTTTGTTCTTATTTTAAATGTTTAGATTTAACTATGTTTATTTATTAAAAGTTTATTTTTAATAAATTATTAACCCCGTTATTAATTGATACAAGTACATTAAAATGATTAGGCCCAAACAATGTTAATGAGTTTCAGTAGTTGATTATTAGATTCTGAGCGAAGCAAAGAATTTATTGGTTTTATAAAGATGTTTTTTTTTTTTTATGTATGAAGATACTTTTACGGGTAGAAATAATGATCCGATTACCACAAGTAGAGTATGCTTTCAGTAGCAAATCATATCTAGTTAGTACTTTATTTAGCTCATTTTTTGAATTTCTCAAAAGTTTTTCCTTGGGAGGGGAAAAACTACCAAAAAATCGCGGAAAATCGGCAAAATAACGGTTTCTGAAATTTAAATTTTTTTAATTTTATGATAACTAATTGAGTTTTAATCATAGTGTCTTAAAAAAATTTTTGAGTATTTGCTTAGGTGAACTTTATTACGAGAATAAATTTAGAAACGAATGGTTGATTTTCTGACTAAGTATAGAGTTTTGGCTTTTTTTTCAAAAATATTTAATATTTCCTGCAATTTTTGGTTTATTGGTTTAAAAATTTTATCGAAGTCTAGACATATACTACTTAATCTTTTTACAAAATATTTTGATAAACGTGACAGACAATTTTTTTTTTAAGCTTTTAAAGTAAAAGTTCTTGGAAATCGGCAAAATTACGGTTTAATTATTTTATTTCTTGATAACTTATTAAGTTTAGATCGTAAGAACTTGAAATTTATTTTAAATATTTACATTCGTAATTTACACACGTGGTAAAATTTTGGAATGGATTATCAGTATAGCATATTGTAATATATTGAGGTTCGCTCAGAATCGTATTTTCTAATGCAATATCATTGCATTCAAATTTTAAATATAATAAACCGCTAATTTCTCTAAGGACCAAAGAGACAAAGGAGGAACGTCCACAATCAACCTTCCCACTTTTTTTAAATTGTTACTACATCTTAATTGAGCATATTTAATTATATTTCATTTGTAAGTTATTTTTAATTTTTAAAGTTCACTGTATGTAAAAAACCCCAATAAACAATTCCATGAGATTCTTACTTCACTTTTAACTGTGTGATGTTATTAATGTAAAATAAGAATTACTATCATTAAACAAATTCATTTTTTGTCTCATGTATAATTGGTAATTATTTGATAATTTGATCATAGACACTGATAATGAATATTGACTGATTAATTATTGTGCTTATGTATTTAGTACTTTAATATATTTGGAGATATTATGTTTTTTATGGTATATTTATATATTGTAATTAAATTAAATATAATTTGTTATTAGTCACAAATTCTATTATTTATTATTACATTAATATTTTAGTACTGTATATCTATTAAAATTTATATAAATATTTTAATATTAATGTTTGTTTTTGAAAATTATTTTGTTTAGGTGTTATTTTAATAAAAAAAGTAGGTGATGGATCTAAGAAAGTACGTGGGACTTGGGATTCTATACACGTTGTTGAAGTGCAAGAAAAATCAACTGGCCGGAATGCACATTATAAACTCACATCGACTGTAATGTTATGGCTACAGACTAATAAGGCTGTATCAGGTAGTATGAACTTGGCTGGCAGTTTAACACGGCAAACAGAAATGGACAGTCAAGTATCTGATGCTTCTCCACATATAGCCAATATCGGACGTATGGTTGAAGATATGGAAAATAAAATGCGTAACACTCTAAATGAAGTTTATTTTGGAAAAACTTGTGACATAATGAATGGTTTGCGAAGTATTGTACCTTTAAATGCTGATGATGAAAATAAAGAAGCATTGAGACAAGACTTAACTGCTGCATTACAGAAACGACACATTAAGTCTGATGCTAAGGATCCCATTAGTCCAGCTACTAATTAGTAATAATTTCATCAAAATAGATCTTCCAATATTTTTTATGAACATACGCGACTTAATTTTATTTACACAACTTAAATGTTAAGTCTTAAATAAATCAAATATGGCCTATTCATATAATATTTTGTTATTTTAAGTTCATCTATTTAATATGTTATATGATGTTATCAAAATTGTATTATCAATAATTTAAATTTTGATTTCTTCTAAACAGTTCTTAAATGTAATTATTTTTTTAACTTTATATCATAAAATGTTGATTTTTACTGGTTTTTAAAATATATCTTCATCATTAAATTTAAAATTGCTCGATACAATTGAAAACTATACATTTTATAAAGCAAATTAAAAGTTAAATAAAATTAATAGTTACTTAATGTAATAAATAAATTTATTTAATCAATTTACAAACTACATTGTTTCTAAATATTGATTACAATCATAACCTATTAACTTAACTTTATTTTACTCTGTTCCCTGGTAATATTGAGTGTAAGCCTGACATATAATAATGTTATAATTATTTATAATAGAACTTAAATATTTATTTACAACTACAATAATAATATTATAATAACAATATAAATTCATCATATAGGTAATATTTTTTTTATTAATGTTTTCAATATTATTTATTTATTTTTTATTTTTGGCAAACGTCCTATCTATTAATATTATTTTAGTTACTTTTCATAATTAATACGTTAAAATTATTAAATCACACAAACTAAATAATATTGTATTTATTGGTATGATTAAAAATGTTTAATAAATGTTTTAAATAATTCTTAATTTTATTTATTAAGTTAATCTGAATATTTTTACTTACATTTTTTCCTATTAAAATGTTTACATCCTAATTTTTTCCTGGTGTAATTCCTCTCAGCAACTAAAATATAGCAAATTGTGAAATATTTTATTATAATAATAATTTGTTTTAAAATTAAAAGGTTCTAAATATAAATTTAAAAATCTGGGAAATCGATTCTGGGGCGTTCCTCCTTTGCCCCTTTGATCCTTAATTTAACTGGATTAACTAATATATGGTTATGCTTCTATTAAATTGTCAAACTGTAAAACCCAAAATTGCAAATTTTATTGAACATTCAGAGAATAATTAAATTTTTGAAAAATTTCATAGTTCTATATTTAAATATATAATTAATATAATAGTTCCAAAATGGTTTCTCATATGTAGGACACCTATATTAAAACAAAAAAATGTTCAAATACCAAAATTCAAAATTGCATTAGTTATAAAATATCAAGTTCATCAAAATTATAGTTTCCGTGAATTTTGCAGTTTTTCAATCATTTTGCGTAGTTTTATTTATCCTAAAAAAAAATGTTTGAGTAATTTGAAAAATGAGTTAAATAAACTACCAGCTAAACAAAATTATCTACCGAATCCATACCCTATTCATAGTAATCGGATCATTATTTTTGTTCGAAATGGTGCTTTCAGACAGGGTTCTTTACTTAGAATCTAACATAATGCATATTGAATTTTAAAATCATTCTTCTGAACATTTTCAAAATATTACTTTATTATAATATTCTCATTATGATCTATAAATTAATTTTAATTAGATCATTAATGTTTGATAAATATAGTTTTGTGAGTTGATGTACTCGTGTACTAATTAGACACCTACCATTGATTATAGAATAGACTATTCTATAATCAATGCACCTACCTACTTACTATTAAATACAATTTTTAATTTTAATGATCGGGTTATAGACTTATAGATTGTATGATTGTAATGTTACAAAATGTTGCAAACTTATTATGCGAATGAATTTTTGAGGTCAAACTGAACTATACAAATTTTTAGATTAATAATAGTACATTCTCTATATTATAGTAGTATAGTATAAGATATAAGTACTATTATGTATTTAGATTTAAATTATATATATTTCATAATTTATTACACAGATTAAAAAACATAAATAATAATACTGACCAAGCAAATAAGCTTTATATTCAGTAATAAATTAAAATGTAATTCAAAACTTTAATATTTTCCTTTCTTTATTTTGGTCATTTGTTTATATGTTATTGAGCATAGAAAAAAATTCCTGCCTGGGTCTATAGGTACCCAGGCTGACTGTTCATCTTATATAATAAATAATATGATTCATAATCAATGTGTCTGTATTTCAATTAATATTTATTGCAGTAAATACCTATACTAGTTGAATGAAAATATGTTTTACAAAATTTAATTATTTTTCAAAGTTTTTGGTATTAAAAATTAATTTTTTCTTGACTGAAGTATAGGATTTAAATCCCCAACCCCCCTCATGTGTACGACACTGAGAGGAAGTGTAGGAATTACATCATTTGCATTTTGCGGGGAAAATGAGAGAGGCTGAGTTTGGGCATGTTGCCATGTTATGATTAAGAGGTAGTGAGAGTTGTCATGGAAATTAGTGTACCTAAATGGAATAGAAGAAGACCGATGAAAAAGTGGATAGATGGAATCGAGAGTGATGATAGCTGGTATGAATGGACGAGATGTAAGTAAGTGATACCTTTGATGTTGTAAAAAAAAGTTGTCGTTTCTATGGCATCAGAACCAAACAAATTTAACAAATCTGATGAGAAATTAGGTAGATATAAAAAAATCGGGTTTCGAATGATTTGAGAGTGTAATTCATTGCAAACACATGATATAATAGAATCATCATCATAAGATCGTCCTCTATCATTTGTAATATTTTAAATTGATATCAAATGTTTCAAGTTTTATAATTGGTTTTATTATATTAATATTGTTCTACATCGAATCCATAGGCGCAATTTGAGTTTTAAACTTGAGGGAGCTAGTGTTTTCTACTAGATATAAAGATTAAAAGGAACTAATAACTACTATATGTAGAAAAACCCAACTTCAGTTATTTTCTCCTTAATAATTAAAATAATTTGGAAACGAGTGGAATTTTGAGGTAGCTTAGGCCAAGACACTTCGAGTCCCATTCAAATTGCTCTTATGATCATTAATAATAAACAATAATAATAATAATCCCTTTACCCGTATGGCCTTATGTATGATGATAGGCGTGCGAAGATTTTTCCCATGAGATTTTAGTATATTTCAAAAATTTTCCAACTCCCATAATTACTAAATGATGAAAATTAAACATAAATAAACTTAACTGTCAACATATCTAAACTGATTTTTGTTTATATACTATAGGTACCTAACTATAGAGTAAAGAATAAAAAACAAGCGTATAGTTTCACACATCGCAGGGAACACTATCAAAGCCGTAACAATCAAATATTGCGCCAGGAGCAAAATTCAAAATGCGTCCATTTTGAACTTTAAATTAGAAAAATTTAAAAAAAAAATTATAAACTATAATAAAATAAATAAACGATCGTTTTTTAGTACATTTAACTTAGTTTAGCAATTAAATATTATTATTATTATTATTATTTTTGTATTATAAGTTTTCAGTCTAATTTGTGCCCGGGGCACAGCCGTACAAGCACTTTGCTACAGCTCTGGATGCCATGACTTACCCGGCAACCCCCCCTACGCACCACAATGTGACAATGTGTTTGACCGACGGAAAATTAGCGCTCTTACATAACTAAAAACCTACCTAAAAATTATAAAGTCCATTCCATATACCTTAGATCAGTTGATCTTTCTAAGAATATAAGTCGTTCGTAATAAAAATTAATTTTACCATCCCATAATAAATAATTGGATAATCATAAATATTATTTTCGGATCGCTATATTGTATTGTTCGATTGTAATAGTCGAAAATGTTTAGATTAAAATAAATGAATAATTTACATTATATTATAATGATCTTTATTTTGTACGTCAAGAAAAATGTCCTTCTGAAATAGTGAAATCTCCTAGATGTCGATCACCAAAGACTTATAATTTCGAATGTAGCTCACTTGTTTGAAAAGGTTGGCGATCCCTGCCTTAGACCTTAAAACAGGAGTCGGGAACCTGTGGTTTATTAACCTACATCTGCGGCTCTTTGGAGTATGCATAAATATTAAAATCCGTAAAAAATAAATTAAAAATCAATATATTATATTCCTGTAAAAATAGTAATATTTTATCTATAATGGCCGCATATTACTGATAAATTGTCATTTTTCTGTCAATGTTGTACTATGGCATATTTTTTTATCTCAATTGCGGCTCTTTAAAAATCATAATATTGTAACTTTTTGAAAAAAAATGGCTCATTTATAAGAAAAGGTTCCTGACCCCTGCCATAGAGGCTTAGCGTAACAGTCGGATGACCTCGCGTTGTTATATCAGGTTGTTATAACAAGGACTGGGGTGAAATTTACTATATAAAGTATTTCCTTTTTATGATTTCTAATATAATTTATTTTAATATAGATATTGCCACTCATTATAGTTATAAATTCTTCACATAGGTATAGTTTTATACAATACAATAGTTTTTAAGTTATTTTCATTTAAAGTATAACATTTAGGTAATGTTATTTTAAATACCTAAATAATTTCGTGTTAGAAATTTGATATTTTTATAGTCTAATGGTAAAGGCGTCATATACAGTAGTCACCATCACAAGTTCAATACGGGAAAAAGGATTCTTTTTTGCATTATTATTATTTTTTTTTTTCATATCATTTATAGTTTTTAAATTGTGAATATTGTAAATAATTGAAAATTGATTAAACAAAGTTTTTTATTCTATATTACTGATCCGCCGTGGTTTTTCACAACAAATCGAGGGATATTTTCGATTTGCGGAGCGAAGTGACGGTGCCGAGGAGCGCAGCGACAAATGCCAGTCTTTCGGTATAACTAGCCTACATAAAAATAATAAACGTAAAATAAAATTTAAAAAAATAAATAAAAAATAAAAAATAATGCAAAAAAGAATTTTTTTTCCCGAATCGAATTCGTGATGGTGACTACTGTAAATGACGTGTTTACCATTAGACTATAAAATTATTTTTTTAGCGGGAAATTATTTAGGTATTTAAAATAACATTACCTAAATGTCATACTTTAAATGAAAATAACTCAAAAACTATTGTTTTCCACAAATTTTCGTTTGCACCAATCTTTCTAAAATATTATAATACATATGTTTCAAAAAAAAAAAAGCAAAATTCGAGGAGTAGCTAAAGTAAATTTGTTCCAATCATTGTAGCGATTAATTTCGACAAAAAACATGGTTAAAAAAGATTGGGTAGGTAAAAAAATGCTTGATTCTTAGGTATAGTAAAATAACTAAAAAACTCGACACTGACTATATGAAATATTTCATATCTTACAATACTCACGCATTTATAATTCAGAAATCAGAGTTCAGTTATCACGAAATGATGCGGTGTTGTTTGTTTTACCGACAACTGATAAGAATAATATTGTTTGAAATAGTACTGCCAAAACAAGTATCCACATTTCTATTTGAAATCATATTTAATTATTGAGCGTATGAGAAGTGAAAACGTCAAACAATGTAGAATTGTAGATGTATATTGTATTTTTTCGTCAGTTGTAACAATTAAGTATAGATTTATAGATTTACTTTAAATTGTTTTATGTGGAGTTGTGTTATATTTTATTAAAGCAATAATGGATAAAAATAAAAACGCACCTTCCAGTCCGACGCCACTGGTGTCGAAATCAGAAAAATCTGAGAAAAAAGAACCCCTATCACTGGAGGAACTTTTGGCCAAAAAAAAGGCTGAAGAATTGGCCAGGAGTAAAGTATGTTTGTTATTCAGTATAACATTTATCATTTATCACTCGACATTGTTTTATTAAACAAAATTGTATTTTAGCCTGTGTTTTTGACAAAAGAACAACGAGCAGCCGAAGCTCTACGGAAGAGACAAGAAGAAGTAGAAATAGTAAAAAAGAAACAAGAAGAGGAACGTAAGAAAAGATTAGAATTTGTACACAATGTGGATGGTGGACACAGCAGCTATCGGGATGATCGGTAAACCATTTTCTCATTTAAAATTATTAAATACTAATTAGCTAGTTTAGAAAATTAAATAGATTTTGATACTTTTCAGTGATCGTGATAGAGACCACCATAGAGATAGGGATCGTGATCGTGATCGTGATAGGGATAGGGATAGAGACCACGATCGCCGTGAACGAGAACGCAAAAGAGAAAAGAAAGAAGAATCCACTGAGGACAAAGAACAATTTAAAGATAAAGAAAAAGAACAAGAAGCTATACGAGAACGTTACTTAGGATTGATGAAAAAGAAGCGACGTGTACGACGTTTGAATGATAGAAAATTTGTTTTTGACTGGGATGCATCTGAAGATACTTCTATTGATTATAATGCTCTTTACAAGGAACGCCATCAAGTACAATTCTTTGGTCGTGGTAATGTAGCAGGTATTGACATTAAAGCACAAAAAAAAGATCAATCAAAATTTTATGGTGAGCTAATGGAGAAACGTAGGACTGAAGCGGAGAAGGAACAAGAAAAAGTGAGATTAAAGAAAGTAAAAAGAAAAGAAGATAAACAGAAATGGGATGATCGACATTGGTCAGAGAAAGATTTAGATGAAATGACTGAAAGGGATTGGAGAATATTTAGAGAAGACTATAATATCACAATTAAAGGTATAGTTTGAGAACCTAATTATAATTATATTAATTATTCTGAAGTATTTTATTTTATATTTAAGGGGGTAAAATACCTGAACCTATTCGCAAGTGGAAGGAATCTACAATTAAAAGTGAAATTATGGATATTATTGAAAAAGTGGGCTATAAGGATCCAACACCCATTCAGCGACAAGCTATTCCCATTGGTTTCCAAGTAAATTTTTATCTTAAAATTTACAAATAAGTTTGTTTAATATTATAATTTCATTCTTAGAATCGTGACATTATTGGTGTTGCCGAAACTGGTTCAGGAAAAACTTTGGCTTACCTTATACCACTTATCGAATGGATTCAGTCACTACCTAAAATGGAACGAATGGAAGATGTCGATCAAGTAAAAATAAATTTGTTAAAATGTTTATTAATATAAAAATAAATGCATATTATTGTTTTTAGGGTCCTTATTCAATTATATTAGCACCAACCCGTGAATTGGCTCAACAGATAGAAGAAGAAACTTTAAAGTTTGGTCAACCATTAGGTATCAGAACTGTAGTTGTTGTAGGTGGTTTGTCAAGAGAAGAACAAGGGTTCAGATTACGATTAGGATGTGAAGTAATAATTATTAAATTATATTTTTAATTTATGTCTTATATCTTAATTTATAACTTAAATTTTATTCTGTAGATTGTTATTGCAACACCAGGTCGTTTAATTGATGTTTTGGAGAACAGATATTTAGTTTTAAACCAGTGCACATACATAGTATTGGATGAAGCTGATAGGATGATTGATATGGGTTTTGAACCAGATGTACAAAAGATTTTAGAATATATGCCGGTAACAAATTTAAAACCAGATAATGAGGATGCCGAAGATGAATCCAAATTATTAGCAAATTATTATTCAAAAAAGAAATATAGACAAGTTAGTTTCATTAATATTTAAATAGTAAAAAAATAATAATATTTGTCTCATTTGTTTTGTTAGACTGTGATGTTTACAGCTACTATGCCTGCCGCTGTAGAACGTTTGGCTCGAACATATTTACGTCGTCCTGCAGTTGTTTATATTGGATCTATTGGTAAACCTGTAGAACGTACAGAACAAATAGTCCACATGATGAGTGAAAACGATAAGCGTAAAAGGCTTGTTGAAATTCTTAGTCGTGGGGTTGAGCCACCAATTATTATATTTGTCAATCAAAAGAAAGGTGCTGATGTATTGGCTAAAGGACTGGAAAAACTGGGGGTAAATATATATTATTTATATTAATTAAATTTGGTCCAATAACATGTCTAGTGATTAACCTAAATTAATTGTGTTTTAGTATAATGCATGTACACTTCATGGTGGTAAAGGACAAGAACAGAGAGAGTTTGCTCTGGCAAGTCTTAAAGGTGGTCAAAAAGATATTTTGGTGGCGACAGATGTGGTCGGTCGTGGTATTGATATTAAAGATGTGTCTATGGTTATAAACTATGATATGGCCAAATCTATTGAAGGTTATTTATTTATTTATAAAGTTAAAATTACATTACTAACAATTAGCAATTTTTTAAAATTGCAAATAATAACTATAGTTTCTATTTTTATTTTATTTAGATTATACACATCGTATTGGGCGTACGGGTCGTGCTGGAAAGACTGGAGTGGCAATATCATTCTTAACAAAAGATGATTCACCACTGTTTTATGATCTTAAACTAGTCATACAATCAAGTCCGGTATCTACTTGTCCTCCAGAGTTGGCAAATCATCCAGAAGCACAACATAAACCTGGTACTGTAATGATGCCTAAGAAAAGGCGTGAAGAGAAAATATTTGCCTGATTTATTAAAAATTTTAATAAACTCAAATTACAAAAATGTTATTATATTTTTTAATATTATAAATTTAATTATTTGCCCTTTTACAATTTTCTCAATATAATTAAATTAATTATATTATTGAATAATTATTAAAATTTCTGTATTCAACATCGTTCTTAATCCATTCGTGTCTTGATATCACGTACAATAACCTTGTCTTTTTTACTGAAAACAAAAAAGTTAATTACAATATTTTAACATTAATAATTTTAATTATTTTTTTTTTATCTGATGTGAATACTTACATAATGTAAACTTTTGCACCCCAACCAGATATAGCATCACGATTGCAAGCACTAACCAAAGCTTGAGAAATTGTTTCAAATAATTGATCCTCTTCCATATCAGGCTCCCAAATAGCTTCACAAAGACCGTATAATTGACTGGAACTTGTACCTCCTACCACAAAGTTATCTGATTTGTTGATGCAGCCAATCAAGTCCATGTCACACATATATGGCTCTAATGTTTCTTCATCCAAAGCAACAATCATTGGTTCAACAAAAAATGGTGAAAATCTATATAGCAAAAAACATTATTTAAACATTTAATATTGAAAATGTGTATGGAAATATAGTTTATATAGGGTTTTAGTGTTTTAACAAGAAATTAATTTAATAATTCTTCAGAAACAAATTCAAAAATTATAAATATTACAATAACTATTATTCATAAGAAAGAAAACATAAAAATTCCAGTGGCACCGAATTAGGGACGTCATTTCAGTATTTATATAGGAGTGAAAATTGAAGCAGGTAAATTTTATGCCGATTAGGTCAATTCTGTTTCATATTAAAATTATGTTAGTGACTTCATTTGTGATGCTTCTTTTTAGGAATGTATAAAATTTATTAGTTTTATTTTAATCATTATTCACTGATAACAAACCACAAAGATACAAAATATAAATGACAAAATGATACAAATATACAAAAGTACAATAAGTCCATGTTATTGTAAATTATAAAGGTGGTGCTTGCATATTATATATCAGAATGATAAAATACATAAAATTAAATAAGGGAGCCATGGCCCACTCTTCTTCCTCCCCCAATGGCGCCACAACCAAACTCTATATTTAGATAAGGCAACCATGTAAAATTGGTAGGAGTCTAATGTTAATGAGTGAATGCTAATGTTCTGAGTATTTTACAAAATACCTATTTTATATTAAATAATTATATTTGTAGGCTAAAAGACAATAAATCACTTTCATACTAGGTAAGTATTCAATTCTTAAATAAACAAACTGTATTATTTACAATCATAGTTCACAGATTTTATGTAAATTGAGAAAATTAATAATATGAACTATGAAGACTAATATATAATATTTTAAGTATATTATATTTATATATATTATTTATTGAGAATAAATTGAAATAAAAAAAAAAAAAAACATTTATTTGGTCTAATATAATCAGTACTTATTTTAAATACAAGTTGTAAAAGTAATTTCTTTGTAAGTTTTTACAATTCATATTGGTATGTTATATCCAATGTAAAATAATTTTACCTGTTTTCGTATAACAAATTTGAGACCATAGATGCTAAAGCTTTGGGAGACATTTTGCGATTTTCTTTTAGCTCATATAACCTTTTCCTAAACATAATTTTTTCATGCACAGTAAATATATCTGTAGCTAAACCGGGAAATCCCATATAAGTATGAGGATTTATTTGAAATACTTTCTGTAATTAGAAAATAATATTAATATGTAATATTTAATGTAGTTAATAATTATTAAAAATAATACATACAGTAAAATCAAGGGATACAGTTTGGGCTTGTATACCAAATCGCTTATCAGTAGCAATGGCAACACAGTCTTTACCTTTCATCCCAATTAAGGCACCACCATTATAATCCATGATACTCTATAAATAAAAATTTAAAAAATTAATTCATGCATAATAAAATTTAATTTAAATTTAATGGATAACAAATATAAAGGTAATATATTTTTCTTTAAATTTGTAATTAGCGCTCAATAAAATATAATATGCATAAAGTAGATCTAAAACGTTTTAAACATTGAGCATTTAACATATTGAATAAAATATAATCAATGTTATTTAATATCCATAAATGTATTTATTATTATTAATTTTAATGTTAATGATTGTATTATTACAATAATGTCAATAATTATAAATGTAAAATAGATTTATTCTTAAAATCACACAAAGTGCTTACTCAAAATAATTATTTATTTAAAATATTACACTACTTTCTACATCGCTTAAGTATTGGATATTAAAGCAATAGAATATATTAAACTATTATGTTACAGATATTTTCTATATAACAATCAATGCACATAGTTTTTAAAATAATTTTAATAATTAAAATATTTGTTAAACATATTTTATATTATTATAAGTAATAACCAACAAATTAATACTTTACCATTTTGAAAGAAGTAGCTTATAAAACTGTGCTCTTCAAAAAATTATTTATTTATATTTAATTGTTATTAATAGTTAAATAATTTAAATATTAAGAGGCTCAAAACAACGAAACCTTTTCGAAAAAAGTGTTTATTCATTATCAAATATCAGGACTTATTTTTCACGTATATAAAATGACTTATAATTTTTATCGGGTAACATAAACATAACCTCAAATAATTTACAAAAGATATAATACATTAATACAATACATCGAATATCAAAAAGGTCCACATATGAAATTATCAATAATGATTTTTATTTTAAATTTTAAATTTATTTGTCTTCTACTTCGTTCTACAATTCCAACTAGATGAGGTCGGCCTTCCTAGTCCTACACGTCATTCTATATCTCAATATCCTACTTCTTAACCATTCATTCCAGCTAGGTACCTTAATATTAATCTCTATTCCATTTATCCACCTCTTCTTCGGTCTTTCTCCTCCCCCCTCTTATCAGTTACCATTTATATTCATTTCCATAACAAATTAACAACTCTCATTAATAATAAGTAATTTCCATTTGGTATTGGGTAATTATTATTGCTTATTAGCAGTTAGTTCTATTTTATAATAGATTAGTTGACGGTTATTTAGTTAATAAGTTTAAAAAGTAGATACCTAATTCCCTACTAACTTACAATTGTCGAGTGTTTACTAAAATCTGAATGATTAAAAATGTTTCATAAATAATAATTATTATTATTATTCATTAATTTATTATACTTCATAATAAATTATTTAGTCGATATAAAATATAATGTTTTAATGTCTATGAAACTATATAAATTAAATAATATGAATTGTAATAATAAAATAACACCGAGCCATCTATAAATTACAAATAATTATATATTTATATACCTAATACAATATTATAAATTATAATATTAACTGTAGTATATAATGTATATTTATAGGTAATAAAATAATATAATATTTTAATAAATGTCGATACTTACTTTATTACCTACTTATATTTTTGACTTTTGTATTTATAATATTATGTAGTTTCTTCTATTCTTAAATAGTTGAATCTGGTATTTGTTATAAAATATAAAATTATATAAGTATATTTTTTGTTTTTTTAATTATAGGTTATAGTATAGTGTAGACAATAGTACCTATGTAATATTTTATTCTAATTTATATTTACATCTAACAGATATATTGTAAGTTGTTTTATAATTTACAAGTTTTAGATTCTGAGCGAAGTGAGTAATGCATTTGTTTTATTAAGATGTTTTTTTTATGTCTGAAAACATTTTTTTCGGTAGAAATAATGGTCCGATTACCACGAATAGGGTATACTTTCGTTAGCAAATTGCATCCAGTTGGTACTTACTTAATTTAACTCATTTTTTGAATTACTCAAAAGAAATTTCTTCTTGGGAGAAGAAAACTACCAAAAAATTGCGAAAAGTCGGTAATATTATACGGTTTTCGTTATTTTGATTTTTCATATTCCGTGATAACTAATTGAGTTTTAATCGTAGGGACATAAAAATTTTTAAAGTAAAATGATAATTTAATTTATCATAATAATTATTATCTAATAGATATTTAATATATGATATACCCAGTGGCGTATTTAGGGAGGTTAGATTAGGTTAGATGTACTCGAAGTAAAACACACCTAATTTTTTTTTGTAAGAAATATGTGGCTCATGTAAAATCGTAAAAGTGTAAAACGTGATATATTATTGACAATAATGAAAATATTAATGTGAAGGGGTGAAACTTAAAACTATTCTATGATCAAACTATAATTATATCTTAAGAGGAAAAAAATATTGTCTAAACAGTTCTAAAAGAAATCCCTAAATACGTCACTGGATATACCTGTATTATATTATTGTTCATACAAATAAATAAATACAAACAATTACCTACCTATAACAATTATAATAAATACTGTAATATAATATAACGTTTGTTCTTTAAATTGTATTATGGACATCTATTATATATTTTATATTATATACAAATATACAATTATATTATATATAGCTATATATATATATATATTGTTTAAGTATTGAATGTTAAAAGAGTACATTTTTTAAAATTATTTATATTGGCTAGGGAGGAAAGTTCTTCTAATTTTTTTCTGACCCTTGATGAAATCCGATAAAGCTGCTAAAAAGATGAATGAACACGCTTGGTCAATATAATAAACTCTGCACAATATAACTAATAATAATATTATTGTTAATTATTATTTTGTTCGTGTCCGGCATTCCAGGTCAATTACTCCTTTCTATAATAATATGACAAATGATAATATTATATATAAATATATGCTATTTATCAATGCCTATTTTATTAATATAGTTATTAATTACAGTAGCCTAAAGAATTATATGATATAATTATATTATATTATTATGTTCATTATATGATTATTATGTTATTAGCATATTGATAAATAATAATTATTGATAATATAAAAAACTTAAAAGTGTACAAAGTATACAAATAAAATAATAAAATAATCTTATTCATTTAATAATATCCCATATAATTTTCATCGCTACATATTATATTTTAAAACGCGCACGAAAAAATATTATAATAGGGTTTATAAAATAATATTTTTTATAGTGGAATAATATTATTCAGCTCACACACACATCACACTGGTTACTGACATAGTACATCCTTTTACCTTAGAAGTTGTTTAGTTTTACAGTTGTACGCAGTAACGTATTTAGGGAGGGTCTGATGGGCTCGGACCCCTTCCTTGCTACTTGTTTAAATACTTTTAATAATGTGTATTTTACAAACGTAAATAAATATACGTTGTTTTACGACAACGATGAATTATTACAAATAACTAGTAATTCACTTAAATTGCCTTCAATTATTGGTTTCTGAATAGTGACTGGTCTCTAGTGTCTCTACAGTAGAGAAAATTACAGACGTTATCTTAAAAAACTCTACAGAAAAAATTCTGGCAAAAATATAACAAATACTACTTAATCGATTATATTTTATGTAAGTTCAAATAAGTATATATATATATGTATATTATATTTAAATGTATCAATTTGGTGTTTTAGTGACCTTACACATTCCTTTCAGGGCCGTCGAGACGAAGGGGGAAAGGGCATAGGGACTATTTGCTCCAGGTTCCTGACTACAGAGTGTCTCACACGGCAAAACTAATCTAATAATTTTTTTATATTTGTATTACTTGTATATTATAACGAATAGCGAGTAAGTAGATATTAATAATACACAGCAATTGTAATATATTGTCGAATGTCCTTTTGATATTTCTAGCTACGCCACTGCTTGTCCATCACAGGTACCATAGGTAAGTATACCCTCTTTGATAGGTCGTATCGAGTGAACATACCAGTCGAGTAGAGCCTAAAAAATCGAAATATAATAATAATAATAATAATAATAATAATAGTATTTTTTATTTATTATTTATGTTGTATGCGCGTAACGGAGACCGGAGACGCGAATAAAAAAGGAAAAAAAACGACAAACAGGTCGGGCCTGTCCCCACTATAAAAATACGTGATCTGTTTCTGATTGTGATTTGCGAGTAACTCGGAGTAACGCGGAGACGACATAGCTGTTAGAAGTACCTACCGGCGGTAGTGGTGTTCGACCATCACTCGCACTGCCGTCAGCTGCAACACGACCGCGATCGTTTTTTTTTCCACCTGCAGAGCCGAAAGATATTCTATATAGCAGGTATTTATTTTAGTTTTTACATTTTTGGTTTCGTTAGCAATTGTTTAGTGTAGTAAAAATATTATTATTGTGTCGCGGTAATAGAAAACAATCGTTCGATTATTATGATTTGTGATTATACCTACACTTGTAGGTATTTTAATTTCATTGAAATGCAGGTCCGGGCGTAATATTATATATCTTTCATCTATTAATTATTATAATATCGATTCAATAGTAACGGCGTAATTCGATAAAAAGTCGTAAAAATAACAATTATTGGTATTTTTAAACTACTTATGATGCAGTTAATTATGTAATATCTTTCTCCAGCGATGTCCGTAATACGAACTTCGATAATAACGACCGTACAGCGACCTGCGCGAAGATAGTAAACACGTCTACAAAATAATATTCCTCAAATTAAGAAAATCGCATAATTGTACAGTTCCATTATAGTTAGTAGGTATTTTCGATTTCAATCAATATAATTAACGTTAATCTTTTTTTTTTTTTGATCTTTTTAATGGCTGAATTAAAAATTACATTTTATATGTAAACATTTCAACATTTTGTATACAATATTATAATAATAGAATATCTCGATTAAGTACATTGAACTCTTAATTTTATTTACTGACAATGAGCATGTTGTACGTTAGAATGGTTTTGTTTTTGTAGAATATGTTTTGTAGAATTTTATTGTATATGTTTTGACTTTTGAATATTCATGTGCTATCGAGCTGTTCGCTATAGTATGACATTCTGTTTACAATTGTAAAATTGTACTTTTTTTATAGTTTTAATGTTTAGCCTGCCAGGTGGCAACAATAATATTAATTATTTGATAAATTATTTACTTTTTATTAACAATAATTTAATTTTTAAATATTATAAAATATTCCTACACAATATTATAAACCGATACTTTATTATATACAAAATCAACGAATTATCGAAAATCAATTTACTTCTGACATAATAATACAATTACATAATTATAGCATAATAGTCTACGCTTTATCTATTTGTGTAACCTAATGTCATCATAATATTATATCATATTATGATAATAATGTTTTGATATTTGGTTACGTTTGATAATAGGTACATACCTACTACGATTTTCTGTTTATAGTTTATATTATATGCCTAGTTCAATTATTCCAAATTAAAAAAAATATATATATTATTTTATTGTCTTTCGTATTTTGAATATAAATACTGTAGTATAATTATTATTTCCAATTTATTATTTATACACTTTCAAATATTTAAATAATAATTCTAAAAAAAGACTGATGTTTTAACAAATAGAGTAGTAGAGTACATTAGTAGTACAATAAAGGATGCCATACCTAATATTATTATTATGTTATGTATATTGTACATACTAATATACGTTAAATATCATATCAGAATTATTTTACGAGCATAAAATGTAAATTAAATCACTTTATATTTTATAAAACAATGGCCGTATTCAGGGATGGTTTAGGGTTCAACCCCTCTCATACCGAAAATTCGACATGTCATATATTTTTGAAAAAAGTAGCTTGGTATGCTTTTATACGTAAACCATCCTCAAATTAATGCTGGATACAGCCATGTATAAAACGGAATACTTAACATTTATGATTGGCTTAAATTCAATTTTAAATTAACTACAATTTTAAGTTATAGCATATATTATATAATCAATAGTTATAGCCTTATAGGTACTAACATTCACGTAATTACCTAATAGAACTTTAAAATATATATTAAATATCCAATTTTTTTTTCTTACTATATTATATAAGTAACTAAAATTAAATCCTTCTAAAAGTAATGTTTGTGTTTATATTTTGTACCTATAAAGCTATACATAATTTAGAAATTCATTAATTTTATTTCATATTGTTATTAGAATAGTTTAGGTTATGTGGCCTTGTGTGAAAATATGTACATAATTATACCTACATTAATGACTATATTTCTTGTAGCTTTATTAAGTAAGTAGATACCTACGTATTATTTTGAACTATACATTTTAATATAAGATGATGTTAAATAGATAATTTAGTTATCAAAATTAAATGATAAAACATCGTAATTATGACCATGGGTAATATGCAAATATGTAAGTATAACTGTATGTGTTTATACATTAATTTGTATTATATTCTTAAAACAAAGATATGGTACCTATCTTATTGATCATATTTAACATTTAAACTATTTATACTATTTAATCTAATTTTACATTAATTGTAAAGAAATGTATTTTTTTTAAATAAATTTATACAAATGCAATGTATACATTATACATAATATTTCATCAATGACCCTTGTTCTACGTATGCATATCGTAATTATAATTTATAAGTCACGAAATATATAATACAATATAATATATTTGTTCATTATAAATAAATAAATAATATAAATAAAAATATAAATATAAAATAAATATAATTGTATACTGATACAGGAGGCCGTAATACTTACCGATACCTGTTGTATATTATTTTAGGTGATTAAAAATACACTTTGATTATTAAAATGATAAATAATTAACTATTATATTTTTTATTTAAATAATAAGTAATCAATCAAAGTTAACGAAATAGATACTATATTATAATTATAATTTATAATTGGTTACTGCACGCATTATCAATATAAATGTATGCGATTTTATTTAAACTTTATAAATTAAATGAAGAATTATTTCAGTATGCCTTATTTTACAAATATATTAAATAACCATAATTAAGTATCCACATCGAAACTTTTTATAGATTTCTTTTATTATTTAATAAATACAAATTAAAACTCTCGTGATATTTAAGACTAGCTATAAATTTAGCTTATGGAATAACTTAACCAGACAGAGAAAATTAGTAATAAAATCTTCGAGGACTTGGATAAATTTTCATTTCTATTGCTATAAAAATAAGTAGAAATTTATAACTAACTTATACATCGGAAAAATAAAAAATGTTTGATATTCGTTATGACTTAACGTTTAAATTATATTATGCATACATTTTTTATATAAAATATAGATATTACAAGATAAATAATATGTTTTATTAAGAATTATTTCAACTTACTAAATACTAATTTTGAGATAAGAAATATAATTTAGTCTGATTTTATTGTATAAAAAATAAGTATTTTATGTTTTCAATTTGTTCCTCAAGTCTCAACTAATACGAGTATTATAAAAAATACTAATACTAATTATTATATAAATAATTCAATTTTTTAAATAGTGAATAAATTATCGCATATACATACCAAGAGTTTTTATTTGTTTTCAGTAAAAAAAAAAAAAAAAAAAAATTAAAATGGAAAAAACTAATAAGAATACTAATGAAGTTATATAATTGTGAAAATTAATTTTTTAAAATACAATTAGGTATTCTAAAGTAAAAAAATAAAAAAATTTGTTGCAGTATTATAATATGCTTTAATGCTTACTTAGTTTATTGAATGTATTTAACTTTTAGATTCAATACAACTAACTATAGTAATAAATATGAACTTATTTTACTAAATCAATATAATACCATACGATATACAATTTTTATATTTTTATGTATTGAAAATACTAAATTACAATAAAGTTAGACTCAATAAAATCGTCAAAGTAAAAACAAGATTGTATACAAATTAATTTATAAGTGTGTAGATATAGTTAATTCAATAGTAAATCGATTTTTTGAAAAATTAATTATGATTTTTAAATTTATTCTTCTAAAATGTTTTAGAAAAAAAACCAATAAATCTATGTATTAACTACGTTTATTTATTTAGGAAAACATGTCTGCTTATCCACTATTACTGCATTTAGTTGCATGTTTGTGGTATATTTTCTTTTGGAACACCTTTTTAACCAATTCGAGAAATGATGATAATTATCACCCCGACTTTCGAGCAATACAAGAACTGGGAACAAGGTATCTCACCAATTGGAATGTAGTAAGTAATGTTGATATTTCAGTTTAAAATAGTATTTTTTTTTTTTTTTTGTAATATATTATACTCGTAATACTACATTTATAAGTTTTGTATGTACAAAAAGTCAAAAACCATTTTTTTTAATTTAACAGTATAATGTAATTTAAAAAAATAGTTTAGTAACAATTCGTAAAAACTGTTTAAATTTTAAAATTTTAAAATAATATTAATAGTTGTAAAAAACAATGATTATTATGAGAACATCTTTGATTATACTTATAATATATTTTATTATAAATAAAATTAGAATGATAAAAACGGGAAGGTCGATTCCGGACGTTCCTACTTCGTCCCTTTCGTCCTCGGAGAAATTAGTAGTTTATTATAATTAAGATTTGGCTGCAATAATATTGCATTTGAAAATATGATTTTGAGCGAAACTCAATATAATAAACTGATAGTCCATTTCAAAATTTTACTACGTATGTAAACTACTTATATGAGAAAACTCAAAAAAATTTACAAGTCCACAGTTTAAAATTGCATTAGCTATAATAAAAAATCTAAAATTTCGTCAAAATTAAGATTTCTGTGAATCTTTCCGTTTTTCCGTAATTTTTTTGGTAAATTTTCTTCACTCAAAGAAAAACTTTTGAGAAATTTGAAAAATAAGCTATATAAAATACCAACTAGATGCAATTTGCCACCGAATGCATTCGTGATAATCGGACCATTATTTCTACCCAAAAAAATGTTTTCAGACATAATAATAAAAGAAAAAAAAACATTATCGTAAAACCAATACATTTTTCGCTTACTCAGAATCTAAAATACAATCATATTTTATATTTCTATTACACAATTTAATTACAATTATTTACAACATTTATGAATGGAAAAGAGTTACTTAATATGTTTTTATTTTAAAATAACTTAAAAAGAAAGGAGTGTTAAAATTCAAATTATCTTAATTTTTTATATTTTAAAATATTAACATTTTATTTACATATTTCAATTAGATTATAAAATCAATTAATACAGTTAATAAACTAAAAACTCTACTAAATTTTGAATTTACAGTTTATACAGACATTATTCTTTGCTGGTTGTTTATTTCATGACGTAATGAAAATGTTGAATGGACCCAATTGGTTGAAATTGGGTTCGAAATTTCAAACTTTGCTTTCATTAAGTTTTTCATCAATATTACTTCCCCTCGGATTAGTAAGTAATAATTTAATTTAATTCCTGTACTAATTTGAAATACTAAAAAATTCAGTACCTATATTTATTTGTATTTTATATTGAACAGACGTACATTTAATACATTTGCCTTTATTTCTAAACTAATGAATACATACATTTTAATTAATGCAACATTTAAGGCTATATTCTTAAGAAGGTTTTCTGTGTTATAAAAATATAAATAACGAATGCTAAATTATCTATAGATACATATACATAAAAGAAACAAAATCATTATTGTTATTAAAATAATTTAATGTTTGTTTTTTAATTGTTTATATATTATTATTAACTGAAGGGAAGGGAAGTAGACATATGGATATATTCAATAAAAAAGCCCTGTAATATTTAACTTTCTGTTATATAACCCCTTTTTTTTTTATACCTATCATTTTCTTTATTGCAATTTGGATTTATGACCATTAAAATAAATGTATGAATATGTAATATATTTAACTAGATAATAGTTTAAATATTCGTATTATTTATATATGTACTTTAGTCTTAAATTATATTTACACAGCAATAATACCTATTAGTAAATTAAATTTAAAGTATGGTTAGTAAAAAGTATTTTTCTGTTTTAGTATGTAAGCGTTACATTTTGGATGATGTTTGCTTATGATCGTGAAATTGTTTATCCTAAATTGATCGACAGTTACATACCCTCTTGGCAAAATCACGGAATGCATACGACAATTGTACCGCTTTTATTAGCCGAAATGTTTACAACTAGACACAGATTTCCTTTAGTCAAGACTTCATTGATGATATTTAGTACATTTACAGTATGTTATGCAATCGTGTACGTTTTTAATTACTCAAGTTTTGTATTATTCGGTTTTGTTGAACAATATTTGAATATTAAAATGTTTATTCTAGGTTTTTGGCAACATTTGTAGAAAAGGGACGTTGGGTATACCCTTTATTCGGAATGCTTAGTTTACCAATCTCGATTGCTGTTATGCTGGTTTTTTTATTAATACTAATATCATTCGTATTTATTGGCATATTCCTTCAAAACATGTATTGGGGTAAGTACAAACTATATATATATTGATATGAACCATAATATATTATACTATATTGTCTTCATTCATTCGAAACACATTAAGTCTAAAATAAAATTATTGAAAATAATATGATTTTTGAAGTTCTACAAACTTTAAAATGTTTCAATAATATCTGGTATGCCTAACATTTTTTCATAGATTTACTTATAATGTTTTCCTATGTATAGATAGTAATTAATAATTGATTTGTGTTACTAATATGAATATCATAATTATTATTACAAAAAAAACATAGTTTTAGATTTAAAATAATAACACTATCTTCGTTATCTACAACCATTGATTATAGAATTCCATTCTATAATCAATGCTACAACTATATCAAAACCTTTTAGGTAATAATTTAGATACACTTGTACATACTATTTAATAAATGCGAAAATTAAAATTAGCATTTTATTACATTTTTATTTACAGGAAAAGAAGAAAAGAAACGATATCGAAAATATGTTAAAAAATCAACGTAATGTGGTGGTGCTACACATTTTTCTAATAATATTTTAGAAAATATTAACAGATATTTTAACTAAATATGTATTGAGTAGTTACATAATATTGTTATGTACCTATGCAATATTAATGTCTAAATTTGTTGGTATCAAAATTAATTTTTTACATTTTATTTTAATGTATTAATCTATTATTTTATGTGTACATAATTATGTTATTTTATACTTAATATTCTGTATTTGTAGTTATAAGGTTAATGTAACCACTTTCATGTTTTTGTTATAATTATTTATAATTTTTTTTAAAATAAAGTAGACAAAGTAGTTTTATTAAATTATTATAAAAATAAGTTGTTAAATGAAAATATTATATAAACGTTTTGGAATGTTTATTTAAGGTAATTAAACCATGAATTTAAAAACAGTCTTAAATCTATCAATCCATGTTATATCGTTTAAAGGTTTAGGTAAAGTTGGTTTCATAACTATTTTTTTTCTTGGCAGGCTAGATAACCCTAAACCTTAACCGCTAACCTGGAAGATCAGAGCTCAATTCCCTGCAGAGTTTGACATATTATCCGCCAAAAATGTCAAAATATCAGTTACAATATTATCTGATGATAAAAATTAAAACTGCAATCACAAAAAATTAATTTTAAAAATGCATCTGAGAGAATGCCCCATTAAAAGTATATCTAAATAATATGAAAGTATGAAACCAATTAGTTATAAGTTAAATTAAAGTATTAATTTTTTTTTATATTAGTTCAATAAAATTAGTTATATACTCATATCTGAACTATTATTGAGTAAGGCTGGGCATAACGAGTTGAAAAGTTAAAGTTAAATTAATTTTAACTTAGTTATATAACAAGTTATTTACTTATTTTTAAATATTAACTTTTAATTTAACGATTTAAATTTATTGTGAATTTCTAAATAATTTTATTCAATAAACACAAAAACAATTATTAATTTTTTATATTTATACTTCCTTATCACTACTTATAGTCCACTAAAATTAAAAATTAAATACCCATATATATATATATATATATATATATTTATAATGTATATAGGTGCAATGTAGAGTGTAAAATATATGTATAACCTTTTTTAATGACTATTGTATAAATCATATTTTAATTTTAATTTTAATCATATTCATTTAATGTGTATTTACTAGCCCGTGCTGTATTTCCTGCAATATAGTAATATCTGTAATTTCTGAGTTAGATATCCGTATCTATAGTAAATATTTTATGAGTGACAGTATGTCAGCATATTATAATATAATTTTCTTATTATTAAAAATTATATATAAGTATTATAATATAATATGTTTTATGGTATATTTTTTATATGAAGAAGACAAAATTGGAAATATAATTCAGTGAACAAAACATAGTATAATATACTATTAATATTATTAATTATATTTAAAATTATATATTTTTGTGCAAACACAAAAAAACTGGTCATATCAGTTATTTTTATAAAAAATAACATTCAGTTGTCCTCATAAAATGTTATTTTTATATTTCATACTATTTGTTAATAAATAATATATCTTCGTTTCATCATGATAAGATTTAGAGGTCGATGTAGGATGAAATATATGTGGTATTCAAATATCTATCTACTTTTATATTATATTATACAATTAAAATATTTTTTTATGAGTGCAATTAATATTTATTCCAACCCCATCGCTATCAGAGAAGATACTACTACTATTACTAGAATACTAAATATACTACTAGAAGTATTTTTACTTCATAATAAAAAGTGTTATATTTAACTTTAGTTAAATACTATCATAATTCATAAATATTTTTAAATTTGATTATATATCTATGTGCTATGTCAAATATAAGTGTATTGTGTAGCACCCTATCTGGAAAGAACATCAATACATGAACTTGATATAGGAATTCTGTGGAAACAAGGCTAGTTAGGTACTATAACAGGATTATACAACGTCACATTAATTATATTATTTCTACCCGAAAAATATTTTTATGCATCAAAAAAAAAAAAAAATATATATATAATATACAATTCTACTAAAAATATTCAAATTTTAGAAGCTTATAAAAAAAAATTGTGAATTACGATATAATATATTGGAAATTGATTAAGTAATATTTAAGTAGGCTTCTATATAAGTTTCAAATCGTTAAACCAAAATTGCGTGTAATATTAAAAATTTTTGGAAAAAATCTCAAAGATCTATACCTAGTCAGAAAATCAACCGATTGTTTCAATTTTTTTACTAATGTAGAATACCTATAGGTATATACATGTATTAAAACAAAAAAATACTCAAAAAAATTACTTTAAAATACTCAACAAATTTTTCAAGACACTACAATAAAAATCCAATTAGTTATCAGGAAATTAAAAATTTGAAATAACAGAAACCGTAATTTTGCCGATTTTCCGCCAGTATTTAGTAGTTTTTCATCTCGCAAAAAAAAAACTCTACATGGCAATCAAACCATTATTTCTACCCAAAAAAATATTTTCATAAAAAAAAAAAAAAAAACATTTTTGTAAAACCAATACATTCCTTGCTTCGCTCAGAATATTAATCAAACAAATTGAAATGAGATTTCCCGTGTTTAACGGACAATAATGGTATATAGTTGTCGATCTTTTATGTAAATGAAGAATTTCTGTGCTTTTTGAACTTCAATGAAGTTGTAAAGTTGGTCAGACCTCAAATGGCGAGGCACATAACTTAAAGCTCGACTATTGCAAAATATAATGAAGACTCTTGAGTAATTAATTATGCCGGAGCAAATGCATTAGAGTAAATGACAAAACTTAACGATTCGCCAAAACTCTCGCAAGACCATCATTATTAAAATTATTTGTTTATGTTATCACAAGAAAATGATGAACGTGTTAAAAGAATTAAGAATAAATCAAGTTTTTATTGTTATTAATATTATAGGGTATTTGTATATCTATAGGTACTATGCCGAACCCTAATAAAATATTTAGGATGCATAAAAATTATTTGATTGTAACGATGTTCATTATTATTTAGCATTTGGCATTAAAAAGCGGGAAGATCAATTTAGAATGTTCTTAACTTTAACAAACGTAAATATTACCTATGTTACTACTCAAAAATATTTTCAAGTCTCTACGATTAAAATTTAATTAGTTATCAAGACATAAAAAAAATTTAAATTATGGAAACCGTAATTTTGCCGATTTTCCGACTTTCAAGGAAAAACTTTTGGTACGGAAAGGGTATCATATTTGTGGTAATCGGAACATTATTTCTATCCGAAAAAACGTTTTCATACATCAGATACAAAAATAAAAAGCCTATAATAAAAAAGTGAGAAGATCGATTGTGGACGTTCCTCCTTCGTTCCTTCGGTCCTCGGAGAAATTAGTGGTTTATTATAATGATTTAGATTTGAATGCAATGATATTGCATTAAAAATATACAATTCTGAGCAAATCTCAATATATTATACTGTTATTCCATTCTAAAATTTACTACAAGTGTAAATTACATATGAAAATATGCAAAATAAATTTCAAACCCCTACGATCAAAATTCAAGAGGTTATCATTTCATAATAAAAATTGTCAGTCTCGCGCGATTTTTAAAATATTTTTAAATATATTAAATAGTATATGATTAAGTTTTACAAACATTTCAAACCGTTAAATTAAAAATTACAGGTAATGTTAAACATTTTTAGAAAAAATTCAAAGCTCTATATATTAATCTCTATATATTTAGCCAAAAAATCAATCAATCCGTTCCAAAATTTTACTAAACGTAAATATTACCTATGTAAGTACTCAAAAAATTTTTTAATAACCTACGATCAAAACTTAATTAGTAATCAAGAAATAAAAAAATTTAAATAACGGAAACCATATATTTGCCAATTTTCCATTTCTCAAGAAAAACATTCTGGTAAATTCAAAAAATGAGCTAAATAAAGTACCAACTAGATGAAATTCGGTATGGAAAGGGTACCCTATTTGTGGTAGACGGTGGTAGATAATCTGACCATTATTTTTACCCGAAAAAATGTTTTCATACATCAGAAAAATAAAAATAAAAAGCCTATAAAAAAAATTGTCAGTTACAATTTTCAAAATATTTTGTAGAAATATTAAGTAGTATATTATTAGGCATCTATAAAATTTTCAAACCGATAAACCCAAAATTGTGTGTAATATTATTTTTTTTTGGAAAAAAGTTCAAAGCTCTATATCTATTTAAAGCATTAACAAATTCATAATCCATTCCAAAATTTTACATTAGCAATGCCATTCAAAAAAATTTTCAAGTATTTACGATCAAAACTTAATTAGTTATCACGAAATAAAGAATTATAAATTATGGAAATTGTAATTTTGCCCATTTTTTGGTAGTTTTTCTTCTCTTAATGAAAAACTTTTGAGAAATTCCAAAAATGAGCTAAATAATGTACCAAGATGATACAATTTTCTATAAAAAGCATACCCTATTTGTGATTATCGGATTTTTATTTCTACCAAAAAAATGCTTTCATACATAAAAAAAAAACATCTTTGTAAAAACAATACATTCCTCGCTCTGCTCAGAATGACAGATTCTAAAATATAATAAATATGAGATATTTTCATAATATGTGACTTCGGGTTTTAATTATATTTGTAATTTTTTTTTTTTTATTCAGTACTTCTTCGTTTGTCACAGTCTACGGAATATTGACCATTATACGGTACTGCAGTAGCATCTTATTTCAAAAGTTAAAACCCTTTCTTCCTTTCTATAAAATACTAAAAAGATAATTTCGAAATAAGTAAACTTTTTTATTAAAATAATACAATTAATGTTTTTACACGTATACACAAAGAACAGATTAAAATCACAATATATTGTAGTTTTTAAAAATTATAGTATTAATTAATAAATATTAATAATTGGATTTATTTAAATGTTACATACCTACTGTATGTTGTACATATAATTATTCAAAAAAGTATTAAGGATTAACATCATAAATTATGTTGATTTTTAAAAATATATTCTCCCAATAATTTTCTTTTATTATTAATTTTAATTCAATGTCATCTATAACTACCTTTAGTACATAATTGTATATAATAATCATTAATGATAAAAACGTTAATTAAAAGTTTATCGCTGTAGATTTCATGCGTGTAATAGTTAACAGTCGATTATAATTAAACAAAATTATATGTAAATATGCAATGAGCCAATGTGCGCTATAAATTTTTAATACTTACTTAAACGATTATTAAATTCATTAGCGCAGGAGTCTATTAATTACAAAAATTGTTATAGTGACATTTTTAAATCTAATAACTGAAAAGTCACACTTCTTTGATACAAGGACTTAATGTTTTTATACACGACGATCGGAGGGTACAAATTTTATATTTACTTTTAATAATTACCTCAAAGTTTTTAAGTAAAATTTAAATAATTTATAGAATAGTGAATCGCACATGCATATTAAAATATTATAATATATCGTAGCATAAAAATAAATTGAATAATAATAAATTTAAAAAATTTGTTATAAATTTATAATTTTTAATGTAAGATTTAATTTAAATCATATTTAACATCGATTCGATAGTTTGATATTATTTTCAAATTTGACTACTTAATAGGTACATATAACCTGTTAACTGATTAACTGTTAACTGATTATGGTAACACGTATCAGCACATGACCTATAATAGCTACACGTAGATTAAGTGTTTGTTAATTATTATTTTGAACTTTGATGATCTATTTCGGGCATTTTCTCAAGTATCTGATCGCAATTGTCTAATATTATTCACGATCACGATGACAATGAGTACTTAGAGATAATATTAACAACGTGATTGTATACATTTTTTGAAAAAATAAAAAAATAAAAACAAAATACGTAAAATGACATAGAGTTAAAGCCACGTTGCATCAACTACAATTATAATCAATAAAATATTTTATTACCTATTAATCAATACATTTAGTAAATCTGCCTTTATAAAATAATCGGAAATTCGTGACCTCATGTGCATAATTATATTATATGAAAATATTTATTATCGATTTTGTAAAGATTGGCAAGTTAATAAAGCGTCTTAAATTTCGAAATAGTTAAGTAATTAAATTAACTTATAGTTCTTCATTTAAAAGTTAATAAATCCAAGTTAAAAAATAAAACGGAAAACTTTTTAACTTAACATGAAAATATTGATTTGTATTTTCATTAAATAAATTAGGATTTTTGCCATAAAATTATTGAAGCCACATGACCACAAATACGTATAGTTAAAAAAAGTTTTTTTATAGAATACTCTTTTTCGAATTTCTTTATTTAACTACAATTCATACTACTTTGTGTCCGTATTATAAAATACTATATAATATACTCAGGTACAATGTCGTACATGGCGTACTTACCAGTTACCACTTGCGGATATTATATAGGATACACAGTCGTGTTTGTCCGGGTTAATAACTTTTTACCAAAAATTTATTTTAAAATAATGAAAATAGGGCTCTCTTATATTATAATACATGCGAAGCGAGTAATATGTGAAAACTATCGAGGCGGACAAATAAGTTGGCGGAACGTTTATTGTTATAAAATTATAATAGATATATTTTTCTGAATCTTGGCACATAACGCACATATAATAATTTATACACGACAATGTAAACATATTTATTTATTTACCTTTTTAATAAAATTTTTTTTTAATAATAATATAAAACATAAATAAATGTAATAAAACGAATGCACCCACAAAAGCTGTGTCAGCGATATCACGTGATCGCGGCTGGTCGCTATCATATCGCGGGGTCCAAAGATCGCGTGTCTGTTAGGATGAGTTTATATGGCGATAAATCGATAACGCGTTCTGTTTACACAAAACATTGTTCGTAACTCGTATATTATATTATACTTACGCGATACGCATCATAATATATATATACACAGTGTATACGTAGTAGTTTTATTACTATCGATAATTATAATAGGTAATATTATAGAAATAATCGAAATTTAACGTCTACGGCGGAGGTCAGAACGCGCATATTATTATAATCCGTGAGCGGCGGCGGCGGCGGCAGCGTCGAGTCCGATCCGAGCGCAACACGCAGCCGATCATTACGGTCAGACATGTGTTCTCACGAGGTGCAGTCGTCCATCAGCAGCACCCGGCGGCCACCCGCGGCCATCGTCCGGTTCGTGGTGCACGGCACAATCACATGGCTGTACGTTCACGCCTTGTGGATGTCCGGTTCCGTGGATTGGGATTCCATCGACTTCCCGACCATCACCGAAGTGCGCAAGTACATGGCATACATGCTCACCCTGTGGACGCTGGTAACTGTGGCTCATTATATAAATAGCTTATATATATATATATATATAAATAATAGTATTAATATAATCCAAATAAAAACGTTTTGTTAACAAAACTGTTGCAAGTCTAATAATTTGTTTATAAACATATCTTCTTCTTGTCTACTATAGGCCTTGCTTTGTCGTTGCAAATCTAGTTGTCCATTGTTCTCTGTTAAAAGCCAGTCTTTTCATGTCTATATGTATCGACTACAGTCAGCTTCTCTTATCATTTCTTCTATAAATGCTTTCCTCGATCTACCTCTACCTTTGTGTCCATTTATTCGTCCTTCAAATATATTCGACATAAACGAATTGTGTCTCAGTAGATGACCGAACATTTTTCCATTTCTTATTTTTATGGTGTTTAACAGAATACCAATATAAACATATACCACCATATTATTATGTACCTATACTCGTATATATTATAAACTTTTGTTGCGAGTGAATTATGTATGTATTAATGATTAAAAGTTGGCATGGATTGGTAAAAATATATATCTTCACTAATGTATTAAAAAATAGTTCGCCACGCCACTGATATAAGTACGAGTAATATAAGTAGTATAATTTTACAAATTGATAATGTAATCATTATTCATTAGTGAATTTTCAAACGATTTTCGTGGATAAGATCAAAAATTTTTGAAATATTTAAAATCACCGTACCTCTAATTTAGTATTTAATCTGGAATGTTACGAAAAATGTAAATGCACAAGATAGTATAAAAACAGTTAGCAAACTTTGAGAAAACAAACAATTGCATTTGTAGTACACGCAAGCTTTGAAAATATTATCTATAGATACATGAATGAAAGAATTGAACATTTTTTTATACATATTACTTTTTTTATTTATCATAAAAATGACAATTAAAATTTTAAAATACAATTTGTATTTATTTATTTTTTAAATCGATAAATTAGATATAAATGTATTTACTATGTAATTCATATAAAATATTTTACTGTTTAAAAATTTATCTAATCGTTTAATCGAATATTAAAAATTATTTGTATGACTGACTTGAATAGGTATATTGATTAACTCAACAATAACCTAGTTTTCGTTTTATGTTTACGTTTTATAAACTTTGTTTTCTTTCATTACATTATAGTTTTACCTATAGAAATAGATGATTGATTGGTAATTTTTACCTCTATATAATATACACCATAGTTGAATTCATATTTTTTTGATACATAGACACTGATGTATCACAAAAAAAAAAAAAATTGCAAATTGCAAATTGCTTATTATCCAATACACAGCATTTTAGTTATTATTATTATAATCTTCTTAATGTTACAATAATAATTAATAATATTTTGTGTCACTTAAACGGGTAATGTTAAAACAATTTTAAATTTAAACGTTGGCACGATGAAGTACGAGCATAAAAATTCCTACTTTTAATGATTTATTTTTATAATAAATTACATGTATGAATTATACGTCAAAAGCAAATAAATCAATCCATGTATTTAATTTTTTATTTACATAGTATGAACATTAATATTTATACAAACAATTTTCTATGCTATAAAAAGCAAAATTCGTCGAGTTATTCGGATCGAATAGCGTTTTAAAAGTACTAACTAAAACTTTAACTTAAACTTATTTTTTTAATTAAGCACTGACGACGAGGGCAATATACCATTTTAACCTAACTTAACCTATTATTTGTGATACCAAATAAAATTATTGGTTGCTATTGAAATTAAATAGATGACCTATGATTAACCATTATCGATTTTTTTTTATAATAAGATAATAATAATATTGCAACCACTTGGAGCCATATTTGTAAAATGCAACGATATAGAAAATTATTCATTTTAATGTTTCGTAAAATTTATTACCAATTTGCTGGGTACCAAATGACTAATTGTTATTTATTTAATTTTTAAATAATTGTTTGGTGAACACTAAGCTTAAATTCAAGCCGTTTACGTGGTAATTTCCACATAAAAGTAAATATTACACATTATGAACAAATTTGATTCGTCTAATCATAATTATCCTTTAAAATTTAATCTTTTTTTTTATGGTGGTCAGTATTTTTGTTAAGTACATAATTTGTAAAAATATATTTTCACTTAAAATATACTTCCACATATGAAGTAGATCAAAAACAATTCTGCTATTATTGATTATTAATTTCAATAAATATAATGTTTTATCATTTGTAATAATTTATTGTGTTGTATTTGTATGTATGTGATATATAGATTATTTAAAATTTATGAAAATTATTGAAAATTTAAGTTGAGTTAAAGACGTTAAAAAATTCAAAACTTCAATTCAACAATTATTATAAAATAAATGATAGACAAATTTACAGATATTTTCAATTTACCTATTTTTTGGCAAAATCAATTTTGAAAAGTTTTATACTTTCATGTTACATTGTGTCATCTTAATTTTTTTATTGGCAATTTTCTCAGTAAAATTTGACGTTTTCTATTTAATTTAATTAAATTTAAATATATTAAATTATACTATACTAATGTTGTAAAACGTATTTAAAACTACATGCCATTATATTTTGTTGATATAATTTATTCAAAATACCTTCTTTATTGTTACAGCTAATTAACCCTAAAATTATTGACAGTTTATTTGTTTTCTTTAATGTTTAACCGTTCAGGTAATTAATGATAAATTATCATGTAATAATATACAATTATATGCATAGAAGTGCCGTGACAAAGTTATTTTTTAAATTATTATGATTATTGTTTGTTCTGTTATTTAAGATAAAAACATTATGATCACTCCAAAGTTTTATTAGATACTCATATAAATAAGTCTAAATTGGTATTATATTTTTATTTTGAATACAAATCTATTCATAAGTATATGAGCCTATAAAAGAATTTTTCAATTTTCATTACATCTTCCACCATGTTATAGTTGTAGTACTTATAGCCTTATGGGTATAGGTATATTACATTATTGATAAAATATTTTTATGATTTCATAATAATTTAATAAAATTTTTATTGGTCGTTATTTATTAATTTATTAATGTCATAATAAAAAAAAAAAAAAAAATAAATTATTGGAATTATTTTTTTGTTATGATTCATTAATTCAGTATAGCTATCTGCTGCATAATTTCTAATTAGTTTTTAAATAAATAATCATTATCAATTTTTCCATAGTAAATGGTTTTATAATTTTATATTTTTATATTTACGAACATTTTAAACATTTAACTATTTAAGGTTATATAAAATTAATAGCTTTTATATAATAAATAGAATACTTATAAAGCTATACCTAAATTCCTATAGTAATTTGCTTATTAAAAAAATTAGTTCAATATACTAGGTATTAATAGTACTATAATTATATATTATAATATGCTTACAGTTATTAATAAACACAAATATTGCAAATAAAAAAATTTGTAACTATCATATTACACATTTATTTTGATATATTTACTAATTACTATAAAGCTACAACCTACAAAGTATACATTACAACTTGTATACTATACAATATACGTAAAAAAATTCTAAAAGTAAAATTATATAAAAAGTGATTTTACATTATTGATAATTTAAAAAATTTAATTTCGTGTTTTACTTTAAAAATTGTTATCATACTATTTCAGTTATGAAAATGTAACAGTATAATAATTATACCTACTTACAAATTACCATCAACTATATTTAGCATTTCGTACCTATTTTTATAATATGTTTATACATTTATAAATAATTTAACTAGTATTATAAAGGTACTTCTGCAAACCACACAGTTCTTCTCATATTATTCAAAGTCTAAAGGTCACAAATATTACAAATATATATTAGCAAATATTGAATATTATATAGGTACATTTGTTTTATTATAAAATTATATTATTATATTAAACAAAATTTAAGTTTAACAATTATAATACTTCGTTCGGGTATATACAATATATAGGACACACATATGTAACCATACTCGTATAATATGTTACTTCATAATTACAAAAGATCGAAATAGTGGGAAGAATAATGTAATATTTCAATAATTAAGTATATTTTTTATGAATTAATTCGCTTTTTAATTACAATAATACTATGTGTATTAATTCATATGAGAAAAGTATTTGTATATTATAGAGACAGAGGCGCAGGAATTATTTTTCACGTAGGGGCAGAAATGTTAATAGATGACATAATCTTTTATTTTAACAAAGAATATTGTGCATACGAAGTACATAAGTGCATACATAAGTACATACGATTGTTGCATTTTTTGTTACTATAACTATGCAATAAATTTGTTTGGAGTGGCAAAAGTATAATTTCCCTCATCCAAAATAATTTATGGCCAGTAAATGGCCCCCTCTAACTCCTTCTCCAGCACCACTGTCCACTCATTATAGGCATAGCCTATGTAGAAAAGTATTTATATATTTTTCTAAAAATTTAATAATGACACATCTACTATAATATTATTTATTATACGTATACATAATGTACCTATACAATTAATTTAATATGATTAACAAATTATGGACGTTAATTGTATACCATATTAATATATTACCAATCAAATTGTATATATATATACTCAGATTTTGCTATTTTATTTTTAAAAAAATGTAAAATAGTTTTGTACATTATACAAACAAGCAATCATAGAGTTTCACCAATTCGCCATCGAAGATTTTACATCATCTTCAATTGAAAACACTTTTAAAATTAAATACTTAATTAATGAATAGAAAATCGATTTTGATCCGTATTGGAATAGTTATTATAAAATATATAATAGGTACATAGTAGATAATTTGTCGATATAAATATAGAATTACTACTTAAATTATATAAAATGACCAATGACCATATTCAATTAATTTAAAATATAAAGTAAAAACTACATTTTATTTTCTAAAACTATAACTAAAACATTAATGTATTTTTTAGATATGGATCTTATTATGTCTATATTAAATTAAAATTAGTTATCTATACCTAGGTATGTTTTAAGATAAGTAATGCACATTGTTTTTATGAAATTAAAATTGCAGTAGTTTAGTAGTGTCGAATAAAACAATAATAAAGAATATTTTTTGTTTACTTATATAAAAATATTTTTACATGTTTATTACAATAAAGTTTTTTTTTCCAAGTCTGCGGTGAAATAACTAGAAATTAAAAATTTACATTACATTATTACAAATTTTACATTAGTATTATAATCTTAATTGTACCTATAATATATATTGTATATTTTAATTATGAATAATTATGGAAATAATGATAATTAGTTATAAAATAAACATTTATTATGTATTATTTTAGAGTATGCATATAGAATTTTTCACAGTGACTACAATATTGGATTTCGTTGAAATGCTACCACAGTCTGTCAGTGTCGGTAAATTGTTCAACAAGTTCCGAGAAATAAATGATTTCTTTTTCATGACTGTAATTCTACCAATATCAATGGTAATTAATATATTTTCTACTACAATTTTATAATTAATTTTTAATTAATGTTTTAGTTACCTCGTAATAAAGTATTTTTAAAACTTAGTAATACTTTTATTGTAACTAAATCTTATAAATCTTTATACTTGTTTTAAAAATGTGACATTTAAAAGAAATAAAACACAAATTTTAGAATATTATATTATTATTGGCAATGACAACTTTTCAATTAGTACATAAACAAATGTTTACGAACCTATATAATTCGCATTGAAGTTCAGTAGTGAAGCATTTTTAATTGAAAATTGAAAATAATCAGCATAATAATAATAAAATATATTAAAATATTAATGAATATTATTTATGTTTATATTACAGTGCGTCTGTAGTGGATTTTGGGCCGCATGGGTATTGTTTAATGACATTATTTATCCATCCGCAATAAATGATATCATACCAGTATTTATCAATCATGTGTCACACACAACTCCTATTTTCGTTGTGTTTATCGAATTATTTTTCTGCTATCATCCATCCCCGAGAGTAAAACCAGCTATTATTAGTCTTTTCACTGTAGAAACTATCTATTTGATTACGTAAGTAATGTACAACAATAACTATAATACATATTATTAACTTATTAAGGTAATCGTAGAGTAGCTTGGGGTAAAAGTGCGCATTTTGTATTAAATTATGTGATAAAGATTTTTGGATGTCTTCACATGATGATTTTTTAAAACAAAAACGTATTATGAATGAATAAACTTTTGTATCTTTACAAATGTAAATTAAAAATAATTAGATTTATTTTGATTTTACTAATATAAAAATATTTAAACTAAACCATTTATCAAATAATTTTATGGAAATTTAAATGGTAATTTATGTATTTTTTTAAACGAAAGACCATAAAATAGATTGTCTAGTTCTTTGCAATATTTAACGTGTTATTTTTCTTGTTCTTTAGTGCTAACCTATTCCTATAACTGACCTGCTGCATCAGAGCATTACGAATAGATACACCAGTTTTTGTTAATTTTTTGCATCAATAAATATCGTTACCGTTAATGGAAAACAAAAAAAAAACTCGAAAACTTATAATAAGTATATTATGATTTAAGTAAATAGATAGGTTTCATTTAAAAACATAATTTAGATTTCGGGAAACCATAACAAAAAAATATATTGAATACTACAGTAAACAATATAATATGTCTAAATAAGAGCAGTAGAATAAATATTTTGATAAAAAGAGAAGTTAAAAGTAGCTGGATTAAAATGTTTTGAATTAAAACTAAGTCTATCATTCTTTTTTAATCAGTTCTATAAACTATAATTTATCATATTTGTTATATACCTAATATACTTAAAATTATGTATTTACTTAAATATATAATATGTATAAGTTATTAATTTAAATATATGAAGAATAATAAATAAAAACTATAAAATATTACAATGAGTGTGTAATATACTTTAGCTCATATTTGTAGAAATAACGTTCAGATGATGGCCAAACTCGTTGACGGAAGAAATGATAAAATATTTGTAGATAATAAACAGATAGACTATATGTATACAAAAATTTAACTATTATACTGAACATGGACTCTTATCGCATGCACCCCAGACTATTGTTTTTTTTTTTAAAAAAAATTCAACAATAACTATTAATACTGAAATACCGTAGGCAATTTTTTTAATATTTCTTTTACAAATGACAGTTTTATAATTTTCCGATTTTGTTTTTGTTTTAAATTGTTCCTCCATCGAGGTTAACATCGATACTGTTTACTGGTACTACATTTTGTTAATTTTGAAATTTCCATTTTAAATTAATATTTTGTATGATAATATTTTGTTTATTGTTGTATTATTTTATGCATCTATAGTACTTATTTTTAATTATATTTTTTATCCCACCAGGATGATCACGTTGCGCATCAAACACGGTAGATGGGTATACTTGTTGGTTGACATTTACTTAAACACAATACCGAAATTTATTGTTGTGTTTTCATTCCTAAGTTATATCGTACCTGCTATTTACTTGGTCAGTTGTCTTAGGTTCAATAATCAAATTTGGGGTGAGTTTTTAATGTTTAAACTAAATTTTTGTATACTTATATTTGTTTTGATTTTAGGTATACAAACAAGGGAATTAAATTCCAAAAATGATTGATTCCAGTAAAATAATAACAAATTATGCGAAGACAATAAATAATTTTAAATTAGTTGTTTTTTTTGTGGACATAAAATTGTGTTAATAGTGTTAATAAATTTTATTGTTATATTATAGTAGTTTTTTTTTATTTAATAATAAGTAACTTACTATATTACCTTATCGTAAGTACTAGATTATAGTATGTTGACCTTGACAAAATATAATAAATGTGCAAACAAACTTGGAAAAAGCCAATAAATTCAAATTTTCTAGGTAAATGCATTCAAAACAAAATAAATACTAATACATAATTTTCTTAAACATGACTATTAATTTACACAAATTATAAAAATAAAACTATACAATTATAGTTTATGTTTTTATAGTTAAATTAAAACATAATTTTTCAAAATGTTTGGAATAATTGAATTAAATTACTTAATTTATTAACTTTTTTCATTATTTTATAAAATTATAAATAATAATTAGTTTGATCATTAATTGTTTGACCTTTATAACATTATGCATATATTTATTATAGCACAGTTTAAACTTATTTTTATATTAATATTTGACGATTATACGGTAAATATGAAATGAAAAAATATAATAAATCGATTCGATAATTAAAACCGTTAGACAATGCTAAACAGGTCTCAAATCTCAATAACTAAACATTACATACCTATATTATGAACGAATATAGATTGGAAAGGCTTGGTGAAAAACAATGTGCCTGGAGTTAGTTGTTGTAGTCAAATTACTATTATTAAAAAGTATAAATTCGTTGTTATTTTAATTTTATTTTGATTGCTCTTCGTAAATTTCCGATCAAATCATACAGATAGCCTAAAGCCCTAAAGTATCAGCGAAAGTAATATTATACTTTATAAATTATTTTTTTTTATATATGAATATAATATAATATGATACTCAAATATTAATTATGTAGAAAACCGTTTAACTTTTTCTGTGTTCCACGGAAAAGAGTCTCAGAATTAACATGGAATGTGTCCATTATTTTTTAATTCTGCAAATCAAATTGTGTTATGCAAAAATGATCAAATTAATATATATGTTTTTATAAATATAAGGTATTAGACGTACATAGATAATTTGCGATTGAGACGGTGGTGTAATAGACATAAAAGTAATAATTTCAATTTTAAAATGTAGTGTCACTGTTTCATTGTTTCATCGCGTTGATTCTGAAAATATGTAGGTATTTGTTTAGTGTTAATTAGGAAATAATAATATTGATACAATTACAAACATTTTACATTGGAATTAATTTTTTAAAACATTTATTCATGTACCATGTACGCACTGTGTTCTAACTTATCATAGTATATCTTTTTAACGCCTTATAATAAGAAAAAGTCAATGTTTGATCGCCCTTAGGTTTCATTTCAAGAGTTATATTGAATATCCGTTGCAGGTGGTTCCGGATAATAAAAGAATAACTGCATAGTTGTATTAAATATTAACAACTTGTTGTATACATCATTAAGTGAAAATGAATTTTTATCAGATCAAATAAAAAGTGAAAACTTTCACGATATAAAATATTGACTATGTATATATTATAATATATACTATATACTAACAATAATAAATTAATAACTATTTACGTACACATTAATTCGATATATTTAGAACACAAACATTCATAAATTAGTTTTTATATAAATTATTTTTAAGGTTGAACGATTTAGGTACGAAAATTTTCTACATCACTGTCATTTATTTTCTCGTTTTGGTATATTTTAATTTGTATAATTAATATTGAATTTTCGAATAAAAATGCAATTTATAAGGACATTGAACATAAAACATAAGTGTAAAATAAACGTAACATTTTACAATAGTTTAATTTGATAAAAAATTATTTACTGAATTAAAATAATTAATTTCAATTTGTAATAAATGTACTAAAATTATATATTTAAGAAATATTAAATATGAATTATTTTTTTATATTAAAATGATCCTAGTTAATATTTTATTACTATAGTTATATTTAAAAATTTACAGCAACAATAAGCAAATTATATTTAAAAAATAAGTTATACAGGTGATCAAAAATTGGTGTTACATAAATATTATAATTAACATCAAAAACGTACATTTTTCACTATTTTTGTAACATGAAATTCTGAGTATTTTGTGTATAATTTATTCATTTTTATTTTAAATAAAAACTAGATTTTCAGTTAGCCCAATAATTTTATTTTATACAATTAATAAAATAATATACTCGTATTTAATAGAAGCAAGGCTGGTCATTAACGAGTTAAAAAGTTAAAGTTAAGTTATTTTTAACTTATTTATGAAACAAACTTTTTTTAACTTCTAACTTAAGGATTTTAATTTATTGTAAATTACCAAGTTATTTTTTAGTTAATTATTCTTTTATTGACGTTAAGTTAAACATATATTTTTATAGAAAATAAAATATTTTTATATTTAAATAAATATACAAAATCATTCGTTATTAATTTATTACATTTATACCTATACTTTTTCCAATATAATATAATGTTCACTAAAATTTAAAATTAAATATCTAAATTATATTAAATTTTATATTTAGGTACATACAATATTAAATATAGACTTTTATAACTATTAACTACTTTAGTTTTTCTCTGTGACAATTGTATAAATAATTTTAATATTAATAAAATTCATTATTCTGTATAGACTGATTTTCCTATTAGTGTTATGAATTTAATTGTTGTGATAAAATATCAATACTTAGCAGTATTGCAATTGATGTATCTACCTACAGAATTAAATAAAATGATTTTCTTATTATTAAACAGTATATAATATATATACCTATAAGTTAAGTTATAATATAATATAACGTTATTTATGAAAGATTTTTATAATGATCACAAAATTGAAATAAAAGTCATTGAACAATAAAATATATTGTAAGTAGGTAGATATCTATATGCATAAAGCACACACACTGGAAATATCACTGAAGTAAACAAATTATATTTGTTAACATAAACACGTGATATTTGTTATGAACGTAAACACGTTCATTATTCAGTTATCGTCAATAATAAATTGTTCTTTTTGCTAATAAATTTGTTTATCGGTTTAAAAATGATTAAATTTAACTATTTTTTAAATTTTTTAACTAAGTTAAGTTACTATTTTCAACTTTTAACACTTTTAAGTTAATTAAAATTAAAAGTAACTTTTAATGTTTAATTTAACTGAATAATTTCTAAAATAACTTAACTTAACGAGTTAAAATGTAGAAGATAAAACAATGATTATTATTATTATTATTTATTGAAAAAAACAAAGTAACAAACACGTTAGCCCAGTACAAACTATAGATTATATAAAGGAAGACATAAATATTTTATAAAAATTATAATTATTTTAGTAAACTAATACAAATTATATTATAACTCCAGTTGAAAAAGTAACTAAATACTATACTATTACTTACGTATATCTATTAGTGTGATGTATGAAATTCAATTAATCGATTATATGGATTACAATTATAAGGCATTGGAATGTCGTATATTTCATATAATTATTGTGGGTATAAGCAATGATGTAATGTAATAATTTATAACAAATATTATTTAAAATATAATACAAATAATAAATTAATTTTTTATTATATATATAAAAATAATAATTTCAAATTTGTTTATAAAAATGTATAACAGCTGTATTTTAATGACATGACATTTGAACACTGAGATAGTATATATATTTAATATTATAGTATATATACCAATACATAAGTACGTTTTAAACATCCGTCAACTCTCTTAAATTAACAATACAAAATGTCAAAATGTAATTAATAAAGTTGGATAGATATATTTTTAGGTATATAAAATAATTGTTTTTATTAGTTTGTGTCATATTTTTATTGCGTATTAATTTGACAACAAAAATTTATCTGAGAAATAATATTTAGGTACCTACCTAACAGAGTGAATAATTCAAAACTGAAAAATTAGTACCGCAGTATTAAAATAGTGAAATAGGTATTTAAATACTTTACAAAATTACAACTTTTTATAGATATAATAGAGGTTCTTACTGAATATTTGCTATAAAACAATAATTATAATTGTTACATTTTAAATGATAGTGAACTTTTTTTTACAATCATTATTTAATAAACGATAAAATTGATATTGATGATAATAAAGTTGAATAGCTATATGACGAAGCTGACTTTTACATAATTTAATCTAAAAACGTAATAAAATATAATATGTTTAAATTTTAAAAATTATAAACGAAACTTAACTCACACCGATAGGTGCATATATTATATTAATTATAATGAATAAATTATTTCAACAACACGTTGAAAACGAAATCGACTTTCGTTTAGGCCACCTCTCTGTATGGCGTCCTGTGGCAGCGGGGATACCTTTTATAAAAGACTGCAAACCATATCACGTACACATTACACGTGTTGTGACCCTTGCAAAATGAGGTAAGTTTAGCAGAACCGCAGAACTGATAGCGAATTAATATCGTTCAATAACAATAAAATGCGCATTTTTTTTAGAACATTTTCGGTCGTGAGGAACGTCTTTCTGTTAGCCGGATTGCTGGCTCGAGAATTGTCGGCTTGGCGATCGGACAATGAAGATTGCGCTTTGCCGCTGAAGCACTTCAAATACATATCGTAAGTATTAGTTCTTTTTAATGTTATTATTCATTTTTTAATTTAATTTTTAAATTTAACGTGAAATGTTAGCTATATTGAGCTATATATTAGATCGTTTATATATAATATATATTACAAAATAGTATTTTAATTTATTATATTATACTACAACATTATATTTGAAAATATTTTATTATCATCGTGTGTGTAAATTAAAATTTAATTTAATTTTTAAATATTTTCTCATGTTATATAGAGAATAATACATGTAAAATATATATATATTTTTATTTAATCATTAAAATAGATAGGTATAACTATTAAACAAGTATGCTTTAATGTTTATAATATTTAACTTGAATCAAACAAATTAATAACTAATATTACATTGATATTCATTAAAAAAAAAAATAAAAAAACAAATAAATAATGTTTTTTTCCACATAATTATAATATTTCTTAATTAGAATTATATTAATCTTAAGAAATAATAATAAAATTGTTCTGTAAGTATATTTTTACAAGTATTGAAAAAGTATATATTTATCATACTACGATTAATACAAAAATCTATTAAAATAATAAAAAATGTTTCGTTTTTAAAAACTTTTAGATATGATTTCTAGACTAAATGACATTTATTATTTATTATTCATTTATTTATATTATTATAAATTAATAATAATAACTTGAAGCGTTGTATTAAATAGTTACCTGTTATTTCTAATAAATATATTTTCCTACAATATATTATTTTCAACGTGAATACGTCTTGTTAAATGAAAACCATTTAAAACTTAAATTAGATAGGTGTTAAAAAGTTAATAAATTGTATTGTTGAAAATAAAGTAGTTAATTAATAGACAACAAACTCATAGACGAGATCTATATTCCTTAAATTTTAAATTGAGCAAGTTAATAATAAAGAAAATAGCAATATCAATATCAATTATCAATATTATCAAAAAGTTAAAAGAATTACATATTATTTGCAAATAATGTTTTTTTTTTTACGTGTATCTATACATTTAATTTATTTTTATTTTTGTTAATTACAAAAAAAAAAAATATATTCTATGAATATATGGATATAAATTTGATGCCTTTATTAAAATTTCTAAAATTTAATTTAATATTTAAAATATGCAATTTATTTTAGTGTGTACGTATGTGTTAAACAAAAATATTTATAGGAAAGTTGTTAAAATATAAACTATTGGCATAAATTATGAAACACTTCAAAATGTAATTTACTTAATGGCAAGTAAAACGTTATTTTATAAATATAAATTTATATTTTTTTAAAAACAAATTTGTAATGTATTTAAGTATTAAATTGAAGAAGTAAAAAATGAGAGAAAGTATAATAGCATTTCACTTGTTAAGAACCCCGTGCGACATTAATCTGTTGGTATGACTTTGCTATATGTACCTATTTTAGAAAAATTGCATACTCATCCTGTTAAATTCAAAACAAAATCGATTAATAACAATTAAATTCAACAATAATAATACAATAATCGTACAGTATTTATATCATTGTACTCATATTTAAAACAATAGAGATTTATTTTGGAGATTTCCGCATGTATACCTCGTGTATATCACTCGGATCTTTATGATCTTGGAAAGTTAGAAATTTTCTTTTAAACTTGGGACTAGGAAGAGAAAGCAATTTTTTAAATATTAGACGATGGAGTTGTAATATAATTATATCGAATGAAGTTTTCTAAGTGTAATTTTATTTTAAATATTGTTTACTATTTTCTTAAAATTAGTAAACTTGTTTAATTTCAAAATAATTAGTAGTATTTCATGTTCGTCTTTGAAAACCATTGAAAATTAATTGAATTAGTATATTTTCTTTCGCAGATCATCTGGTTATGGTGAGAAATGTATTACGTATACTAATGTTTCCGAAGCTTTCCACGAAGCATGCAGAGGAGTGTTAGGTATAGAACCGGGAACTAATGATCTAACAGATATTCAGTTAGATAATTTTGGAGATGTAATACAAGAAACGACAAGAATATTATGTGAATGGTCAGTATTTAATTTTTTTTTTTATGTAAATTTACAATAATATTTGAGAATAAATATTTTTATTGATATTTTAAAATATTAATTTTAATAAATACTTATATATATATATATTTTCGTTGATATATTGTATAAATATATATCTATTATAATTTATACCTAATATCAATTGTATGTCTAAAAATATTGTAATAAGTAGTAAACTAATAATATTATAACATTTAATATTTACTTAAAATTATAAACATTTTAATACCTTATGAGAAAATTTAAATTAAGATATTTAAAAAAATATTTAAATCACTATAATAATATAGGTATATTTTGCACATAGTTTATACATTTTGTCTTACTTATACGTATTTACTAGTGTTCTAATTTAAAAATTATTATTTTATTTTATTTATAATTAAGTAATATTTACACCTAGCGTATTGCTTTGTATTTTGATAACATTTAGTATTTGTCCTTAAAATAAATTTTAATATTTATTATAAAACAAATAATTGATAAATTAATAGCCTTTTTTATTAATACTAAAATTGAATATTTTATTTAGGTTCGGATTAACAAAAAATCAAGTTCGTAGCTTATTACCAATTGTAGATACGAAAAATACTGATATTGGTTTGTATTGTCCGAAAGAATTAAAATCATATCCAGGAAATGATTGTGGAAACGGAATTGGGTTCCGTTCAATTGACGGCAGGTGTAATAATTTTGTCCATCCACATTGGGGAGCTGCTAAATTGCCCTTTAAAAGACTTCTACCACCGGATTATGGTGATGGTGAGTTTTCTAAGTATAATTAACTTAATAATTTTCTTTTCTATTAACTATTATTATAAAATTACAATGTAGGTAATTATATTTTTTAATATTACACTAAATGCATTGAAATTAAAGCTTACCATGTGTAATAATAACTTATTAGAATATTATAATTTATAATTAACAAATGTGTGATGCATTTATAGGCATAAAATCAATCAGAACAAGCATAACTGGATTTCCATTACCCAATCCTAGATCAGTTTCGGCCCGAGTGCATAAAGACATTGCCAAACCACATCGCACTGACATTACGTTTATGTTTGCTGCATTCGGTCAATTAATCGACCACGATCTCACTCTTACCGCGGAAACCAAAGGTATTTATTAATTTAGTTTCGCCATCAAGATATTTATTTGAAAATAATGACATATTTTTCATTTATACCAGACCCAATCACTAGGCAAGAAATTAAATGTTGCTCAGGAGTTACCCATCCGTATTGTATACCAGTCACCGTACCAAATGATGATCAATTTTTCGTAGGAAGTCATCGTCAAAGATGTATCGACATGATAAGATCACTGGCCGGCGTTAATATCGATTGTCCTCTTGGTAATTTATTTTATGATATTATGTTTTACTCTCCCAATAACTCGATATATTTTATTAACGAAAGAAAAAAATATCTAAATTACTTTCATTATTAAATCGAAACATAATAATATTAATTTTGTTTCTTCCTTGGACTTAAAGTGATGAATAGTTAACTCTACCTACAAAAGTATATAACAATCAAAAGTATACTTCCTTTAAAATTTGTATATACGCATCGATTATTTCTAGTATAGCCAAATATCTTTAATTATAATTTAGTTATATTTTTTATACATTTCACTCGGTATTTTATTTGATTTGAACCAATTTTGCACAATATGATAATAGAATAGTTTAATTGAAATGATATACAATACACATTAAATACAATAAAAACGCTCTATATATTGAAATATCGACCTAGAGAGTAATTTGTTACCTTCTGAAAATAATATAAAATAAATTTAAAATTTAAAATTGTAAATACACATAAATATTTACATTATTCTGTTTCTGAATGTCAAATTGACAATGTATAATCAATAAATTAGTGCAATAATAACTATTATTGATAAAAGTAAGTTTTTATGTTGGGAGAAATTATACCTATAGGCTATAGCAATAATAATATATAAGAGCGTGTTGAAATCTGTGAAAAATACACGTTATCGTTCACAATATTTTTTACATGTTTAATATTAATATTATTATTATCAGTGGCGCCGAAAGCCATGTGTAAGTCGGGCGAATGCCCTACCTAATTTTTAGGTGGTGGTGGTATACTACTAAAAATATAATGCATTAATTATAAAGATCAAACTATAATAATATAATAATTAATTAATATAATTATTAATAATAATAGTATTGGTATAATTGTATACGAGTATACTTTAAACAGATAATAGGAAACAAGTTGTACACTGTACCTATTCAGTATTCACTAAAATAATAATTAAAATATTTTGGGTGGGTGGGTGGTTATTTAAATCATTATTATTTTGCCCTAGTATTTTAAAAGTATTTCGGCGCCACTGATTATTATTATTATTATTATTATTATTATTATTATTATTATTATTTAGGTCTTCATATACAAGGCTATTATTTGAAAATGTTAATAGTTTAAATAATTTTTTAAATAAAAACGTAATGTTCGTTGGATCATCTAAAATCTTTTAAACGTTATAATAATATTTTACAGAAGCTCGTATAGTTTTTCTATCATTATTCGCGGTCGAGTAGCAGGTGCGAAAACCATAATATACCATATATCGCAATACGCACACACGCAATCGGTATAAATTAACATTTTTTTTTTTTTTGTAAATGTACAATATGTTAGGGTGGTGCGAGTATCCCCTTCGGTGCTCGCTCCTGGGATCCTGGTACCGGAGACCTTTTAGCAGGGTTCGGCCACAGTCGTAGGTCACGGCAAACAACCCTTAGCTGTAGTAACCAGTGACTGCCGCGTATGAAACCCTGTTGCCCGCGGGCGGATGCGGTCCCTTTTGGCGTGTGCGCGGCGCTATCCCTCGGCCACTGTAGTCCGCCGTCTAGCACCACAAAGGGATCGGTAATATACAGGGTGTATATCCACAGTAAAAATTTACGGGTTTTTTTTTTTTTAAATGTATACAAAAGTATATCATGTTATATTAAACATACTACTTATTATTTAAAGTTACAGTTTTATTTTTTTTAAATATTTGTTTCGGTACAGCATAATATTAATGGATATTATTATTATTATTATATTTTTAAACCGAGTTTTATGTGTGCGGTACACGTAACATATTTGCTCTCAGCCGCCGTGACAATAATCGATGAAGATAAATTCTCTGTCAACAATCTAATTTGGACTTGTTTTTTTTTTTTGTTTTTTTTTTTTTATCTCGCACCAGACAATAATTTTCGTTTGTCCGTAAAATAACAACAACCTAACGATCGTTTGGAAAAAAAATACTTCGCGTATACACCCTGTACAACGTGCACGTGCAATATTCGCCAAACGTTGTGATCCCTGTAACGTAGTCGCCCGACACTGCTGCGACCCTAGTCGGCCAAGATGTCCCGTTGACGGTGTTTTGCGATGGTGCAACATTTACGCGCACGCTCCGCAGGTTTCTTAGACTATTTATATACATATATATATATATATATAAATAACTCGTACTTACGCGGTACACCAAGACGAACGTAACAGCAAAAGAAATAAAGAAATAGACAACATTAAACGGAATTAGTTTTACGTTTATTGTCGTTATATAATGCGCGGGCGCCGCGGGGCCTGGACGACGGCGCGGGCGCACCCTTCTGTCCGTCGTTGTCGACGTTATTAATTTTCGAGACCGATAGATTTTCTTTGGTTCGTTTTTTCCCCTCGACGATATGACGTCATCAGCTATACGGTGGAGAGAAGGGGACGAACAAATCGTTTTTTTTTTTGTTTTTTTTTTTTGCCTCTGCGAAAAGGGATCAGCCGTACCTACTAACCGTGACGTACATTCGACGGGCATTATATAATTTGCTTTGGCCTTTTTTGTGTTGTTAAATACACATTATTCTTATCAAATACATTTGACTGAAATCTATTCTCTCGTTAAATTTTCCCAAACAATTGATTTATATTTTCAATGCTATATATGTTATGTATTACAGTCGTTAAACTGTACATCATTAGCCTGTTGTGTAATATTGTTCAAATTTAATCAAAATATAAGTAATTTGAATATGCAACGTACCTGCATAAAACAAGAAAAACATTATACTTATCTAAAAGACCATTATTTATATTTTATATAGAATTATAGCAATATAGCTGCTAAATTGAGATTTTTAACCAGATATGTTTATGATATTTAGTCAAAATATACTTTATGGATATGCGAAAAGTATTTAAGAGGAATATAAAGCACTTTCTCCATATGTTTCTTTTTACGATTATTCAGATGCACTTACCACAATCAGTAATTAGTAATTTCATTTCACGAAATTATAATTTATAATGTGTTCACTGTTTCATCATACATTATGAAAATTCGTATATTAATCTGATAGTTTTTAAATAATTATTCGTCAGTTGTTTCTATTTACGTTAAGAATATGTAAATTATTTATATATTTGTGTCTTATAATGTATTAATTCCTATTTCAATATAATATATATTTGGTTTGTGATACGTTCGTCCGTAGGTCCTCGTGTTCAAACCAATGCACTGACGTCGGCTATTGACGCGAACTTTATATATGGCTCAAACGAAAATTTGGCGAAAAAACTTCGCTCTTTCGAGGGTGGCAAGTTGACTACGGTGCCGATATCTGCGAGTCATAAGCTCAAGCCAATATTGCCACCGAAAAAACAACAACCAGACGATGGATGTATCAGACCACACCCAGATCTGTATTGTTTCCTAGCAGGTTTATACAGTTTCATTTCACGTTTGACGTGTAACTGCGATGGAAATATAATAAAATTTGTGTTACAGGTGACAATCGAGTGAATGAACAATTAGCTCTTGGTGTACTCCATACGATTTTCGTCCGAGAACATAACCGAATAGCTGATGAACTTTGTACAATTAATCCTCACTGGGACGACGAACGACTTTACCAGGTACAAGGAAATCTTTGGAAAATTTATAATGATTAAACGCAGTGGCGTAATTGTGAGGGGGGGCAAGCAGGGGCTCTTTCCCCCCTTAATTATATCGGGAAGGGGCAAAAGTGTCATTTTGCCCCCCCCCCCAGATAAATTAACAATTCAAATTTTAAGATCTACTAATATGTTATAACTGGTTGTTATTATTTATTTCATTATGTATTAGGACTTATTAGTATAACTATTAACACTTATTATTATTAACTAAAATAAAATAAAAGTAATTCCCATGAGTTTAAGGCTTGTGCCTTGTGTAAAAGTGTAAAAACAAACAATTAGGTATATGTAGGTAAAAAGAAAATATATTTTACCCCCCCCCCCCCCTTGCGTTTACAATTTTGGTGAGTACATTATTTTACCCCCCTATTTTTTACCCAGTTACGCCACTGATTAAACGTATTACACGTATTGAGTCTAAGTAGTATATTTTTTCTATTTCAATTATATTATTTTAAGTCATCGACCATTCATGGTTTTCTTAAACGTTTTTTCACTTTAAAGTGTATTCGAATATAATATGTATTATGGTGTAAATTTCTTGTATTACCGATGAAAATAACTTTTAATTAGATAACGGTTACCTTTACAGTGTTGGCATAAAAAAAAAAAATCCGTAATTAATCGTTTAATCATATCATCATATGTATATAGGAATCTCGCAGAATCGTTGGCGCAATAATCCAACACATTACTTATAACGAGTTCCTTCCCAGACTTTTGGGCAAATATACAATGCGTAAGTACGGTTTGGAAATTTCACCACAAGGGTTTTCGAACATTTACGATCCGGATACCGACATAACTGTGGCAGCCGCATTCGGCGCGGCAGCTTTTCGTTTTGGCCATTCGCTGTTGCCCGACGCTATGGAACGATGGAGCACCGATCACAAATTCATTGGGTCGAGACGGTTCAGCGAAATGTTCCAACAACCGTATGACCTTCACAAACCAGGCTGGTTGGACCAATATCTCTTGGGAATGGTGAACCAACCGTCCCAGGCAATGGACGACGCCGTCACGTCCCAAGTAAGAAAAAATAACTCTGTACTGTTATAAAGGTACTTATTATAAAACAAAATAATCGATAAACCGCGAAATTTAACTATAATTTTATTTCACTTGAATTTAAAGTCCAAAGACCTAACTGAATATTATAAATATTTGAACATAACTAATCGCTCAATAGTTACGGTTCGAAAATACGAATAAGGAATTTCGCAAAACATAAACCATAAACACGTAATCAACATAATATTATATAGTTATATGTAAATAGTTTATATATTTTATCCTGTTGGCTATAATTATTATATTATTATTATTATTTTACTCTTTTTTACTCATCATCAATACTCAATACTTATTCTACTGAGATGATGAAATACTGTAAACTTAAATTGTTTTTTATTAATTTAGTTTGTTTACAATTACACGTTCAAAACCTTGATCTAGGCTGAGAATCTACATTGTCGGTCCAATGTAGTCATTCTTTACGCTGTATACATTACCTGGTTATTATATTACAATGACCGGTAAATATAGTTAATATGGTAAATAATGGAGAAACTTAAATCAGGCAATGTACACAATTTTAAAATTAAATTTTACTTATTTCACTACTTTATTTTCACTGATTTTACTAAGTGGCTACAACATATTATGAAATAATATCAAATATGCTGCACTGATTTGTATTAAATTATAATATAATCTGTAAATTATTAAATATAATCATCCGTCATTACTATTCGGTCACTGTGTAGGTGACCAATCATTTGTTCCAAGAACCAGCCAACGATTACGGCAAAGACTTGGCTTCGATTAACATCCAAAGGGCTAGAGAACACGGTATACCCGGTTATTCGTCCTGGCGACAATATTGTAAGCTGCCGCCAATCAAGACGTGGAGTTCCATGCTGACCGACATCAGTAACGCTACAGTGAAGGCATACTATGATCTATACACTTCCCCTGAGGATGTAGATCTTTGGTCAGCGGGTGTATCGGAGAGATCGATCGACGACAGTATTGTAGGACCGACGTTCAGCTGTATCATTGCTAAAACGTTTGGCGATCTAAAAAAAGGAGACAGGTTTTGGTACGAAAATCCCGGTCTGCCAAATTCGTTTACTCTAGGTAATTACTTTAAACGCATTAATAAAGGAACACTGTGTTTTTCATTTAAACCAAAGATCAATTTTTTTCGTTTTTTGTTTTTTTGTTAAATGGTAAAAAAAAAAGAAGAACGACTTAACCTATAACCTCTATAATACACTATATAAATTAGAACACATTTTTAAGTTAATAGATATAATAAAAAAATAATTAAAAAACACATAATTATAAAATTAATATAATATGTTTAATGTTTATATCTATATAAGTATCCTAGATCTATTTACTAATTTCAATATCTCCAATACGAAATTTTAATTTTAAATGCAGTTTTTAAAATTATTATTTAGGCAATAATGGGCAATAATATTACCTCTATTATTTTTTTAGTTTTAATCGTCATATAAAGCAATTAACAAAATTATTTTTTATTTTTAAGTTATGTGAAATTTGAAAATATCCAGTTTATAGAATATATATCAATGTAAGCTCTTAAGTTTTTTATTTTGTTTAATTATAGTTTTTATTCAGACGTTTTATTTCCATCTTTATATTTTAAAATTTATTTGAAAAGATATAATAATTTACAACTCTCTAAACGAAATAACAGTATAAAAATATACGCAAAGTATAGGTATAGGTATATAGGTATCTGTATAGGTACGGCTATTATTCGATACGATTTTTTAAATTGTATAAAAAGTTTCGTTTTCGACATTTTTTTTAATGAAATATATTTTTTATTTATTTGTTTAAGAACAATTGATGGAAATAAAAAAAGTAAAATTATCTCGAGTACTATGCGACAACAGTGATAATATTGTAACGATTCAACCATTTGCTCTTGAAATGCCATCATATCAAAAGTATGTTTTCTTAGTATTTATTTTTATTTTTATTTCAAATGACTCATATGAATAAATATTATAATGAAGTAAACCAATTGGATTTTTAGAAATAACAGAGTCTCTTGTAAAGGACACATACTACCACATATGGACTTATGGGCTTGGAAAGAATATACAGGATGTTGTTCGAAAAAAAAAGTCAGTATTTTTGTTTTACGCATAATTTATGTACAAATTTAAAATTAGAAGTTTTATTTTAATAGTTAGGAATACATTTGACAATGTCGTTCTGTCTAATATTGCGATTAATGTTTTCTTAGGTTACAAATCCAAATAATCCCAATACTCAAATACATAAAGTTCAAATTAATGAATGGAATAAAGAGGATGATAATCTGCACAGGTTTATCCAAGCAATCGCCGTAAATATATCATCATCAAAACCAAATGTTTGGTAATAAAAATTATTATTATAATTAATTTATCATTTAATTTATAATTTATAATTTAAAATTATTATTTATTGTATTATTAAATTATTGTTGTTTAAATCACTATTTAACATTATAAACTTATAATATTTTAGAAATTATTTGTTTTTTAATTATTTTGCAACGTCATGGGCTATTGAAACTTGAAATCGTCATATAAATTACTAAATATAATATTATTATATTGAAACAAACAACAGCTAGTGAACTGTTTATACTTCAAGAAACTTAATAAGTTAGATATGCTTGATATTTCAGATATTTGAATTTTTACATTATTAAGTTAAATATGATGTATAAGTTTATGAAGGAGGTAGTTTAAAATAGTAGACGTAGGAAATGCTGGGAAAAGAGTATACCTATATAAATTTACTATCTAGGTTTATTTGTTAATTTAAAAAGTTTAAATTTCATTTCTTTGTGCAATATATTGATCATTAGAATTTTAGATTAATAATTGTTCTCATCAATGTTAGATCAAGAAATAATAATATAGTATTGAATATACTACATCTGTATATATATATATATATATAATATTATTTATACAATCATATTATAAACTTTAAAGAATATATTAATATAATAAAAATAATATGATTCAACGCAGATGTGTAAGTAGTGGTGAGATGAATAGATCCCTCCAAGAGGGCTATAATATATGAGTTGTCTATATTGTTAACTTGTGGGCTAACATGTTAAAAGGTTAAGAAGACATCTGTAATATGTATTTCACATATTAATAAGGAAATTAAATTACAAAAAAAGTACCCATAAATAAGTAATTTATAATATTTATTTTGACAATGTAATAATAATAATACCTATAATTGCGTATAGTACGAGTATAGTATTTAGTATATAATTTGATAATTTATTGCACTTATTGGCTTTAAATTAAAACAATATTTTCTCACTGTACTTAGGAATGTAGTAAGTATTGGGTATGTGTAAATAATTTATACCCTCCTTAGAATAAATGTATAAATACGCCACTGAATCAATGTATTTGATTAATTGAAATTTTATCAAATTAAATGATATACCTAACTACATCATTTTAAATTTATGGTGTTTTATGTATAAGATTAAACAAAAAAAAGACTTGAATTAGTTGGGTTAATATTAATAAAATTATATATATATATTTATATTATCTATACGATTTTAACATTAAACAATAATTTATATTATACTAACTCTTATACAATATTTTATAACATATATTGTCACAAAATATAATAGGTATTCTGTACACATTATAAATATATAAGTTACAACATATATTATTTTGTATTGTTCTTAGGACATTTTATGTTCTGCTTTAATTCGTTGACCTGAAAATAAATATAATAATATAAAAATGAATTATTATTAATTTTAATGAATACAATCAAATAATTATATTTATTTTGGTAATTTAATACTACAGTCTATACTTTATAGATTAGTTTATTAGCTATTTCATTTAAAAAATTATTGAATTTTTTTTTTTTTTTTTTAAACTATATATTATGTAAATAAAATTCTGATACAATTTCTTCTGAGTTTTTGTTTCGATTTGAAATTAAAACGTGAAATTATTTTCGAACTCTATTATATTTACTATTTTATGTGTTTAAAATAACTATAAAACTAGAAAAAGTTCTAATTAAATCTGTTTAAATAAGCTAAACTATGAATTGTTATTAAAGAACGTATTATAAATGGTTAGTATAACATATTGTTATAACTTCGGTTTAAACAAATAATTGTAAATTCGATTTGTAAATATATATATATATATATAAAATAACTTGATTCAACTTCAATAATCAGGGTTGTCACAGTATATTATTACTATTATCACAGTCTTAAAAACTGTATACACCTGTATTTTACTATTTTGTATTTAATTCATAATATTTATTAAGATATTTAAAAATTATAATTTAATTATACACACATACTTGAAAGCCATGAACACAATTTGTATCCAATAATCATGCATATAAATGGTATGATATAAGCTGTTACTGCAAAATATAAAATCACTTCCGTCAGACTAGCAGCGATCTCTCCGATTATTAGATATACCCATCTTCCAGTTGTAAATTTACAATAAAGTAAACTAGAAATATAAACGTACAAATCAACTATTTATCATATGTAAACATTAAATATACTCATTCATATTCGTATTATAAAATAACTTCTAACTACTATTCAATGTATCAAACATTTACTTGGAATTATCAAAAGTCAAATTTAATTATAATTCATAATGAGGAGAGGATTTTATAAATTCAATAATTAAATAGTATGCATTAACAAGTGAATCAAAAACAATCAAAAAATTTATTGCAATTCAACTTTCATATTTATTTTTATCATTGATTAAAAATAAATATTCATACAAATGTATTCAAATATATTTAACTTACTATAGTGAATTTATTATATTAAGTACTTAAATCTATTAAAATAACCAAATAACTTAATTTATAAAATTGTTTAGACTATATATTTACGTTATTGATGCCACATAAATACGTAATTAATAACTTCCCACTACTAATATTTAATTTTTCTTAGTTATAAAATTGAATAGTCATAAAATAAAAAAAATTTTTTTAGTTAGAATAACTTTTTTATAACAACAAAATTATGATTTTTAATATTACAAAAAGAAGAAATAGTTCAATTTAGCAAAGCATGAAGTATCTTTCAGATTATAAGTCAATAGAATGAAGTAATATTATAAAATATAATAAGAATAATACATTTTTACAATTAATTATGAATTTATAATTTTGAGAACTATATATATATATATATATATTATATTAACCTTATTGTAACTACCATCAGTGACGTATTTTAAACAATTTTCTGGAGGGGGTCCAAAATATTATTAGAAAATAATAATTAACATTTTGTTTTATTTATTATACAAAAAATAATAAAAAGGCAGCAGTCGATTCTGAGTGTTCCTCCTTCATTCCTTCGTTAGAAGACTAGACAAAATTCTTTATCTAAATAATACCCAATTTGTGATAATTGGATTATTCTAACCGAAAAAATGACATACATAAATAAAAGTACACATCATTGTTAACCTATACACTCTTCGCATCATTGCGATGGTACATTTAAGTATTGTACTTAGCATTTCATTAACTATTTAGTACTCATGATGGATAATTTAATGGGCACTATATACCATTTTCCTTTGGTGTTTGGTCTATTAAAGATGAGTTTACTGAAACATGTACATATATAGTATGTAATTTGTTCTATTAATCTTCTTCTTTTCAATTATATAATATTTATTAAGATTATTTTTATCTTATTGTATCCAATAAAATTTAGGTTATGTTAGTGTTCGCAGTTAATAGGTACACAACAAGTCAAAAGTTTGACAAACTAGTATAGAAGTATACCAAATCATAACAACTAATATATAAGGGAAAAATTGGTCTTGATAAGGATATATTTATGATTTTGAAACATCATTAATTCATAACGTATTGTTAATAATTACAGTCTACAGTCATACAATTTTATGATTTTTATAAATAATAATTGAATTAAAAAAATAAAAGAAAAAAACTAAAAACTTTAATCAAATTATTTGTAAAGATAATAATTTATATTTTATCGAAATTTGATGATCTTATTTATGAATGAGGTCATAATAATATTATTACATAATCAGTCAAGACAAAGTTCGAACCTTAAATAATTGCAAACATGATTTGTAATTAATATAAGTTGTTCAATTTTTGACCTAAACACCTCAATTACATGTTTATAAATATAAAAATAACTATAAATTATTTAGTGCGTGATAATTAACCTTGTAACTAACTTGACAAAATGTTGAAGTCACAATATTGCTTTTTTAATGTTAAATTAAAGACATAAATTAAAAAATTAAAAAACTATTTTTGTTCTATAGTAAAACTTGAGTTTAACAGTTTAATTATTATAAATCGTTTTAAGTACGAATAATATTAGGTTCTTTTTATTATTTACCGTATAATTTTAATTTAATTATTCAATTAATTATTATTATATATATAAAATATGTCATATTATTTTCAAAAAAAACAAAATAATATATTATTATGTTTACTTAATATAATTTTATAACTGCAAAATTGTAAGCACTTATTTTATAATACTATTTAAACAAGTAAAAACCCAAAATGGTTGATAATAATATGTTTATTAGATTACTTTAGAAGAATTTTGTCTTACGTAAAATGACCTCCTACTTTTATGTGATTACAATCAAAATACATTCATCTTTTATTTAATTTCATAAACATTTCCCATGTAATTACTAATTGTACGCATGGGAAGACATTTTGGCAATTATAGTATAATTTAAAATAATACGTTATTTGTTATTGTCTGTAGATTTACGACACAATGTCGTTTATGTCATATTAGTAGAAAACAGAAATTTAAAAATTAATTCATAAATCATTTCTAGTGCATTTATATTGAACTTATTTACCCTTGAAAATATACACGCACAAGCACATAATACGTTATTTATTAAGGAGTAGGTATTATAATTTGCAGTACCTATTATGATTGTGATTAAGTATATATTTAACGCTACATTACTACAATATAAGACGGTGTGGAAATAATAAATAAATATTTAATATATAAATATTAAAACGTATACATTAATTATTAATTATTATATTCATATCGTGAAATATATTTTGATAGTATTATAGGTTTAAATTTTATATACTTGTAAAAAAATGAAATGAAAATTCATATCTTTACATTCCGATTTATTCGTGTAATTAACTATCTACATGATCTATAAATAAATGTATTCATAGATATTAAATTTAAAAATTGTTTAAAACAATGCTTATTTTAAACTGAGTTATTATTATTATATTTTAAGAAAGTTTAATTTTCAATGCATGTTGAGATGGTCGAAAATAATTACCTTTTATCGTCTATTGAACGTTGCTCGTATTTTATAATAAATACGTTTTATCTACATACATATAATATCCAGGGCAAAGATGACAATTGCTTCCGGCGTCAAAATGTTCGTTAAAATTTTGGCGTTAAAATATTTTTTATGTTAATTAATATATAGTGGGGGGGAGCCGGGGAGGTACGAAGTAAATATGTGGCGTTAAATTTATTTTTCCCCCAGCGTCTTCAACTCTAAATCTAGCAATGAATATAGCAACTATTACAGACGAAAAGAAAAATGATTTTCTAGTAAAAAATTTCATACTGTTTTAATGATCTTACCATGTGACGTATGCGCTAGTTAATGCAAACAGCCCTAATGTAGATTGGGAAATTTTGGGCTGATTATATTTTGTGGTAACCATATCGAACAATGTTAACACAATTGGATTGGTATGAACGGCGTGGTTATACCAATCCGGTATCCAATTGTTCATTTCATTTGGAAACAACAATGGTTTGTTCACTGCACAAATTGCCCAAAACATCACACATACATCCTATTTAGCACAATATAATAAATAATATAATTAATAATTTATAATCATAACACTTAAAAGAAATGTAATTTTATAATATATTTTTAAATTATTCAGATTATATTGATGGGTAACGACTACCGGCTATTGGTATTTATATCAAAATTATATCAACTCGTATTAGTACGTATTAGTATACCTACATTGGGTTACTTCAGCTAACTGGTAAAACTTACCAGAATTAAATTTGTTTTGTTGAATAATTTAACTTTTACAATAATATTATTTTCATTGTTGTACAATATAATAATAGTAATTTACAATTCACGTTACAAAAACGGTGGGAAAAACATATGAATATAATAAAACTCATACCATTTGTGTTAACCATGGATTCAAAAAGTGGGAAGGTGGCGCACGTCCCTTAAATTAAAAATGACTATAAATTATGAAGAACTGTTCTATGGAGACATGTGAAAAAAGGGATTATGATGTCACTAATTAACTATAAAACTGGGTAGGTATTTATTGCTTTTATGCGCTTCTTCCCCTTAGAAAATTACTGGATCCTCCCCTGATTTGTGTAATATGAATTTCTGTACCTTTGTATTATATGTACCTATATTATAAACAAGCATATCGGACATTAACATGTCAGACAAAAAATTTTAAAACCCTTATATTTAATCTAAATATAATTGTATCTATGTACGAATTAGATATCTATATAATTCATTTACAGGTACTTATAGATTTCATCTACCTACTTATAGTTTTAGCCGTTTTAATAAAAGTTGTAAATTATATATGTAACTCATAATGTTGATAAATAATGATTAATATTTTTTTTCATCAGTATTTTAGTAATTTATTGGAAATATAAATAAAAAGATAAATTGGATTACCTATTTGATTAAGCAATCAAGGTTATGATAAGTTCATATTAAATTGTTATATATTATATATACATATGACGTTATATTTATTACAATTTACAATTAGTAATTATAATATATAAATAATAAACTAATAACTGTAATACATAACCTTGAACATCAAACCTATATTATAATGTGCTATAGAACATTTATTTAATATTTACGTAGTACCTAATGGTAATTATAATTAGGTAGCATAATTTGATTATAACATAGTTTACTTATTATTCATTATATATATATATATATTTAAGTAACTTTAATTTACTTTATTTACTTTTTCATTTAATTTTAATCCCAATATCTTAATATTAATTTAACATATTAACCATTTAAATAAATTTTTATATTGAAATAATATATTTTTATTTTGTTGGATAGGTACTCCCTTAAAATATATAATTATACACCATAACTTTATACAATATATGTACAAATATATTTTCATGGACCATTATTTGTACTTATAAGGCAATATATTAATTTATAGATGTATAATTTATAATATTAAAATAGATTATTCATTAAACTTTTATAATAAATAAATTCTAGTTAAATAAATAATAGGTACTCACAATTGTTAATGGAAATACAAAACTAACAAATACGAAATCTCTTATTTTTATATTATTTGGTATGCGTGATTTAATCCATGACTTTCCAGGAACTGAGTCGGCGAAATCTATGAAAACTGTACAATACATGAAGTAAGCAACTTGTAAGATCTGTAATAAGTATACAATTAAATTTCAATAAATATAAAAATATAAGTATGTATTTTATATAAAAAATATCATTGTTTTATTATTATCAGCACATAATAATTTGTAATTTATCGATATTTTAATGGCGAACTAAAAATATTATCCATAGATATAATTTATAATTTAACTTTAAACATAATACTTATATAAATTGCAGTAAATAAAATTTAAACCATTATATACGTAATAGTTAAAAACGAATTAATGACGTTTGTTTTCTTAAATGATTTAGTTTATATAAAGTATTAGTACCCTCACATAACATAAATATCTATTTTTATAATAATGCTACACTAAATTAGTCATATGGACTCAATATTCAAGGAGTCTACCGAGTGATGATCAGAATATTGTTTTGTAAAATTAATAGATATAACATTAAAAATATAAAATATAATCCTAACAATATTTGTTTACATTTTGATCATTTTGTTGTATATTAATTTGATAAAAAAACATGTTTTGCAAAATTGCAATCGTATAACATGTTCAGTTACCTACTTATTTTAAGTAGGTATACTATGTGTCAGATCAAAATCATAGTTATACATACAGGATACAGGTTTGTAGTACAGTTTATAATAAATAGTACATAGAGTGATCATGCATTATTAATTGTGTAAAGACGATGAAGATGACAAACGAGATTATTATAAATAATCTCTATTATTTTGGTAACACGAATTTTGGGTCATCCCGTATTTATTATAGTAATTTTTAGATGTGGGTCCAATGACGGATCCAGGGAGGGCATTCCATCAGAAAAATTTAATTTTACTTATGGATATTTTGATGAATAAATACCAATATATTACGTACTACACAACAAATTATAGTTCCCTCCCCTCTGTTATCTTGGGCTGGATCCGCCCTTGTGTGGATCTAATTGTTAGAAGTTTGAAAAATTGTGGGTAACCACTATTATATATAGTACTACTACTATTATCCCTTAATAATATTATAATAAGTTCATAATTATGAAAACAACTTATTGTACTTTTACTTATTATATACCTATATTGTAAATGTTATCTAATAAAAATACTTTTAAAAAGTTCGAAACATCGAATCGAATTCAGTGAACATTATATAAAGTGAAATACTGTTCGATACTAAACATAAATTATCCGCTCTGGCCCAGTTCTACATAAAATTTAATAGTTTGGACACTAAATTAAATAGTTCGGTTCAGAATTGATATTATCTTATTAGGTTTGGCATATAAATTTTGAGTTTGACCCAACTCTAATAATTTTAAAAAGTGGGAATGTCGATTGTGGACGTTCCTCCTTCGTCCCTTCGGTCCTCTGAGAAATTAGTGATTTATTATACTTAAAATTTGAATGCAATGATATTGCATTAGAAATAAGATTCTGAGCGAAAATCATTATATTACAATATACTATATTAATAATTCATTCCAAAATTTTACCTCACTTATATACTATCTAGGTTAATATCCAAAAAAAATTTCAAGTCCTTACGATCACAACCTAATTAGTTATCATGAAATAAATTAATTCAAAATAATAGAAACCATAATTTTTCAGATTTTCTGGAATTTTAACTTTAAAAGCTTATAAAAAAAAATTGTCAGTCACGATTTTCAAAATATTTGCTAAAAAGATTAAGTTGTATATGATTAAGATTTGATAAAATTTTCAAACTGATAAACCTAAAATTGTAGGAAATATTAAACATTTTTGGAAAAAATTTGAAATCTCTACACTTAGTCTGAAAATCAACCAATCGTTTCAAAATTTTACCACAAAGACTATTTTAGTTTTTATAAAATATATAGATATATTTGTATTAATTTATTGATATATTAAAATAATATTATTATCTTTTATCAGTGGATAAATAATATATAATATAATAATATAAAAGCATACAATTTCAACTCATTTACTTGTTTTCTTACATAATGATTTGTTACTAAAACACTAAACATTATTATATTAATATAAAAATAATAATTTAAATTTGAAATATTTGTATTTATATTTCATAATATTATCATGTATTCACGATGACTTTATGTCATCCACATACACTACATAAAATAATATGAAATATATTTATAATAATTTTATTTTTTTAATTATTAAAAGTCAATTCTTATAAGCTCGTTAACCTCCACCAGTTGATTAACACTGTTATAAACGTTATATAATTGCAGTACATTTTTGGATTGATTTTAAAATTTCTCACTTGGTTTATGTTTTTTAAAATTTCAATCTAATTTTTGGTTTTAAAATTGTTTAATTTAATAAGTTCATTATATATTACGTAAATTTAATAAGGATATTATAATTACCCTATTTCTTAATTTTGATTATATAATAATAAAATACATAATTACACATAAATTATTATATAAGACTTAAATGTTTAAGTTTAAGTTTTAGAATAAGGTTATTGTTATTAATAAAGCTCTTATACATTAAAATATAATACGTACATAATTTATCTCATATCTTATTTCTTGTCTATAGACAGTTGGACCTATTTATATTTAATATAATTATTTAGGTACCTAAGTCCTAACTATTACGTATAATAAACATTTGTAATACTAATTTACTGACAATATATTTAATTTGTTTTGATAAATATGTTTTTATTTTATTTTGTTAATTGGTTATGATTTTATACACATTTTCTTATAAATAAAATAGTATATATTATATTTTACGTATTTTGCTTAATTTTAATTTTATTTTTACTCTGTTTTGTCACCTACTTCAATAATAATATACTACATAGTCAGCCGGATGTATAGTCAGCACTTAAATAACGAAAAATAAACTTACAAATTAAAATTAATATAAAGAAGAGTTTGCATTTTGTTTTTATAGGTATATATTATTATAATATAACATGTTTATGTAGTGTGCACCTAAAACATACATTTTCAACATTATTGCAATGTCAGATATTATGAATGAACTATACTCGCAATATACTATAATACTACGCTATAATATTCATAATGTACAATGTACATACTACATTGTAAACATACAAACATAATAATAGTATAACATTCCAATTTGGTAACCAGTAGGTAATAACTGTATTATAATTTCTTGAACGTCAGAAATTCAATATTTTATATACATTATTTAAAAATTCAGAGACTTTTTGAAATGACTTTAGAAGCGAAAAATGCAAACGTAAAGACTAAAGAGTTCCGGGAATAAAATTAGAATAATAAACTAATAAACTAGTCGTAAAAGAAATCAAGAGTTGTAAATTATATATAAATAAATTGTGGGTATTCTTTTACCTACTTATTAAATGTATTCATTTAAAAAAAAAATTACTACCTTAAAGTCAGTCAATATTTTAACCTTGAGACATTCAAAACACATATTAAAATGACGTTATTTAAGTATTAAAAATCAACTTAAGTAGACATTGATTAATCTATATTTATATATTAATCTGATCCTTCGAAACGAAAATAAAAATATTATATCTACAAATAATTGAATTATAACTATCAAAATTTCGGTTTTTTAAATTTTAATAATAATAATTTATAATACTAAATCAATCAATCCAGGGTTTTTAATTATATTATTCAATCGTTCTACGAGTTAACCTGGAGTAACCTACCAGGGTTTGCACCAAAGAAATTTTAGAACTTCAAAAATGCTTGAACTAAGCTCATTTTATGAGTGTTTTAAGAATATATACCTTACAATGATGGATAAAATTAATAGCAGTACCTAAGTAGGTACTGACGTACCAATTGACGTTTTTTTAGAACTGCACAAAATGTGTTGTACTGCACAGTGCACACTAGCGTAGTGCTTACTAGTCTACTACCTACTAATAATCTAAAATAGGTACAATTAATACCTAATAAATATTTAATTATTCAAATAAATCCATAATACACAAAGTTATCAAATATACATATAATAATTTGATATTTGTATATACAATAATATATGACATATTATATGGTTAATTTTAATAATCCGATTTCAGAAAATTAAATAATTCGCCAACCATCACATTAAGAGGAAATAAACATAATATTATTGGAATAAATTATTTTTATAAAAATCGATATAGGTACTTAACTAAATATAAAAAAAATTCCTTTAGTATATAGTATATTATTATATTATATGTTCTATATATGGTATTAGGTATATCATATACATTTACACATCACTGATAATATAAAAATTATACTAGGTACTTTAATAGTACTATAATATGATACTACATAATATATAGAGGGACTATAAAATGGATACCTACTACCTACTACCTACCTTGAAAATGTTTTTATTATTATTTGACCATAAACGTGATTTAAAAAAAAAACAAATAAGTATTATTATAGTGATATAATTATATTATAATATTAACGAATACACACTTATATTATTATTAAAATATAATACCTATATAATATATGTGACACATATCATATATATATATATACAGACATATATGTTTTAATATTAAAAATGTAAACTACAGCTTAGGTTACATTTGTTATATTAATTCCTTATTATACCCAGGTTTCCCTTAAATATGAATTCCGTATTTTAACTCCTATTATCTACAAAATATAAAACATTTTATATCGGATACTTTTATCTTTTCATAGAGATATAACTATAAAAAACTAAACCTATTATCTTTCGAACTTTACTTTTTGATGATTTATGAAGCTATAAATAATATTATTATCAAAATTATAAATACAATTAGTTTTGCAAATATTATATATAGGCACTTAATACCTAGTATAATAATATAATAATACATTAAAAACGTTTTTTTCAATAGTTTGTTTTGATTTTAATCATAAAAATCATATTATGAAACTAAACATTTTTTAATTGCATTGTATATTTATTTAAGTAAACAATTTTCTGTCCTTTGTTAATATAGTATAATTGTTTATAATTTACTAATTCTAATATTAATACGAATATACAATAGTTTAATTAATATAGTTTTTTCTGGACATTTACAACTTTTGAATAGATTAAATATACATATGAAATTGTTATAAATAATTAATAGTTTTGTCTATTAGTTTCTCAATCGTTTGAGAACGTAACATCACATATTTAAACAATAAAGATGTGTCGATGTTCATAATAAAATATAAAAATTTAACTTTAAAGTGAATATATATAAACATAAAGTTTATACTGTTGTAGGTTGTAGTATTTACAATGTATACCATATTATATTTAATAATATAATAATAGTGTATACATATTTTTATAACTTACTGATTATTACTTGTATTTTTAAAGAAATTATTGTGATATTTAGATATATTACCTAAGTGCACATTTGCACAAATTAATTGCGTACCGACGTATAAATACTGCGATAATAATATATTATTTGATTTTTACTTATCAAAATATGTCTAGTTACTATCTCATCATAAAATAATATGAAAATTTCTGGACTCAAGTCGATAAAATAATTAATGCAATTCACAAAATAGGTAGTTTAGGGGATAGGTATATGTTATATTGTTGGTCTGATTTGCATGAAACAACTATTTAGCATTCTTATTAAATTTGTTGTTTTTTTCGTATTATTATTACCAGGTACCTTGGTGAATTTTATTTTACAACACACTTACAAAATTCCATACGGATATGCATTTCCACCACCAATTGGGACCGAGATTGATGAATAAGGGATGATCGATGTTGCTGAGATCCAATATGAACATCCCGTAATACGACACGTATATGTAATAACACGTGATGAACAAGCGCGACACTCTGTACAGATGCTGACGCTCTGCTTCGGTGTACGATCGGCACCACAACATGGAAGTCACGATAGACACTGGCCGCTTCATTGACACCTCCATGGTGAACGGTGGGTCGGTGATTGATGTGCGCCAGACGTTACTTCGCCACTATGTTACACCAACTGGTGCCGTTGGTCACTCACTACTCACTGCACTGCCGCTTTATCATGGTTTCTACACAAAATATTGTAATATACAATGTTATATTATTCGTGTTACAAATACATATGCGGCGCATATAGCACACGTGATTCAAGCTTTACGCTCTTTTCCCCACCAATATATCTTTATTTATAGTCATTATTTTTTATAACCTACTTATATTGGTAAATCGCGGTTGATAGAAGCGGCAATCCGATTATTCAATTAAAAATTAAAAATTATCGATTTATTGTAACCTACAATAAGTTTGACATATCAGAATTAGGTACATAATATATAGTATTATATAATTTTTACCGAATCAATAATAATAACAATAATAAACAATGATTTATTTATATAACAATATTAATGTTAAATATATTCACATGTTACATGTATAATATTTATTTATGGATTAACGATTTATTTAAACGATAATTGTTATAATATATCATCTATAGGTAAAAAATTGCATCTACTTAGTACTTAATTTTACTCATTTTTCGAATTTCTTATAAGTTTCTCCTTGGAATTAGAAAAACTACCAAAAAATGGTTGAAAAACCGCAACATTTAGAGAAACTGTAAATATTGCATTCAAATCTTAATTATAATATAACGCAATACAGCATTCTACCATTTATCTCTCCGAGGACCGAAGGAACGAAGGAGGAACGTCCGAAATTGACTTTCTCGTTTTTTTATCGTATTTACGTATATAATATTATATTAAGAAATATATACTCATTTTAATTTTATACTTAAATATTTCTGTAGGCACCTTTATTAAAATAATCAATCATTATGAAAAATTACATTAGTTACAGTATCATCTAATAAATAACACTGCTTGAAGTGATAAATTACATTTAAGATTTAAGTGAATAATATATAATAAAATTATATAATTTCGATATTCATGATCACCTTGATAGTCGTTATATATTTATGACTTATACCAATGATTTTATACTTTTATTTATTTTATGCATGGGTATACATTTTCAATACTGTCAAACATTTTTGTATCTAACTATGTGACTTAGTGTTTTGTTTAAAATCAATTTAAAATTCATCAGATTTTTGAAAATCTAGTAAAACATTTGATTAGACTGTAGAACACTACAACCAGTCCTATTTTAGTTTAATTGTTTAATAGATCAAGTAAAATTATAATACTAGTTCACAATTTTATGGAATGATTATATTTCAGTAAAAAAGTAGACAACTAAACATACACTATACTTAATATTATATGATTAACTGTCGAATTATTATTTTATCCTTAAAGTTAAAACTCTTGTAAATTTTAAAATAGTTGGGTATATTTTCTATATTCTTATAATGATATCATAAAAAAAGTACTAACGGAAACCATACATATAAGAATAAACCAATAAAATTTTGTCATTTAAAAAAAATGTTGTATTGCGTGTAACTTTTTAATTCAAGTTAAAATAATTAGTGATAATTTAAATGTGTATTATTAAGTTTAAAAATTAACCAGAAAATAAAATTGAATTATTATTATTCTACTCAAAGATATTAGGTGTATTCAATTATTGTTTATACACAGTATATATTTTATTATATATAGTATGTTATATAATGAATAAATTAAACATTAGTTATAAATGTGTCGTAATATTATATTTTAAAATATATATATTAATATACAATATATTTTATGTTTTATTGGTGTAATAATATTATGATTTATGTGTATTGTGTATATTGTCAGTGGTGACACGATGCGAGCTAACTCCTTTATTATAGCAATGCATATCGTCTATTGTTTATACAAATAGATTTCATGAAAATGAAATAAAATTGTATTCCAATATAATAACGACACTTCTTGGATTCTAATAACACTAAAAATATTGTTACCTTTAATTCCTATAACGTGGCTAATCTGCATATAATAAAATCAATGCTATTTTATTGGTAGACGTTGGGAAAAAATGTGTCAGTTGACCACCTGCCATTGAATTGGGAAAGATGGAGAGAATTTCTTGTGGCAGCTCAGGTCCTACAGGGACCGTTAAGCTAAGAAAGAAGAAGAAGAAAGAATATTTTCTATTTGTGGAGTCTTTCTGTCTAGATTTTTTTCATATTAATAGGTACTACCTTTCCAAGACGTTTTTTCTACCATCCAATAAAAATATTTGAAAACTAAAATATTATGATATCTTAATTTTAAAATATTTGATAGTTTTACTTTTTTAGACAACCATTCGTTAGCGGAAACCTGTTGCAGTATACCTAGTCACAGGGGTTAAAGTGGGGGGGGGACACAAGGGGACTCAGTCCCCCTACCTCTAATGGTGGTTTAAAAGCGTCCCCTTTAACAAATTACACGTTACAAAACGTTCTGGAGACATAAAATTATATATGGAACGCTTAAAACTATATGTAGACATTAGTCCCCCCTGGAATTTTTCCCACTTTAAGCCCTGCCTAGTCAATGCCGGGTAAAGGTGTTATCTAAAACTTCCCATGGCGGAGCCCTTTAAAACCAAAATAAGTTCAGCGCTCTGCATATATGTCTCGTTTATCCTCCCCTAGCACCGGCACTGAACTTAGTTATCTATAATATGTTAGACATAATATGAGTAGTTATGTATACGTATATAATATAATAAACATAAAAATATTTTTATTTACAATCGTAATTTTAATTGTATTATTCTTTATTCTGAGCGAAGTGAGGAATATATTGTTTTTACAAAGGTAATTTTTTTCATATATGAAAACATTTTTTCGGGTAGAAATAATGATCCGATTACCACAAATAGGGTATGCTATCTGTAGAAAATTGCATCTAGTTGGTATTTTATTTAGCTCATTTTCGAATTTCTCAAAAAATTTTCCTCAGGAACAAAAATTTCGTTTTTTGTTTTTCGTTATTCGTTATTTTTAATTTAATGCAATAATATAAAAGCATGAATATATTTAGGTAATATTTAATTATGATTCATAATTAAAATATAATAATTAATAATTAAAACTGTTTAAACTTAATTTTTAGTAGAATTACAATTAATTATAAAATAATTTACTTATTTTTAAATTGTATATTTATAAAATATAAATATACAATTATAATATAGGTAAATTAAAACATATTTAATATTTATTACTTAATGAATATTAAATAGCAATGTCATTAAACTTTTTCTGGGTAGTAAACTAGTATAGTATACATATAAATTACAAGATTTATACATCGTACTCATACATAAATCAATAATTTCATGACATTTTCATTGATTATAAATCAAATTGTCAAAAATCCGTCTAAAAATATGGATAGGATAGAATAAGCATACCAGAAGACACTGCATGTTTAAATTCTAAATAATATTACAAATTTCCCAAGATTATCCATTATCTTTTTATATTATGAAAGGAAGTAATAATATGATGAATAATAAAACAATATATGGATAAATGAAAATAAATAAGCTCGACGTGGAATTAGTTATATAATAGGCTTCGTGGTTTCTAATTCGTTCTTTAAAATAAGAATAAGTTATTATTTAACTTTTAAACTTATTTTTAATTATATTGGTTCTTGGTAACCGATATAACATTAATCATCAAATATACAGGTAACTGACATAAATTTAAAAGTAAGTTCATGACATTATAAATAAAATTCAATAATTAGAATCTAAATCTTAAATATAAAAATCTGGTAAAAATCGATAGTTGAAATACGAGGACAAAAAATAATAACTTTATTAGAATATTGTTTTATTATCATTAATTGTTTTACAATTCTATTTGTTTTTAGTTAAGTTATGTTTATTGATAAGTCATAAATTTCGTTTATTGTACTGTTTTGTTATTTTGATAATTCAATATTAGCGTTTACTGTTTCCGTTTTGTTTACTCTTTTACATTTCAATAGTTTTTAGACAAGTTTAATATTATAATTATAACATTTCAAAAACGTTTTCGAGTCCTGCTTTAAACATTAAATAACTATTAATGAACAAATTATATATTTATTTAAAAATTAAAATTAAATATTCCTCGGGTAACTGAACTTTAGTATTTACCTATTATTTACCTGCTATTTCTATAGTTTTTATAAATAAATTACAAACATAATTATTTTTTAGTAGGAATTAATTTAAATTCCGCTCCATTATTGTCATCATAACCTTAAAAACAATAAATGCGTTCTATGGTGTTTTTCTTCCAAGGCAACTGACAACGGGAATAAATATAAAGCGTCTCCGTAAGAGCGTTCATCCTACAAGCATATTTTTAATTTCACTTTAATGTTTTTATTTTTGAGCAAGACAAGACAATGTAGTAGATATAATTAGTACCGTGTTACAGCATCTTAGCGTCGGGTTTTTAATTATCGAATTCAAAGTGTGAAAATAAATTGACAAAAATTAACGGATTTTTTTTATTAGGTATTTTAGGTTTAAATGCATTTTGTATTTATTGTATATTTGTATACGATTTCATCGTAACTATAACATAGGTACATAATAAATTATTAGCTATTTCGCACAGACTCTAGTCCACAGTGTTTTTGTAGAACTCTAGAACGGCGTAACTCAAGTATTAAAAACATTTTTGAAAATTTCTAGGCTTCGTCGTTGTTTTATTCGTGACATAATATTATACACGTTCACGAGTAATTTTAGTCGTAGTCGGACGGACGGTCTTTTCGTTTACGTACTTACATAATAATTGTATTTATTATAAACATTGTCGATATTATTATAATAATATTCGATTTCGTGACATGTGCGTATTACCGTATCATAAATGTTTCGGTCGGCGTAACGAACGACATTTAAGTACGATGAGCATCGAATAACAATAATCTAACGAGACTGTCAGACGGGGTGCCGAATCAGTTCAGAGACGCTATCCGTGAGGAACCGAGTGCGCTCTCGCGGCGTTCAGCGATTCTTTTTTTCTTTCTTCTTTCTTTCTTTTTTTTTCCTTTTATTTTTCCATTCGGAAACCATCATAAACTAGGTACTACAACACTGCTGCTGCTTCTGCTGCTGCATTCCTTTCTTCTTTAGTTACCTATACGTACACATTACATACATATATTTATTTAACATAATATTACGATAATGTTTATACCTGTACACCTCGTATCACGTTAACGTTCCGAGTGCAATATATATGTATGTGTTATACATGTATATAATATATTACATATGTATGATACGTGCATGTATATTATATCAGAGTATAAATATTTTTTTATGACCGTAAACCGCGATTAACCATTAACGCAGTTTTGTTTAAACATATTTGTTGTTAAACCGCATAGAATGTATTTTGTTAATTAATTTCTAAACGAACGGGCTTCCACCAACTAAACTGTGATCGTGTAAATATAGCGGGTAAGTCGTTTAGCTGGTTGACAGTTTTCTATTTTTTTTTTTTTTTCTCTGATAATAAAAAGTCCGCGTTCCCGACCGCGACGGAGACTGTTTTTGTACGTCCGATTACTCACGGACTCGCGAGTCGTTTATGTTCGTTTGTCTGTCCATTGATGTTAGTCACCGTGATTACTGATCACCATTGTTATGTATCCTTCCCACAGGATTTTTTCAATCATGCCTGTAAGTTAGACGACGCTCGCGGTACCCGATATGCAGCAAACGCAACATTTTTCGGCAACCGAATACGAATTGCAACAGCAGCAGCCGCAATATCTAGGCAAACACGATGCGGCTGTCAAGTACATGCAACAGCTTGGACTCCACAAACAAAACATCAAAGTTGATTCTGAGGTGTGTTAATATATTGTCTTAATATTTATTTGCATAGTAAAATGATGATACGCTGGTGCACTGCCTTCTTATACTAATTTACATTGCTGTTTTTTTTTTTTTTAATTTAGATAAGACCTTGCTTAGTTGCTGACAATGTAATTAGCGACCAAAATAGCAGCTGTGGTAGTCCACCCTTATCCATCGTTGTTAATGGTGATGAACAACATGGTTCCAGTACTCCAGTACCCACATCCACGTCTATGTCACGATCTAAACCTCAAGCTTGTCGGATCTGTGGACGTGTTCTAGCATCTACTTCATCTTATTATGTACATCTAAAATCACATTCAAACAACAAACCTTATCGTTGTACACAATGCGAAGCTTGTTTTTGCCGTAAACCTTACTTAGAAGTATGTACATATTAAAATACCCTTGTAACTATTCAGTATTCCACTGACTACACCATTTATTTTATAATAATTTATATTTATATTTAATATTATATATTATTATATATATTAATATTTAAAACCAATTACACTATGGATATTAAAACTACTATTTTGAATGAAAATATACCCAATAATAAGTATTTTATTAAATTATATATTAAAATTAGAACATTATGTTGCAAGTTTTATTTAAATACAATTATAGCTTTTATAAGTTATTTGAAAAGTTGGTTAAATATTTTTTAGGAAGAAGTATTTAATATTTTACATACATATCTATACTCTATTCCACCTAAAAGTAAACCGACGCATCCACTTCCAAGCGGCCGGCAATAGTCTGATATTTGCTGGCCGCCATCAGTATTAACACACAACACTTACGCCGACCCGAAATCTAATGTTTACTTACTGGAAACAATACAGTATAATTTGAAATTATACTTTATGGACCATCATGTTTACATTAAAACAATACTAGATGGAGAGTCGTTACAGCTTGATTTTGTGCTTAAGAAAGGAAAAATTGGCCCTACGATTCATTAAAATAGTCAGTTGTGATGCGCGAACGCGGTTTACTCTTAGATGGAACAGAGTATACAAACATATTGATAATAAATATTAATTTATTAATATTGTATGTAGATACAATATGTAAATATATTCTAGGTGTACTTGTATATTATACTTTATATTGTTATATCATTAATGTTTTATTCTAGGTTCATATGAGAACACATACCGGTGAGCGGCCTTATCAATGCAATTTGTGCCTAAAAAAATTTTCTCAAAAGAGTAGTCTCAATATTCATAAAAGAGTACACACCGGAGAGCGTCCCTATTCATGTGACATTTGCAAGAAAACGTTTGCAGTTAAAAGCTATGTTATTTCTCATAAGTATGTTTTTTTATTATTTAAGTGTTATTCAAGATATATATATATTATTATCTATTAATGTACAATATTTTCATGGAAACTAGGTGGAGTCACATGACTGAAAAACCATTTGTATGCGAACAATGTCAGCTATCATTTAATTCTAAGATACAATTTGTAACGCACCTTAGATCTCATGACTTGGGGCCTGCACATTGTTGTCAATTCTGTGGTAAAGCATTTGTTAAAGGATGCTTTTTAGTCAGGCACATCAATAAAGTCCACCGATTTAATGTTGCTGCGGCAGCAGCAGCAGCAGCTACTGATCATGAGCCAGTACACAGTTCCTACATGCAATCAGATACCAATTATTCTAGCATAAGGTATTTATCTTTGCTAATTAAACAATGTTTGTATGATTAAAATTAAGGTGGTTTATTCATATATTTTCTTAAAATAAAGTTTTTCTAGTAAAAATACTAAAAATTGAAATATGAACTTTAAATATTAATTTTTTTAATGGCAATAAAATAATTAATTACTAGTAAAAATTAATATTTTATTAACATTTTAGGCTAATAAATTTGATATAAATAAATTAAAAACAATATGTATTTCAATTACATTTTTTTTATATAATATATAATATATTAAAGCTAAATAAATTATTAATTTATTTTAACTTTTTTTGTTGTTTTAAACATTGTATTAGTAAATGAAATTATTGGATATAATCTATGTTTTATTTAATAGTTTTGGGTTATAACTAAAATCCGGATTTATATGCACTAAACAAGCTTAAAATAATATGCAAATATGATAAAAAAAAAAATGTAATATCAAACATTTTTTAAATATGTACCTGATATGTTCTTAAAACTTAAAAAATATGCAAAAATATGTTCTTACCCTAATTATATATATTTATATGCAAACATATATATATATTTTATAATTATTTTATATTTTTAAATTAAGTGAAAAATGTAAAAATAAATACACTTTTTAATTTATATAATATGCAATTTATTAGAAAAAACTATATTTATATTAGTTTTATTCAGTCCTTTTTCTAAATATCATTCAGTTAAACAAAAATAAATTAGTTAGCAAACAATATTCATTAAACTAATTATTAAGTAAAAAAAAAGTCCACGAGGTATAGATTTATTAATCGTGGATATTTTTTTATAAAAATATATTTTCACATTTATTTAAAAAAATATAGAAAAAAAATTACTTATTTATAAAAAAAGTCTAAAATATGCTAAATTCTTCAAATATGCATGTTGTTAAACATCTTGTCGACATTTCTTACACCCACTGAGCTGCATACTCAAAAAAAATATGTAGTTGCATACAAATCCGGACTCTTGTTAAATCTATATATAAGTAAAATCAATTTCAATGGTACTCAATATGATCTTCTGTCTTACAATACAACATAAGTAAATAAAACCAAAGCCTATGGCTAAACAATTTAAGATGTTGATAAATAATGAATAAAATTCTTTAAATAAAATTTAAAAAATTACAATTAATACTAAATTACTAATTGTCATATGAATTAAATTACTTTATTAAAATTAATACATTATTTTCATTTTTTTGTTTTAACATTTTAAATTAACAGTTACTATAAGTTGCCAGTCTATATCCTTTATTTAAACTTATATGATAGTTCAAAACGTTTTTAGATTTGATCCTCGTGAAATCAGCATATTACCAACTACTAAGAATGGTCCTCGTTTCTTAGGACCTCCACCACATAATGCAGATGGTCCACCACCATTAACACACTTGACGCCAATGATGTTGGGTCCACCTCAGAATACACGAGCATAAATAGATTTCTCTTATATTCAATAAGTAGGGTACACTTATAAAGTGTTTATACATTATAGTTTGTTCTATTATTATTAGGAACTAAATATTAGATTAATATTTATCATCTATTAAACATACATTGTTATAAGTGACATCATCACTTTTCTTTTATATTTGGATCCATTTAATTAAAATCAATTACAAAATGAAGAATTATATTCTTTAAATGTTTTAATAATTTTGACATTTGTTTTTCCAAATATTTTATTTGTATTAATATATATTTAAGTGTTTTCCATGTATAACATACAGCTATACAATTAAAAAAAAAAATTTTTATTTCAATTTGATGATTTGATGATGTCATACTTATTAAATAATTGTGTATATTTTTAACAAATTTAATATAAACATTAATTTACAAGAGGGAATAATGCCGTCAATTTCTATATTAATTATATATATTTTATGATTAGTTTTTTTTTTTGTAATCCCAAAGTTTTTTAGTATTGAATTTTCATACTAGGTTATATTGTAAACCACATTTATTCCTAATATATTCTTGCCGTTGCCACATAATGGGCATTTCATGTACAAACATATGCCATATAATATAATTGAATATATTTAACACTTAAATACCAAACTAATTTATACTTAATTGTAATATTTTATAGTTAAGTTTCTTTTTTTTATATATATTTTTGTATTTATTTTATTGGATTATTAGGAAAAAATGTATTCATATTGCACAGGATTAGATGCCTAGAACAATAATTAGAATTACTTTTGAACAAACTATACAGATTATATATATTTTTATATATATTGAAAATGTAATTTTCCTAGTAATTTCACATTATACTATTAAAATATTAGTATGGAAAAAACAGAAAAAATAACTTCATAAAAAAAGATTAATTTATAATTATATTTTATGTATAAATGTTTACTAGGTTCCTGATAAATTAATATTTATTATAAAGTACATCCTACAAACATGTTTAGTATTATATTATAATATAAATCCTTAAAACACAAAATCATGTTTTATTTGGTACTATTTTTAGGATTCAAATTTTAATTATTGGCAATAAAATGTCAAGATTATTAGAATCTAAAATAATAAACATTTTGTAATACTAATGAAGTAATGACTTATTAGTAATAATAACAATTTTTTTAATGTAAATTCGCTTGAAAAAGCGTGCACTAAACTGTTTCGTAAAGTGCTTTGTAAATTTGATGCAATATTTACTATTATTTTACTGTTTAAATGTACATTAATTGAAAATAAGCTTGTGTGCATTTTATATATACAAATCATTATTATATTTATATAGACATAGAGTTACAGACTAGAACTGTTGTTTAATTCATTCATAAATATTTATGAATAAACATCCAGAGAAATTGAGCTAGGCATTGTCGATGATAATTGTACAGATACACTAAATTATTACTATATTAACCCTATATTTGTTCTTATAAGGTTTTTTTTTTTTTTCTAATCGCATGATATTTTAAGGTGACTATGTATTTATTAATCAGAAATCACTAAATGTTTATATTATTTCATTAAGTTAATGGTAAATTATAATAAATATTTTATTGTGTCTGGTGTATGTGTATAATGTAAAAAAAAAATAAGCATAAATTTATTATATATATATATTTTTTGTTGTTTTTCATATCACTTTTTAATTAGTTCTGTTTTCTGGATTTTATTGTCATTAATAAGAATGTAAATTTGTTTTTTTATTTTTCTTATAAAAATTAAATAGTTCTACCAATTTTAGTTCCTCAAAGTTAATTTAATTTTGATTTAAAAAAGAATAATAAATAAACATTTGTAAAAAACGGATTTTAACAAAATCGAGTTTTAAATTGTGTATACTAATATGTATGAAAAATTAATAAATCTAGTATATTTTGGTACATTGGTGTATTTTGATTTTATTAAACACCATGACCAGTAGTAGTGAATAAGATACAAAATAATATGCCTACTTTATGAACAAATTTTTAAATTATATAACTTTGTATTATACAATTAGTTTAAGAATTGAATCCAATATTTCTTACTTTTGTAAAAATTACTTTTTTTTTTAAAAAAAATTATTATATATATTATGTGAATTGTATACATTGAATTATTATTACTAGATTGTTCCAAAACAAATTGTTACCCGACATTTACTATAATTTCAAAACAAAGTTTAGCTTTAAAATTGCAATAATGCATGGAATAGAGTATGTATGCAGTAATTTTTGATGGATATTTAAAAGGTCAATAATGTTAACATTCTGATTATTGTACAACAGAAAATAAATTATATTATCTTATTAAAATCAATATAAATTGAAAATAACAAAATTTATATCTTTTTTATTTTATGCTGTTCGTGTTAGTCGAGACTTTTCACTTGTTACATATTTCATATTCATTTGGGCGCACCCTTAGTACGACTGGAACACTAGTACATGGTAATATAGCAATTTCTGTGACTACAGCTGTTATTAGATCTGAAGTAGTCACGTCATATCTAAGACCCAACGGAGTTAAATATCGATTATTCAACCATTGTTCTTTGGGCATAATTTCATTTTCGTTACCTAAAAATAATAAGAAACCAATTGCAATAAATTTCACTTATAGGTAATATTTAAACCCATTAATTAAACCAAATTACATACCAAGTTCATTAAAAACAATTGAATCAGTCTGTACACGTTCTGTGAACTTGTAAGTTTCACAACACACTAATACAGGTACATTAAAATGTTTGGCTACCAAAGCTACTTGAGAACTACCTGCTCTACTCATAACGTAGCCATTGGCCAATAATGCATGTGCACCAAGCAGTACTTTTGTTGCTCTAGTCATAATGAAACTGGTTGCTGGAAGAAGAACATAAGTGCATTGAATGTTGTTTAATACCAGACGACGAAGTAGTTGACGGCCTTCATACCATGGTGCTGAGTCCACCACAATTACGCTAAATTGTTTGTTATTAGAATGAGCTTCCGTGAGTATTCGTTCTATTAAAGAAGAACTAGAAAATAATTAATAATTATTATTTAGAGTACAATAATTATCATTTTTAAACAATTTAAATTTTATTATAAAAATATAAATAAATTAATAACTAAAGGCGTGCGCAGGATTTTTTTGTAGGATGTGCATACATACAGCCAGAGGGTTACCCCCCAAAAAAATTTCTAATATATAAAATAATAACCCTTCCACCACGAAAAACATTTCTAACCATACTCCTGAATAAAGCAGAAAAATTTTTATTTGGGTTATTCTTTTTTATTTACTATAATTAAGTAAGTTTAACATTTTCCATACAGTATAATTAATTAAAACAGTATAAAATATTTAAACTTTATTTATTTATTAAAAATTAAGCCATTTTATATATTCTCAATTTACAAATAATAATATAATATAAATTACAAATTAAAATATAGAAAATTATTATGAAATAAGTATTAATTACAATTTACAATTCACTAATTTATTTTATTTCAAAATTCAAAATAATTAATTGATAATCAGAACCAGATAAATGATAAACACAGTAAATTGGAGGGAAAATGATATATACGAGAATATCAGTTAGACACAAACATGATTATCGTCTATAGAGTATACAGAACATCGACTACATTGGTTACTGGTTAGGTCACAATTATGGCTATAGATTTATAGCCGTGGACTCAATTCATAATATGGTTTACACCTTGTTCTATGTAGTCACTTCTCACCGTAATTGAAAGTCATAAATTACTAGGTATCAGGTTATTGCAGTTTAAAAAAGTATGGAGTTCGGTTACATAAAATTTGCCTATAAATAAAAAATAGAAATATATATGATATTCTTATATATTAATCATAAACTTAAAGCAGATAAAAATTTTCACAGGACGTGCAAACCCTGTGCGCACGCCTATATTAATAACATATTATTTATATGTTTAAATACTAGATAAACAATATTGTTAATTATGATTAATTTATAATTAAATTAATAATAATGTATGTTATGTACTTACTATCCATAAGTAAGTATGACATCTCCATTTGATATTTTATTTTGGGCTGCAATACAAATTGCCTTGCCAGCCATATGTATTTGGACATAAATGTAATTATTTATAACATTTTCTAATTTCTCTTTAGCCTGAAATGATTTTAATAACTAACTATAGGTAATTTTGCAATTAAAAATAAACATACATGACCATCTGAAATATTGTTTGGCAATCTCTTAACATGCCACATAATATATTTATGTGCATTATTCATAGATACAGAAAATGGCCGACAAGTCATTAAGTGATCAATAGCTGGGCCAAGATGTTCTTCAAAACTGCGAGGAAACTGTTTATGTTCTGGTGTTAAAAAATCTGAAATTGTCTATAAAAATAACTGTAAAACATACAAAATTCAAAAGTAATATATTTTACAAACTTGTCTAAGAGCATACAAGAATGCAAGGCATCTAGCATTTGAACCAGCCACTACACATGATTTCATTTGAACTCCAAGTTTTATAAAAGCTGGATGTACTTTACCAGAATTTATTCTAGATAAATATGAACATTATGCAAAATTTCTAAATAAATAATTGTATTCTAAATTTACTTTAATTTGTTTTCTGTTAACAACGATACTGAATCGTCAACATATAGATGATTGAACAATTTAACTTTATGTGAAATTGTTCCTACAGGTTTTTTTGTTAAATTTACTGCTTTACAAGGTTTTGTTTCTTCGATCTAAATAAAATTAAAATAACATTATTATCTAATTAGATTTAATAATAATATTAGTGTTCTAAAGAAAAAATGTATGGTCTTACAATTTTAACAATAATATTTTCTTTATTTTTGTTATTTTTAACGTTAGTTGTTGGTTTTTTGGGCGTTTCATTTTTTTGAGTCGATTGTTTTTTAGGTGGCTCTTTAGTTACATCCTAAAATATATATTACGATTAGTTATAAATATATATTAGTGATTTACAAGTAACTATAAAAAATAAATAAATAAAATAAATAGTATTCATGTTTTTAAATTTAATTTAATAAAAATGCACTAATAAAAATTATGTAAGCATTAATAAATTACCTATAAATTATTATCATTTATACTATACTTATATTGTATTATTTAATTTGTTTAAAATAGGGTAATTTCATATGGCATTTATGCATTTACTTCCAATGAATAAAAAAAAAAATGTATTTAACTATAAATTGTATTAATATTATAAACTATATTGTGCTTGATTCATACAATTGTTTTTAAATACAAAATAAAAATGTATGTTAGTACCATAATAACAACAATATATAAAGAAAGTTCAATTTATTAGTATTAATTTTACCTTATTGTTGTATTAATGAAATTAATCAACGATTAAAAACGATTAAGTGATCAAAAATATACATACAGGTTTTGGCTTAGATTCTTTAACTGGCTCTTTAGTATTATGGCTTTTAGATTGTTCTGATGACTGATTAATAGGTTTCTGTTGATTTTCTAACCCATCAGATTTTTTTTTATCCAACGCTGCTTTCTTTCGCTCCTGTTTTGCTGCTCGTTTAGCTTTTCGTTCGGCCTCGACTTCTTCTCTAGTTTTCTCTTCTGTTGGAGGTTTGTCCATCACAATGATTTTCTAAAATTTAACAAACTTCCTTTCACTGTATAACTAACAGATAGCAAATGCAAAATTACAATTTAAATACATGTACCTATGTGACATATGTCCAGCGAGATACTTACTAATAAGTAATTATTACTAGGTACTTACTTTAGGACTTGTCTATGACCTGCAGTCTGCACTATACACAACTGCGTATTGCTGGTTAGACTACACTACAACAGAATGGATTACAATTTACAAGGAATGGACATGAAAAAACCTAAATTCGTTCTAATGGCTTATTATCTATAGCATGATAAATTGATAAACATAGTGAATTAGTCCAATAAATGACCACAGGTCGCGCACCCATAGTCCATACCCTAATCCTTATGTCTGTATCACAGATTATACTTTTTTCATATTATAATCCGCGTTTGTATTCTGAAATTCTGTGTAGTAAAATTTTAGCACGTTGGGTCTTACTTTAGTATAGTCTGTGTTAATACTCTGTAGAGATTATTTTATAAAAAAAAAAAATTGCGATAATATATTTTTTTTAATTATGCACTATGTCTAATCAATACAACTTACATTGAAACGGCCCTAAGATCTTGACTTCAGGATTCAAATTAAAAATAATATAAATAGTAAATAGTAAATACTAACACATAGGGTTGTGATTTAGGTATGTAGTGACTCTCATCGCAAAACGTGTGGTGGTGATGGTGGTGGTGGTGATGGTGGTGGCGGTGGGGGGGGGGGGCAAAACAGTTGTTTTATACATTGTATAAAAGTTGAAAAAAAAACAAGCCATAAAAATATATATGTTAAAAATTAAAATATAAATTAAAATTGTAATATATTATATTATTGTAATTTTTTTTTGTATTTCCACAAAGTAATTATGAAATTTTGGCGCTCTAACCTAACCTGAGCTGAAATCAATTTAGGCTTCCCCCCAAGTCTGACCTTAATAACATAATATATATTATACAAATAATAATTAATACAATATAATATGTTATAGAATTGTATTGTATTATTATCATTGTATGTTTCCCTAATTTTAAATAAAACCAAAATTTAATAATCTCGTTATAATTAATAATTATTCGTGTATTCACTATGTATTATAAATTATAATATTTATGTTACATACAAGTAGAATTGTTTTCTGAATAATAGAATATTATTGTAAGATCGTCCAATACCTGTAGAGCGATTTAATGATATGATAATATAAAAGTGGCGTGTTTCAGAGAGGAGAAAGATCACAAGACCATAGATTAAATTTAAAGTCATATTTAATTAATATTTTTTCTGTGGTCATATTTTAAATTTTAAATGTGTTCCAGAATGTTTTTGTTCTGTGGACGACTAGTGTACCACATTAAAAAAAATAAATATATATATATACAATATGATCAATATTTTGTTTGTACTTTGTGGTGAGGAATTATATGCATGGTATTAATTTTTAACGCAAAATTCTCATATCCCTGAATAAAAACATATTTTTAATTTTTACTCAGATCACATGTTTTTCATATTATTTTAAATAACTATAAGTAACCCTCCGATAGAACTTTGTAAAAGTTGCTTTTTTAAAATTTAGCGTTAAGTAGTTAATGTTAATCTGTAACTCAAATTTTATAATTTACAAGTCTGACATGGTATTCGCTATATTTTCTGTATAAGTAGACAACATTACAGCAAAATATAAAGGAAATAGCATATTAAATGTTATTTTTAGATGTTAAATTATTTGGAGTTCATCAGTGACAATGCTAGATTTTGTAGAGTCCCGGAAAGTAGTACTTATGTGAAATTCAGTGGCGCTGAAATAAATTTTTTTAGGTGTTGCAAGTAGAATTAATATAGCTTAGCACTAACCACTCACCTTAATATAAACCTAGTCTATGAAGGACGCATAGGCACATGGCTCATGGGTGAAATTTTGTATTATTAGAGGGTATTTGACAACATAAATGAGGAATTATCATTGACCTTAAAGTTTAAAAATTTATATAAACCTTAATTATCCTTAATCAGTTGTCTCTTTATTATTAATAGAAGCGGAAAATAAAATTAATTGGGAAATGGAAGCTTTAATACAAATACAAATACAATGATTTACAAAAGCATTTTTAAAATATTAAATTTTTAATAAGCTTTAACTCTGAAAAGGCCGGTTTCGGTGCTGAACTTGACACTGGGCACTGATAGAGTTAAAACAGATTTAGTTTGTTTGATTTAGTTCTTTTAATTTTATTTCTTTGTTTGCTGTTTCCCAGCCATTTAGTGTAACAGTGGTGGCAGTTGCAATGGTGAGATATATATTGGACCATGCCATTTCACCTTGGTTTCAGTACTATTCAGATTGTATTTGACATCTCTGCTTACAAAAATGTGTATCCTAAGTGTTGTGTTAAACGTTTTAAATCTTTGATACTGATTTAGATTATTTGTTTAATTATTTCGGTAGACTGCGGTAGAATTTGCAATTTGGATTCAGTACTATTCAGGTTCTTTACGATAATGTTGCTTACAAAATTGTGTATTCCATGTTTCGTATTAAACATTCTAAATCATAAAGATTTATTTGATTGGCTGGTTTGTTGTTTCATAGCTATATTGTGTAACAGCGGTAACATTCATAATGATGGAATATGTATTAAACCTTGTTATTTCAACTTGGTTTTAGTAATATTCAGGTTATTTATGATATATCTGCTTCAAAATTGTGTTTAAATAGATTTGCAGTTAATGTAGTGGGAGATATTTTAGAAGAAACAATTGAGAAGTTTTTCATTGTTTAAGAATATCAACAATCTTTGGTAAATGGTACTTTGAGCTAGTAGTTGTAAATATGAGGTATTAATTTATGATTTTAAAGGTATTGGATAATATGGTAGTATGTAGAGCATGATGTATACTTTAATGAATAGTGTAAATAGATGGTAAGAAAGATATTAAAATACCATATTGGGTACTTATAATTTGTTGTGGTGTTAAAATTGTAAGTGATGTATACTATATTGAATAGAGTTAATAGATGGTATGAATAATAATATAAAATGAATATACTTTATAATTTCATGTCGATAATATATAGATAAGTAAATTATATCTACTATCTATTCAGTAATATTCATATTATATATAACATCATAACTTGCATATTGTTAGAAACTTAATTGTAATAGATTTGAATGAATATTATAAATTGAAGGTATGAAAGATATTAAAATATCTGAATAATTTTAATTTGTTCCAGCGAATGTAGTAAACTTAAGTTATATAAACTATTATGAATAGACAATAGTGTATTAGATATATAGTATGAAAAATAATATAAAAGGTTTATTATTAATTATTTACTTTAACTCACCCTCGAAATTTTTTTTTTAGAATATAATGACCTAAAACTTTAAAAAAATGTAGAAAATTTTAAATATAAACTATTTTTTTTTTATTCACTCAAATCATAAACACGTCTTTTTTTATTACTCCTCACGCAAATTTTTTTCAAAACTTAAGGTCCTAAATATTAAAATATTTCACTCTCCTCCCCCTTAATTTTTTCATACAATATAGAATAGTTTAAATACAAAAAAATTGCACCTAAATCATAAACACGTCTTTATTAACTACACTCTAGTCAAATTTTAAGGTCCTAAATATTAAAATAATAATATTTTACTCCTCTCCCTTAACTTTGTGATATAATAATATAGAAAAATTAAAATATAAACTAATATAGTATATTTTAGGTATTTTGGGAATTAGAACTTAAGGTATTAGAGCATTAGAAAAAGATGGTTATGAATTAGGTTCCAGATGGATATGGTTTGTTGCGAGCAGCATGTCCTGTGATGAAACTTTATTGCTACAGTTGACATGTATGTGATATGCCAGTAACGGGACAACTTCCACTTCTATTTCTTATAATAAAGGAAATTGTATATCAAATTCCGACCAATCACTCGTTCAAGTTATATTCATTGAATTACATTGTTTTTATCTCATTTTATTGATTAAATTATATTATTTCTTAGGAAGTGAGTACTAAATGACATCAAAAGTCAAGAAGAACATGTTGTAGCAGCCAGGAAATGGTTTAAAAAATAATGGGAAAAGTAAAATAAAATATTTATATTTTGTAAATCTTGAACATTATGTATTAGAACATTTTCCAAATTATTAATTTTAATTAGTTTTAGTTTTACATTTATTTTATTATTAATAAGAATATATATATATATATATATATATATGTTGTCTTTAATTTTACTTTATTGAGCTCATTTTGGAAGGATTTTACATCCTCATATTTGATTGTTGTATAACATCTATGATCTATCTAATAAGCAATTTTGCAAAATGTTGGTTACACAGAATTTAAATTGTAGCATTTAGGTTAAATATATTCAATAGAAAAGTTTTTACAAAAATGATTTAGTATTATTTTAATAAATTGTTTTTCTTTTTAGTTTGTTATTAAATATTTAAATTTATCCTAATCACTATAATTTAAATTCTAATTGTTGTGTTTTTGATATATTATTAATTAGTCTTAAAGTACTATATATAACCAATAACTAGTGCTCGATATAACTATGTTATACAAGGCATTGGGTCAAATAATGTGTAATAATTTTGGGCTGATATTCATTTACTTAATTAATAAGAATTTTGTACATATAATTAGTATTAAGTGTACTTATAACATTCAATCGAATAATAATTATTTTCTACTTCGGTCGGCTACAGCCACAGCTAGTCACAGAATTATATTTTATATTATACATAATATAGCCAATATCAGCACAAGGAGTTTTAATAATTTATTAATATACACAATGTTATGTTAAATAAAAAGAATACACAAGGGACAACTACCGTGAATTCCCGAACCAAAATTTTTAATCCATTCGCCGCTGATAAAAGGTATCTAGCAGTGTTTATCCCTATTAATAATTTATTTCTAGTACATATTTAAAATCAATTTTTTTGTAATCTTAATTATGTATACAAAAATTTACATTTTTCATTGTTATAAAATAAAAAATGATTACTTAAAATTTAGAGATAGCCAAGTTTTATTTTTAATTTTCTAAAAATTTTAATAGTTATATATTATAAAATTATGTTAAGTATTTAGTTAGTTACCTATTTTCAAAATTTAAAGAAAATTTATATTTTATTACCGTTAGCTGATGCATTTTAAATAAAGACTATAAATATGCTATAAAATTTCTTTAGCTTTAACTAATAATGAATATGAAAATAAAAATTGTATATTTTATTTGTATTTTAAGTATTTAGTCAATTATTTTTTTTTTTATATAAAAAATGTAACTTGTTCATATGTAAATAAATTGCAAAAATCAGATTTTTATATCTATAAATATTTATTTTATATATGTGATATAGATTAAAAATTATTGATGGGGACAAACCCAAAATTCCTGAACATATTGTATATTTTTATTGTAACTTTTTAGTTTTCAACAATTTACCATACAAATCAATAGGTATAGGGGTTTTGATATACAAAAATTATTATATTTATTATATTATTGCTGTGAATTCCTTAAAATATGCTATGGATAATAATATACATTTTCTTATCTTTGTGACTTTAACAAAAAAACTACAATACATATAATTTAGTTTAATTATTAAAGCAAATTATATATATATATATTGAAAATATTTATGTACACTAGACTTTAATGTGTGTCCTCTGCTGTTAAAATTTTTTTATTTATTTTACAAATAAGCTAAGTAGTCAACATCACATGTTCATTCCAAGGAACTTTTTTTTTCATTATTTTTTATCTTTTATATTTTATTTATGCTAGTTATATCGTGTAGCTGGCACTCGTTTCACTCTGTAAATCGAAATTGTCCCTCAATTTGTTTTGAGAAACCATATCGGATTGATAATAAGGAATGACAAAAATGTGTAAAATAAATGTTTTATTACTTATAATATTAATAAAACAATCTAATAAATCTTATAGGATATATAACTCATCATTTTCATCACTTGAAATAAAAAATAAAATCATTTTCTGGGATTGAACTTGTGACTGTATGTGGTGCATTATACCATTAAGTTTCAAATAATTAGTTTATGGAGCATGAAATTAAATAGGTATTTGAAATATCACCAAAATTTTATACTTTAAATGCTAATAGCTCCAAAACTATTGATTTGCATTTATTTTCTGTGCCATTGTTTTTAAAACTATGTAAAATACATAAAATTTGAAAAAAATTGCTTGGTACCTAATTTAAAGTTAAGTTAAAATGTTTGTAAGAAAATGGCATTTAAATTGTGGGCCGTTTACTGTGGTGTTTACACAACTATTTAATTTATTCTTACACTAGTATTTATTTAAATATATAATAAAATAACACTTAATAATATAATTAATGACATATAAATTAATTTTTTGAATACTAAAAAAAAGTAATTTTGAATTCGAAATAGTTACAATGTGCATTGTTTACATTGCAATCACATTAGATTCATATGCACTGGAACTTTAAGATTAATTAATGGTAAATCAGAATGAACCTTGTAAGTTGATAAGTATCACTTTAAGTTTATAAATAGATAATTTATGAATATCAGGAACAATTTGATTGTTTGATTATTATAGATAAAAGAATGTGTTAAATTATAATTTTCGGCGGAACACCATGGGTGGGACTGCTAGGTGGTTAAGTATAAAGGGCAATGTCACTATTATACCCCTAGAGCTCTTGTATTGTTCCTGGTTGTAATATTCAATTCCAAATAAGATATTCTCAGCTGTGAAATTGAGTTGTAGCAGTTGATGGCATAGACATTGGAGCTAAACAGTTAGGTGGATGAGTGGTACTAGGGATATGTGTATGAGCAAAATTGCATTTTGTCTGCTGCTTATCGTCTTATTTGGAATGGGACATAATTCGTTTACTAATAATAAAATATTAATACTATAATATATTTTTTAAAGAAATTGTTTTTTTTTTTTTTTTTTTTAAATATTATTTGATTAGTTACATCTTACAGTTTTTCTTGCAATTTATATTTAATTGTACATAGGATTTTATTAGACCATTAAATTATAATTAGATTTAAAATTAAATAAATAAGACAATAAATTAAAATATTATACTAGGTATATAGTAATAACTTATTAACTAACTTAAGGAGTTGAAATTATAACACACTTTTATCATAGTGTTACATAGTATTAAATAACACATTATTAAGTATAAATTATAACTATAACTTATGAGTGAGAAACAATGAAATCTTAATAATTATCCCAATTTTTCAACAGATTTTTGAATATCATCAATCTGGTCTTTCAGTTTGTTCCATTGACTCATAGACAAAGATATACCTATAAACATAATAATATTAAAGATAACAACATATTAATTTCTTTATAGAAGTAAATTTAATGTACCTTTTTTTCCAGGAAGTAATTCTCCATTTTTCTCATAGAATTCACGTATGTCGACAAAAAGATTACCACGAAATTCCCTTACTTTAACAAAACGATATTTATCTAATTTGAATGAATGTTCTTCTTCATTTTTTGAACTTTCTTTATTAGTAGTTTTAGTTTTCTTTGGAGGGGGATTTCTCTAAAATAAAATATAATTACTTAACTTATTTTTTTGTTAACATTAAATATAATATATACATATTACTCTTTAATAAATATTTTGATTTTAAACTTAATTACTTCATTTTACAGATTTATTGAAGAAAATAAAGGTTTAATAAAAATGATCTAAAATGTATTATTAATATTTCTAGATTATATTTTTAGTATATATATATGTATTTATGTTATACATGCATACTGTCAGTGGTATGGGGAGGTCATATGAAGACATGGAGTGCAGTATTTATGATTGGGCTTCACTGTGAGGCCCATATGCATCAATGGCACAAATATTTAGTATTATTAATAATAAATGATTGTAGTTATTCAGCATTATATACAATTTTGAAATATTATCCCTCAACAAAAAAAAAAATCTATATAAAACGTAAGTTGTCAAAAGTGTGTTAATGCTAGTTGTAGCACCGATTTTCAATATTTTCATGACTAAAATAATTATTCAGTGTATCACATTACATTAATTCATATTGAACATAATTCTTAAAACGGTTTTTATATTTTGAAAATCGCAAGTGTATAATTTTAAATTAGAACTAGGGCATTCATGGATTAGTTTATTATGGATTCATTTATTAATCATACAATTGATAAATTAAATAAATTTTGAGATACAAATTAATCAGTTTATTCATTATTTTATTAATTATAGAAATACAAAGTCGAAAAAATAAGTTTGATAATGCGACTGCAATAGCATATTGCACATGTTTTTAAATTTTAGTCACTAATTTATCTCCGATTTCTGATCATAGAAATACGGAATAAAACTTACGTCGTCGGGTCCAGAGTCAGAGGAAGAGTCTTCTGATGCGCTACGTTTGGACTTCTTTGGCGCCATTGCTATTAAAAATTTATTACTCGAAGATTATGAATCACGTTTGTTAATAAATTACAAAATGGCTGAGGAAATGAAAATGAATGCGGAAAAGTAACGTACGACGTTTAGTCGACTGTTAACGTTTGGTAAATGATGATATTACAAAATTGAAAATGGTTGTGGATATTTATTATTTATTAAACAATTTTCATAACCACAAAGATCAGAAATTCCAGTGTGACCATTAAAATAAATGAAACAATCGATGTCATAATTATTGTATCACAATCGTAGAGGTTTTCACGTGCTCAAAGGGTCAACCCTGGAGACCGCGAAGATTTAAGTTTCTCGAAAGTCTCGGTTGTTTCCCGCGTAACAATTTTAGTCACGTTACTCCGTTGAAACGACGCGTTTGTTGTTTCTAGTTACAGACTTCATCATGTATGTGACTTCGAAATCTGAAAAATTTTGATTGATTATTGTCAAGGTAAGAATATCATATAAAACTCTATATTTTTTGTATTTTATATGAAAAATATTTATTTTTATTACAATTTAAAACTAAGTAGGTACACACCAAATTATTATAATTTATAACTATTATCTAATATTAGTTTATTATATGTAATATGTATATACTATATATGCCATGGCTAAATGTATATTTAGCGATATACCAAGAAAAATTATATACTTACTTACCTATTTTTAAATACCAAATAATAAATATAGACTCAGAATTATATTTAAATTGATAATTCTATAAAACTATTTAAAAAAAAAATTATTTTATTTAAATTTCGAAATGATATTATTGTAATATTTATCCGAATAATAATTATTTACAACCTACCTATTTATAAATTATATAATATATAGGTGGGTAGTAGAAATATATATATATATAAGTTAGTTATAATATATGTATATATATATATATATATATATATATATATATATAGTTAATTTATATATTTTTAGAAAATTGACTGCGCCTTAAGTACATTATTTTGACAAAAGTTTCTAAATTGTGTGTAATTCATTATTAATTTATTATATTTTCATTTTATTTTAATCTTATATATCTATTAAGATTAATTATATATATCTTTTATACCTATATTATACGATCTTGTGCATTGATAAATTTGAAATTATTTATATAGTTTACTTGTAAGTTGTAACTATATAATATTTAATGTATGTTATTTCTTATATTTGTTTCATTGGATTTAATTATGGGAATATTATATTTTTCAGTAACTCTGATATAGCCTAGATTATTATAGGTCCTAAATATTTGGATTTTAAAACGGCTACAATTGTAAATTGTTTGTTAATTTTTAATTAAGAAATGATAAAAAATAAAATAAAATAAAATTTTATAATTATGTTTTATTTTTTTGAATGTTAAATTTTTTCGATGATGTAAATATAAAATGTTTTCATGACATTCAAAAAAGATCCACTATCCTTATTATACGATTTTTTGTAATAATAACAAATACAATAATTATTTAATTATACATAGTAAATAAATTGGAGTTGGGGGAAGTATATATGGGTATACATTTAAACATGTTATATACCTATCTATAATCTATATCTAATGTAATAAGAGTCCAACAGTTTATGTTATGGTTACAAAATAATAAAACAGCGAAACTATAAAAGAATAAAAAAAATTAAGAAACCTAAATAAAAACTTCTTAGACACTTTTAATTTAGATTGGAATTTATATTAGATGTGAACGGGTGGTTTGATCGTCATCATGATGTCGTTGTATATCGGTTGGAGGGAGAAAAGGTCACAAGGAAAGGCTATATAGTTCTACATTCGTTGTACTTTTTTTCTAATCTTATAAAGTTATAAATTAAGTATCGTTTTATAACACAATGTCCCTAGTTCCCTACGATGATATTACATTATTTATCCTAAATTGAATTGATTACGCCCAAATTAAAATATTTATTATTCACAGTTTTAATAGTACAATGGAAATTGCAGTTAACAGTTAAGATTACTTGTAAAATCTAAATATATTGGATTACCTGTAAATTAAAACGGTAATATTTCAAATTTTACTTCTCTTTATAATAGTTCATGTTGAGTATCGACCATACCTAACATTTAACAAAAGACGGATTGGAAATACAATTCGACCACATGAAGCTGTGAGTTGATCAGACCATTTCTTTAAAGACCATTCAAATTTAATATTTAAAAAAATTAAATCAGTACAAATAAAACCTTAAAATCTAAATATTTTATTATCGTTAATTTAGTTAAGTAAGAAATTTGATATTATTTTTACTTTTGTTATTTTTGTACAAAACTAATCAATAGAATAAATAAACCTATTATTTATGCAATGATGTAATTATTCATTTTATAAATTGTATACTATTTTGAATTTGTTCACATACATTAGTATTTTACACATAATATCGATTATTAACCTCAAAATGATGAAATTTCGTCATAAATTGAAAGCGCTCTAGACAACGAGTTATATGATCCCAGAGGCGCAGGAACTATTTTTCTTGTGGAGGGGCAAAAATTTAAGAAAAATCGTGATACATAGTACATTAAAATAAAATACAAATATTTATTGTTGTTTGTAAAATAGGTTTATCAACTATTTTGTAGATTAAACTAATAATTTTATTTACCTAATTTAATTTTGAATATAAAATTAAAAACAATTTTAATGTTTTACATTATTAAATTTGATTTGTAATACAACTTTTCAAAATTCATTTTATTACATATATATTGTATATATATTAAAAATAATAAAAATGTAATTTAAATATAAACTATAACTCTAAAATGATTAAGTATTAAGTGTATAACTACTATGACGACAATTTTTCAGGGTGGAAAAATTATAATTTGATTCCCGACATATTTAACGGGTTGTCGAATGCCCCCTCCCCCCATCACCGGCGCCACTGTATATTTCTATAATATTTTTAATATTTAAATACAAAAAAGCTTAATTAAAATTTTTACTCAAATATTCGTTAAAAGCTATTACTAAATTTTATTACTAAGACACATTAATTCTTCGATATAACTGCTACTATCCAAAATACTTTCTGAAAATCTAGAACACCGTCAGAAATTGTCGTACATACTTGTTAAAAATAAGAAAAAGTAAATAAGAATAAAATTAAACCACGTAGGATTTTGTAGGATTTAATCGCTGGATCGTTTTTCTTTCTCTTCCTTCTTCTTCTCGTGACTTACCTATGTAGATATAAATAATAAATAATAAGTATATATTCAAAAAAATGCAAAAAGCTATTTATAAATAATCAATATAATACATACATAATAGGTATATTATTAAGAATAGTCGTTTTTTGGCTTTGACGGTTTATGTGTTATCAGTCATGTTAACACATTTTGGTTACTGGTCATAGATTCTCGAAAATGTAAATAAATTGTTCTTGGTTTTGGAGATAATTCAGTACAATATAATATAAACATTGATTAAAAGCAAAATTATAGCTAAATCTAAAATAATACGTGAGAGGTCAAGTTTAGAAGTAGAACCAAAATAGTTATGAGAGAAGGAGAAGGAAAATATGAAAATTTAAAACAAACAATTTGGTATAATGCTAATGAGGGAGTTTGTGTATATAGGTACACGACTGTATTAAAGGTGTTGTTAATCGTTCCATGGATTAATTTTATATTTTATTATTTTATATTTATAATGCAAATTGCATTATTATTACAGTAAATTAATTGTATTATAAACAATTTAAGTCTGTTCGATACTGAATATTGATAAATATAGAAAAATACAATAAACCATACATAACATAACATAACATTAATTATACACCAATATTCCAGAATAAGTAATTATATTGATACGTATATATATATAGATATTGAAGATGATTTCAATAAATTAGTATAATAAAAATAAAGAAAAATTTACTTTATTTGGTAACTGATCATATAATATCTCCATCGACCTAAAACCAAAATTTATTATCAAAGAATAACCAAAAGCGTGAATTAATTTGTCTATAAAATGTAGTGTATAGGGTTTGTACATTTGGTTAAATGCCAAAACACGCCTAATATTAATTTTAACTTAATAAATAATTAAGGGTAGTTGTTGTTGTCAAAGCATATGCAAATTATAAAATAAACATTTTGATTTCTAGCCGATAAAGCAATTATTATAAGTATTTAAGCTTTTTCAATAAAATAAATTTGCATACAAATTATAGTTCTACATACTTATAAAAATATGAATTGCGAACGGGAGTGCAAAATTATATTGAAATTGTACAAATAATGGAAATAATGTTCAAAATTATCTTATAAATATGCGAATAAAGAGGCGTGAGGATTACTAAAAATAATAGTATATAGGTATACGTTTTACTTTATTTTAATAATATTTATAGTACCATGAATTTTATTTTACTTTTCATTTAACTATTTTAACTTAACAATAATTTTTTTTTAAGATATTAATTATACATACATAAGATCAGAATATCGTGTTACAAAAATCGTGAGAATGACATACCTATATTGGTGTACAAATGTTTATTTTATTAATATAAAATATATACTGATATTTTCTATGTTATGTCCATTATTTTGTAATTTGATTTTTTTGATCACTCTATATAAGCATCGTGTTTCAATAATAATGCCCACATAACATTGATAACATGTAATTGTCATAATTTTTAACAGTATTTTTAAAATTTAAAATTTAAGATTTATGATAATATTTTATTCTGATCATACTGTGTATAAATTGTATTATTTTTTAAGTTAAAGAATATAAGTATGCTATGTAAGCTATGTTAGCTTATTTTTTCGTCGTCGTCTAAAATACTTACGCGCAATATAAGAAATGTCTGTTTCATATAATCGATAAGTTGTATACATTTTAATATCAGTAACTTTGGGTATAAATTTTAAGTATGTAATAATGTCCAGTTATATGATGAAAATATAAATTAATTTTGTATTATACTATTTTATGTACTTAATTATAATAATTATAATATTATATACTTAAGTAAAGAAATTTTTGTATTGTTAAATTTAAGTAGCTTTTTTTTTTATTAATATTTTTAAAATTTTTTTGTCCATTATAATAAATAACGTCACAAGGTTAGGTTTTAAAAAAAAAGATATTTTCTTTTTCTTCTTCTGAATTCCGGTAGTAATAATATTCAATGAGGTAACCTCGTTGAGAGCATCAGCATTGGGAAGAATATCATACATTAAACATCTGGCCATTTTAACTGACTATATATAACTACTATATTGTACTAATAAAGGAATAGGATTCACCGTTTATACAAAATAGGTTAGATAGACACCACCACACGGCACACAATTTAAAATATTATGACTTCTTCAAAGTCTAAGTAGAAGTAAAAATACAGATTTAATTAGGTACAGCATTGTTATTATGATTATCATTAATAAAAGCTTTCACGTAAATTGTAACAAATTAAAGATAAAAGTTTATTATAACGATACAATAGATAAACTGCAAATATTATATATATATATATTTACATATATACATATATTATGCGTATTTGTTAAATTTTTGAATATTTTATTCTAATTCAATACGTTTAATAGTGCGATTAATGTTTTTTTTTTTTTTTTACTATAATAATATAAATGCAGGTATAAATATATTTATAGTATTTAAGAGTTAACTAAACATAAGGTTTAATAAATGTAAAAACGAATATAAAATTTTACGTATTTTATTTTTAAGTTAATACATCCATTGTATTGGAATCTATTAATTTTTTACAAAACTTTTTTAGTATCAATCATTATAAATATATATAAATAAATATTATGTCAATAAAAATACTAAATACTTTCAATATTAGAAATTCGTTATCATATATATATATTATATATAAACATTTATGTTGTCATAATAATTTATATATTAGTATAATATATACGAGTATATATATTTTCAAATATATTGAAGTTTTTGTATAAAATACAGTAAAAATTCAAAAAAATTATACATCTTTTCTTATTCATAAACGATAATTTTTTAATTGTGAAAGTAATGTGATTCGCACATTGGTTTGGTAGAAAAAATAATAATCAAATTAATTTTTATTCTAAAGAAATCAAAGTGAAAATAATACAATATAATAATAAAAAAAAAAATTATTTTTATTATTAATATATTATTTTCTTGTAGTTTGAATGTTAATATTACACCTACTTGAAGTTTTGCTTAAAAAAATTATATAAACGTTTTTACTGTTTATAAATAATTTGTGTTTTTTAGATTCTTTTATATCAAATATAGTTTAAGAGATCTTTTATATTATTTTAAATGTCAGTTTTAAATGTTAGGAAAATTAAACGATTTTTTATTGTACATGAAATAATTTCAGTTGTTGGATAATAATGACTCGCAATAGAGAAGAGCTAAAAATAATTTAGTACCTTTATACTATATAATATTATATTGTTAGTTTGGTAAACACTTCACAAATCAGTGAAGTTCGTCAGTGATTAATTGTTTTATTATTATAAAATCAAGCTGACGTATAGTTCCTCTAAGGATAAAATATAATCATGAATTGGAAATCTAAAGAAGTTTCCGGTTTTAAATAATAATTATTATGCATTAATAATATCGACGTATCTCACGCAAAATAAATAATTGTTATATACGTATTTTGCTACTTTAAACTAAATTTATTGAAAATGAATTCCACTTACATTAATCATATATATATATATATATATATATACAAATATTTATACAGGGTGTATCCTAAAGATTTGACATTTTTGCATTAATATTATACTGAAAAATGTCAAATCCTCGTCGTATACTCTGTATATTATATTGTTGATGGGCGTCATTTGTTATTATATAGTATTAATAACCATCAGTAGTTATATATATATATATATATATATATATATTTGATGTAGTTAAAAATATTATCAGGTGCTTGGTTAACAATTTTATTTCGTAAGATCAATAGTTATAACAATGCCGAGGTAGAATATGTGCATAATATGTAGATTAGGTACCTATTGTTAACAAATTAGTGTATAATATACGTCGTCGGGTCTAATTATGTAACTTGTCTGATGGTCAAAATTGCCAACCAAAAGTTTTCCTAGCTAATTGAAACAAGCGATATTTCGACGGACTCACTTTAAATCCTCATTGTACGCATAAGCTTAAACTATAATCTTTCAAAGTAAACTATACTATTATTATTATTTATGATTGTTTGCATGGCCAGTTGTAATATTGTGGTTAAGTTTTCGTAAGTTTTTACTTAAATTTGGTTTAAATTAGTAACACATACAATATAACTATATATATATGTATATATATATATTATTATAACTGTATAATAATTATTTCAATCCTTTACTTGAACCCTTCACTTTAATAATGCATATTTTATGTACATTTTTTACTTTGCATGTTATCAGATTCTTGGGAATATAAATATTTAGTTAACAAATCTTTATTAAACATTATGATACCATATGGATTATATATAGTGGTATTTATATTATAAAATAACTTGTTTATTAATGTATTAGGTATATATATTTATGTTATAATATAATATATGTTCAATAGACTCGTTGAAGTCTTGAAAACTGTATCATTAGAGTTATTGTTTTAATGTAGAAATGGAAAATTTTGTCTGAGTACTGTTCATAATAAGGTTAATGTTATAGTATATATATGTTAATATGTTATAACTAGTAATATTTATATTATGCTTATGTATTAATACAAAACACAAATGTTGGTGTTATAATTTAAAAATAACATATAATTTTTATATTTAATAATTTTAAAATTAAGAATAATTATATATAATGAATTTAATAATAGTGACTTTGTTATTTTTGTAACTCAATATTTTATTTTATTTACGAACGTAATATACAATATTTTTTTTCATAGGTTTTAGTAAAAAAATGATATATTATTGACTATTTTACCTATCAATAGTTTCATTATATTCTTAATAACGTATCCAAATTATTGTCCTAACATTTCTAAAAATTCCCAAGCATGAAAAACTTCATAATTAAAGTATTTTAATTTAATTGTAAATATAACTGAAAATCCGAGAATTAATATATGGAATTTGATTTAATTTTGCATTTTCATTTGTTAATTGAGTAAATAATACTTACTTCCCCCAAAACGTGGAATAAAATTAATTACATCTTGTTCAAATATATATATATATATAACAGATTTATAATTAATTATTCATTTAAAATATTTTTTTTGTCATTTATTAAAGTGTTTAAGAATTGAACAATATTTTTAATTAACAATAATTATGTTAAGTCTTGTGCAACATTTTTATCTATTGTCTGTTGTAATAATTTTTTAATGTATCTTAATGGTATGCATTAATTCAAAGATTTAATTAACCTATAAAGGACTCTGGAAGAAAATAATGAAAATTTCTGTTTTTAATATATAATTTGAAATATTTAAAAAACCAAAAAAAGTTATTCAATTTAATAGAAGTACCTAACCTAACTTATACATGGTTTTACCTATGTATATATTTTAATTCGGTAGGTAATAAAACTAATTTATACATTAATATATAAAATATATAACAGTTAAACAATATAATACTCGTATAATAATTACAATTAAAATATGTAAAAAGTTAATAATATTGCTATAATTTATACTTTTTTAATCGTAAGTCCATATTATAAACTATAAATTCAAATAATAAATAAAAATAAAATTATAATTGTTATTTATCATTTATTATTTAAATTTTTTTATATTTGTAAAACGTTACTATTATTAAAAATAAAAAGTATAGTTACCTTACCTACCTATACTTTTATAATAAAATATAATACATATATTATGTATATAAATTTATTTAAAATTATACATAAATAAAATGATTTGCAAAATTTTAGTACATATATACATGATTTACGCACCTTTATAAAATGTTTTTGATAAAATGGAAAATAGTTTTATAAACATTTTTAATGGCATTGTTTTTTTTGTGATCAAATTAATTTTAGTAGTCAAGAGATAAATCATCTAAATGAGAGTAATGATATACAGGTATTGAATATATGTTTATTCTAAGTTATGAAATAAAAAAGTAAACATTGAATTATGTATTGGGAATTAATCAAAACTTCTTAAATATAATAACTAAGTACTACTTATCGAATTATTATAAAAAAATCTTTGATTAATTTACTTTATTTATTATTGATTTTAAATTTAATTGATTCAAATTCTTTAGTTATTTACATAACCATATGATTTAAAATACGAAAAATAATTAACACTCTAAATTTTAGAAACATTATATTTATTTAATTGTAATTTGTAATTTCATAATTTATTTTGTGTACCAATATAATTTCCTATGAAATATATTTAAAATTTTCTATTCCTAATTATTTTTTCCGTGATGTTATATATGTGTTTGTAATGCCTAAATAAAAAATCTCTAAAAGTATTTTTAAAATTATTATTGATCTATATTCTTTGATAAAATAATTATGACTAAATACTTAAATAATCTTTATCTTAACCAATAATAGCAAAAGTGGTTGTACATTATCATGTTAGTTTATTAAAGCCATTTAGAAGTACGTTAATTCGCACAAGCTTCGAATGAACACGACAATCAGTAGCGCACGCAGGATTACATTATAAATTTTTCAGATATTAAATGATATAATATAGTTGTTATACGTATATTAAGGAAGGACAACATTTCGGTTAGGTTAAAAGTGCGATTGGAATGTCGTGTAGCGAGTGTTTATTTTCACATAATTATTTCAGGAATATTTATCGACTTTTAGATTCTAAGCGAAGTGAGGAATGTATTGGTTTACAATGATGTTTTTTTTTCAAAGACTGAAGGGATGAAGGAGGAACGTTCAAAATAAACTTTCCCACTTTTTAAAAAATTTAAATATGATACCTAACTTTATAAGACGTCAGGTGACTAGTTGTAGTTGTATTGATATTTATTTAAATTGATTGCATTTATTTTGTGTTTACTATTCATATTTATATCTTAAGTTGAACTTTAACCATTTCAAAATTAAAAAAAAAAAAAAAAAAAATACAATTAGCTATATGATAGTTTTTTTGAATTTGGATCGATAGTTTTATATTATTAGGTACCTAGACCAACTAGTTCTTCATTACGCAGATTATTTCAAATTTTTATATAATAATATTTTGATTTGATTTTCCATAAAAATGTTAACTCTTAGTATTTTTCTAAAAACGTGGAGGTAAAATCTTTAGACCTAAATCATGCCTATCACTCATTTTGAAAATAAAATAGTTTTAATAAATATTAATATTTAGTTTTATAAGTATATTATATAATTTATAGCTGTTGTAATATAAAATTCACACCCAACAGGACAAGCGGATCAACAGCAAGTGTTTTTGCGATTAATACATGCTTATAAAGGTAATTAAGTTACAGGAACTAACAAAAAACCTTGATAGATAATCACTTGCTTATAACTGCACGATATTTTTATCTTTACACGAAAAAAGTTATTCTTTGTTTCCGGCCTATTCATTTCAACTGCGCCCGAAATCATCTATAGTCAAAAAAGTATATTGGATTTTTATTAATAATTAAAACATTATTACTCACTGCACACATTAAACCATATATATTTCGGTAATTTAATTAACTGTTGTTAAACGAATTACGTATGGAAATTAATACTAGATATTGTATAATGTTTTTATTTAAACAATTACTAAATACAATTTATAAAATTGTTAATCACAATTATTAAACATTCCTAATTTTTAAGATTTACAAATTGATTTAAGACTGTTCAAATATTGTTTAATGTAAATTTTATAATATTTTGAATTGTTATAATTTAGGTACAAGTGTACAACTATATTATATCCACTCTTCCTGTGGTGCTGATTGTGTAACAAATTAATTTGAAGTTAAAGAATTCCTAAAATATCGACTTGTTGACAGAAAATTGGCCTGGGTTTTGACAAAACATAAATTATTAAAAACTGTAAACCCACAAAAAGGAACAATAGTAAAAACTGGTATTCGGAGAACTTAATTTATAAAGTTTTTTCCAACCAAATTTTCAATTATTATTTAATTAAAAATATAGAAGATGAAAAATGATTTACATAACCTTGAAATAATATCGACTTATTACATTATGTACTTTCAGTGGCAGTGCGAACATTTTAAGTTAGAGGGACAGCCTGGTACCTAACCCCTCAAGTCATAAAAAAATATCCCGCCTTGTAATTATACCTGCCTACATATAGCATTCAATTGGTCACTTATCACCTACTGTCCCCACCCCATAGTGTTATAGGACACTTGTCCCAAAAAATATCGTTACCACCGCCATTGCAGCTAACTACACCTATGCGATAATAAGTAAAAATTCAGTGGAGAATAAAATATTTTTTTTAATATCGCTATTCATATAATATATGTAATATTACAATGCAAAATGTCTATGTGGTTATCATACTAAATGTTAACAGTTAGCTATCAATATAATTACAAAACGGCATTATGATTTTGCTTAAATTAAATTTTTAAATACATATCCACTCCAAAACTAGGGAGGAGTTCTCTCTTCTTTGCCCTTCTTTGGACTTCTATCCTTACATGTCTAAATAATCTTAATTTAATGTAGTTGGTAACAATTTTAACGTTGTAGATATGAACTATGAAGTAAATACAAACGAACGTTAGTGTTACGGTTAAATCATAGTATTTAACCAGCATTGTGCTAAAACTCTCTATTAAATTTGATTAAATTCATTATCTTTAAAAATTAGAACAATGAATTACAATAACAAGATATCATTTATGAATTATAATTATTGTTTAATAATAATACTACATTTTTTAAAAAATATAATAATATTTGCATTCCTGTGATCGATTTAATTTTAATTATTTATCAAAGTTTTTTTTAAATTTAAGATCGTTATTTAATACAATATAATATATATTTAAAATAAAAGTAATTATAATTTAATAACTTGTATTTTCTTTTAAAATGTATAGAGATAAAAATTAGTTTATGACGTCCTCAAATAATAATTATGTTATATGTATTATGACAGCTATCACTCGTTATGGAAGTTTGCACTTCCGAATTTTAGTTCATTAACATCATTAAATGGACGTCATTTTCAAATTTCTGGTCTCCATCTATCAAACGGGATATAAAAATAGCAAAACTGCAGTCACGTTGAATTTATATTGTAGCATTTGAGTTAAATTTACAAATTAAACATTTATTACAAAATTTAAAAATAAGAACATTATTTCTTATGTAATTTTGTAGGATTCTTGTAAAATGTCATTTGTCAATGAACTTTATGATTATAGTTCATTAAAATAAGAAACAATTAAAAAAATTATAACTTAGTTGTTGGGTTGACATTATATAAGAAACCCATGAGATAAAATCAAAAATGCCAATCTTTTTAATTTTTATAATAAAGTTTAATTTGCAAGCAAGCTACAATTTATGTTTTATGCAGGCTGTGATTTGTTTATATTTTCCGTTGGATAGATGGATAGACAGTCTGGATAGACTGCATTAGGTACATCAAAATATGCGGATAATGGCTTGGAAGAATAATAATTAGAAATATATTACAAATTATATAATAATTTAAAATAATTTTAATGGATTTATGGTTAAGAACATTTGTTAAAATGGGTTAAAAATATACTTTTAGACATGCATTAGTATGTATCTGTAATTTTCAAGTATAGCTCATTTTTTCAATATTTATTATTGAGAATTATCTAAATATTTAAATAATTTAATTAAAACATGTTTAATAATAGGAAGGTTTTTAACATTTTTTTAAATTCTTAAAAATAAATTGATATTATTCATAAAAATAAATCTATTTTACTGAAATGTATCTTAGGAATTTTGAGGATTTTATTTAATATTTTCATAATAATATGTAATTTTTTATTTATTAATTTATATAATATTAAGATGTAATAACGGTATATTTTAAAATGTGTAACAAAATAAAAGTTTTTATCAGTCACGATAAAAGTATAAAAAATGGTTAAAAGTGATTAAATTATGTAAAAATTATAAAAACATTTTATGTCTAATTAAGTTATAAAGTTGCAAAATTAATGTTAGCATATGCTTATTATTTAAACATCAATATTAACATAATTATAATTAACACAATTTTGAAAAATCAATATTAATTATTATGTTGTTCAGTTTTTTTTTAAAGATGAACAGGATAATTATTTTATACCAATAGTATGAAATATAATATGAAAATATTGAAATACAATTTTTTTAAGTAAAATATTATGAGTTTTCATGCAATAGTCATATAACAAAATATAATTTTCATTTGACCAAATTTTTATTTTAAATTTTGAGCGAAACCAGGAATGTAATTAGTTTTACAATAATTGTACATTTTTAATATCTGTAGACACTTTTTTGGTTAGAAAAAATGGTCTAATTACCACAAATAGAGTATACTTTTGGAAGATAATTCAATCTAATTGATAGATACTTTATTTAGCTCGTTTTTCAAATTTATCATAAGTTTTTCCTAAGAACGAAAAAAACTACAGAAAAATGGTTGAAAACTGCAAAATTCACGAAAACTGTAATTTGGCGAAGTCGATTTTAAATATTTGATGACAACTAATGAAATGTTGAATTGTAAGAAATCATATTTTAGTATATTAACACAGGTGTTTACATATGAGAATAATTATTGGAACTGTTACATTGATTATATTTCTAAATATAGAATTTACAATTTTTCCAAAAATGCAATTTTTTTCTAAATAATGTTTAATATAATTTGTAATTTTCAATTTTGTATTTTACGGTAGGAAAATTTAATAGAAGCTATATGATTACTTAATCTAATTCTAAAGAACTTCGTACTCGACACTTCCAATTTATTTTTGTGTTGAACACTTTTTGACACTTTTTTGGGTAGAAGATATGATCCGATTATTACAATTGGGATATACTTTATTATATAATTTTATATAATTGGTACCTTATTTAGGTAATTTTTGCAATTATTTGTATGTTTGTATACTTTTTCGTGAGATTAAATAATAGAAAAATAAAGTTAAGTGGGAATGTCGATTGTGGACGTTCCTCCTTTGTTCCTTCGGTCCTCGGAGAAATTAGTGGTTTATTATACTAAAGATTTGAATGCAATGATATTGCATTATAAAATACGATTCTGAGTGAAACTCAATATATTACAATATGCTATATTGATAATCCATTCCAAAATTTTACCACGTATGTAAATTACGAATGTAAATATTTAAAATAAATTTCAATTTCCTACGATCTAAACTCATTTAGTTAGCAAGAAATAAAATAATGAAACCGTAATTTTGCCGATTTTCAAGAACTCTTACTTTAAAAGCTTACGAAAAAAAGTTGTCAGTCACGATTATCAAAATATTTTGTAAAATTATTATGTCGTATATATCTAGACTTCCATAAAATTTTCAAACCAATAAAATAAAAACTACAGAAAATATTAAACAGTATTGAAAAAAAGCCAAAATTCTATACTTAGTCAGAAAATCAATCAATCGTTTCTAATTTTTTTCTTGTAATGAAGTTCACCTAAGTAAATACTCAAAAAAATTTTCAAGACACTATGATTAAATCTCAAATATTTATCACGAAATTAAAAAATTTTAAATTTCAGAAACGTTATTTTGCCGATTTTCCGCCATTTTTTAGTAGTTTTTCCTCTCCTAAGAAAAAGCTTTTGAGAATTTGGAAAAATGAGCTAAATAAAGTACCGACTAGATGAAAATTGCTATCGACAATATAACCTACTTGTGGTAATCGGACTATTATTTCTACCCGAAAAAGTGTTTAAGATTAAGTAGTATATGATTAGACATCGATAAAATTTTCAAAGCGAGAAATAAGAAATTTCCGGATATATTAAACATTTTTGGAAAAAAGTTAAAAGCTCAATACTTAGTCAGACATTGAACCAATCGTTTCAAAAATTTTACCTTTAATGTAGAACACTTATGTTGACACTCAAAACAAGCTTCAAGTCCTTAAAATCAAAATTCAGTTATTTATCACGACATTAAAAAATTTAAAATAATGAAACCGTTATTTTGCCGATTTTCGGGAATTTTAACTTTAAAAGCCTATAAAAAAAAATTGTTAGTCACGATTTTCAAAATATTTTGTAAAAAGATTAAGTAGTATATGATTATACTTGGACAACATTTTTATAGCGATAAATCAAAAATTGCTGGAAATATTAAGCGTTTTTGGAAAAAAGTTCAAAGTTTCATACTGGGCCAAATAATCAATCAATCTGTTTCAAAATTGTGTCACATATGTATATAACCTATGTTAATACTCAAAAAAATTTACAAGTCCCTAAGGTCAAAACTCAATTAGTTATTATGAAATTAAAAAATTTAAAATAACAGAAACCGTAATTTTTCGGATTTTTCACAATTTTTTTGGAGTTTTTCACCTCCTAAAGAAAAACTTTTGAGAAATTCTTCGAACGTCTTTCGAAAACCAATACATTATTCGCTTCGCTTAGAATCTAAAAAAAATTTGTGTGTTCAAATATAGAAAATATAGAAATTCAAAAGTTATAGAAAATTAAACAAATATCGTACTTTAAACAATTTATTTTTGGATTTACTCAATAGTTTTCCTTAGTTTACCATAAAAGTATTCAAAATGTTGAAAATCTGTGAAATTCGCAACAGTTGTAATAAATTATAATAATAAAAGTTTTAGCAATAATTATTTTCATTTCAATGAAAAAGTTTACCTATCTAAATAATGTATGAAATTTACATTTTTTATTAACTTGTTATTTTGAAACTATTTATTAAGGAGGTTAAATACTGCATATAAATTTGAAAGTTACATTTTTATTTATGAATCTACTTTTTTTTTAAATTTTGTAAAACATAAATTTTTCCTATTCTGATTCTCATTTATACTTATTTATTTGAAATCAAAGTGCAACAGTCATATTTTGTATCATTTAAATATTTAATAAATAATAGAAACAAGTGCTTCATATTGGTTACTGATAATATTTTGTAATTTTTCCAATAAATTTTATATGTTATTATATAAAATAAAATATAATAATATGATTTATTAATATAATATTAATTACTATCATTATTTGGCAGGGAGTTCATACGTAATTTGGCCAAATTCAATTACGATATATATGAATTTTGCGATATCTTACACTCAAAATAAAAATTACTCATATTTCTAATATACGTGTATTATAAATAATTTAAACTTATGTTTGATTTTGCATTTATTAATCAAAGAAGTTGTATATTAGAATGACGTAAATAATCTTGCACTTATAAATTATGTCTAAAACATAAATATATCGGCCTAAGGATTAATGAATGAATATTTTGTATATAAAATATAAAAAACTGCGGAATTTTAATAAAAATTACTTCAATAAAAATGGAGTAACTATAAAGTTTTATTTTATGAGTATATATTTGATAAAAGTACCTTCGTATGGTTAACCGGATTTCAGTTAAAAATCTAAAGGCGCTAAAATTGACTTACGACTTATGTATGCATATTCTTTTAATATATATTTTATTGGTTTTAATATTAACTAAAATTGAAATAACATTTAAACTCTCTTGGGAGCCCAAATGCATTACGTTTAAAAGTATACTAATAATATTTTTATGCTATGGGAGATTTTATACAAAGTAAGAATAACGATGAAATGATGTATTTTGAAGTACTGTTGCAAAATTATAATTAAATATAAAATATCTAAAGATTAATATAAAAAATATATTTAATATTTATAATTGGGTCTAGAATTTGTATGCTAATAAAAACAGTGAAATATGATTTTTCTTTAAAAAATTTGCAAAAATATGCACTTTAATATTTTAAAGATACATAGAAAAAATTTGAATTAAATAAATATAAATATACATGTATATATTTATTTATTATTAAATTTGAATTTCATGTTTGACAGTGAAAATACTCGCATTACATGCATATACATAACTACATTTTTTTTTAGTTTTTCTAAAATGAATGATCATCTACAGTTGGATGATAGTATTGATTTATATTAGCTGAAGATTTTTTCAACGTCAGATGATATTACTGGGACATATTTAAATTATGTAATTTGGTATGGTATTAAATTACTATTGAAATTGTCCTCTTCTAATCCGCCATTTATATTTTACTTAATATTCAGAGAATTTTAGATCTTTTATTTTTGTAAAACTAAAGTTAATTAAATTTTTATTTTATTCGTTACTCTTCTAATACACTCAGGAAGATTATCACTACCACAGTACTTACACTACCTAGTATAATTTGTAGACTTTTATGAAGTGTTACATTTTTCTTTTGTAGATTTATTATAGTTTAGAATAATAATAAAAAAATAACTTTTAATATATAATTTATCATTTTAGATTTTGAGTGAAGTGAAGAATGTATTGGTATAACAATGTTTTTTTTTATGTCTAAAGACACTTTTTCGGGTAGATTATGTCTGATTACCACGAAGTAAGTATGCTTTCCGTTTCAAATTGTATCTATAGTCGGTACTTTATTTAGTTAATTTTTTGAATTTCTCAAAAGTTTTTACTTGGGAGAGGAAAAACTACCAAAAATTGACGGAAAATCGGAAAAAAATACGGTTTTGGTTATTTTAATTTTGTTTATTTCATGATAACTAATTGAGTTGTAATCTTAGAGACATGAAAATTTTGAAACGGATTTATTTATTTTCTGATTAAATACAGATTTTTAAAATTTATCCAAAAATATTTAATATTACCTGCAATTTTGGATTTAATAGATTGAAAATTTTATAGAAGCATAATCATATACTACTTAACTTATTTACAAAATATTTTGAAAATCGTAAGTTACAATTTTTTTTTTAAATCGTTTTCAGACTTTAACACTTCACATTGATGTTTGATATTTGTTTTTAAATTTTTTTAAAATCTATCGGATAACAGTTACTACTTACAAGTATATATTTTTGTTATAAATACCCAAATAGAATTTAATATAGCTATATTATAGCAAGCTAAATGAATTGTACACATTTTGAATGACAAACGTTTTTTATAATATATTTAAAATTATAATATAATAAAAAATAATGTACATAAGTATGAATAATAATACAAGATATAATTATATATAATAGAAAATATTTAAATATAAAAATAATAATAATTAAAATATTTAAATGTTTATAATATAAAAAAGTAATGAAAAAAATATGTTTTGCAATTTCCGAAGAATCAAATTTTCTTTATACATAATCATTTCAAATTAAGTGTGATTTTCATTGTAATTATATAATAAAAATATATTTTATACATAATTTATTACACAAGGTGTTACACAAGGTTACAAGTAATCACATACTCGTACTTAGTACCATGAAAACAAGAGAAAATTGTTTTTTATTAGCCCTCAAATTTCGGACCTTAGCATAATTATTTATTAAATACTTAAAAATAAAATAAAATACTAAAAATAGTCCATAAAATTCATGTTCCAAATTGTATTTATGGTTTGACATATCAATTTAGGTGAGAATTCTACTGAAAATTCCATGGTAATATAATTTTTTAAATTGCTAATTAGTAATTAGTAATTGTGTTCCTTATTTAAATTAAAAAACATTTTTTTTCTTGTACTTAATTATACTTATGTGAAATAATATTCTCAAGCTGTAAATATTAAATAGAAAAAATTAATCTAGTTGTTCTTTTCATACTAGTAATTTATTTAATATTTATCTTGTATAAAGACTCCATTGGGTCTTTATTTTATTTCATTAAATAATATAATGCAATTCAGTAAAATTTGTTTTTATATCTTATTTAAATTTATAACATAATTGATTATAATTATTGTGTAATATTATGTTTATTATTATTAAATTAAATATGCTGAAAAAGTCGCAAAAAAAAAAAAAAAAAAAAAATAGTCGATGAAAAAAAGATACAAATTTTAATTTATTTAACTTTATGAAATCAATATTTAAAATGTTTACTATCAGAATATTTACAATTATGAGAAATAAAATATTATTTTATTATTTGAACTATTATTTTTGTATTTTCTAATCTATTCATATTATATATTTATATTTAGTCATAAATAACTTGTAATTAATTAATTATAATTGTTCATAATTAAATAATTTATTAAATTTATTATTTGATACGTTTTATATACAGTTGGAAATTATTCTTATCATATAACATTTAATAATTATAAACAAATTTCCAGTAAACAAATGCCAAGTGTGGTAAATATAAAACAAATATTATTTCACTGGTAATTTGTTTGACGAATGAAGGTTTTTTAAAAATTTTTTAATAAGATGTCACATATTTTAAAAAGGTCTTGTATGACCTAGTTTTCAAAATATTCAACGTACAATAGAACAACAAATAGAGCAGCTAATACAAAGCATACGAAATAAGAAATAGGTAGGTACTTTTAGTTCATAGTGAAAAAGAAAATATAAAAATATTGTACTTGGTATGATAATTATTTCTCAAGTACAATATTCTAGAATCTGTTCATTTATATTTTTATTATATTGAAAATTATTTGAGAATCTTTTATACAGATAATTTATATTTCATGTTTATTTGGTTTTTAAATATTTATTTAATATCGGAATATTGACATTTAATTTTAAATATTCGATATTTTATTTTATAATATTTTTGTTCTAGAGTTGTTGATATGGTACAAACCTAATATATTAAAACAATTTCACGATGGTTTTTTGAATAGTTTACACTAACCCAACCATTAATTAAAATTAATCTATATTAGATTAAAATAAAATTAATGAATAACATTTATATTTTATAATAATTAAAAAATAATAATTCTGTTTTTCATAATTCCGTAAAATATGTAGAAAACTGTAGGTATATGAGTAAATATATAAGTTATTATTATTTTAAAATGGTTATTATCCTTAACTATATAATATTATTTGAATACCATTCATTTATATTCCCGGATTTTATCATATCTACGTTAATATATTATATCAATTATGTAATTAGGTTTAGGTACAAACATTCATATTAATATTATACGCGGACGGTGCTCATCATAATCAATTTGGCGAACGTGATATTAATAACCGCGTAAAAATGGCAACAAGTATTTCGAAGGGCCAGATAATTTACAACCACACGTACCTACGGACAGGTCATTCGAGTCTCTTCAAAGGATAACCTCGTTCGATATTCTATATTCGTGTACATACCTCATAGTTCAGTTCGGACGCACGTACGGCACATCAATCAATGTCCGAACATAAACGTGTAAGGATGTATATAAGCTCATGTGATCCAGTATTACTATAAAATATTATACGCGTTTAAGGTAGTGATCGAATTCATATTTATTATTATTATGATTTCTTTTTATATATTATATAATATATTAACATCCTATAGAGTATAATGTCGGATATAGGGTTTTCAAATACAATATTATATGTATAAGAAATGTTCAAAATGATAATTCCTGGCCGGTTTTGCAGTAATTATTTTTAGATACAAGTTTAACAAAATATCGGTGATGAACACGTATAAGGCATAATGTTATAATCCAATTAGTTTAGCCGTTACGATTCACATGACAAAAATGATTAAAATTTATATATGTATTTTGTCTCCAGTTAATTTTAAAAACCTTCAAAATGTATTTCAATTAAGTACAATAAAATATGTTATTATATTTGGAAAATAATTAACTAGTTGAGCTTGAGATTAATGGTTTATAATTTAAAATAACTTAATAGTTATTTAACACCGATATTCAATAGTTTTAATAAATCACCGGGGAAAAATAGTTTACAATTTGTAAAATTAAAATATACATTTTACCATTAGAAAATATAAAATAAGTTTAACTTTTTATTAAAAAAAATTTTATGTTACTAAGTAACACGTACAAAAGATTAATGGCTATTTTACGTTTAACTATCATTTTACTTTACGTTGTGTATTTTTTTAAGTTAGTGAATCATTAAATTACGATGATTAGTATTCGCTAAAATGCTTTTTCAATGCTGATTTCTCATATTTTTTTAAAATTACAATCTATCAAAGTCTATTTATCAAGCCTATATTTGATATTACCTAATGATACATGATAAGGAATAAAATTAAAATAATTCGTTGTCTGTTGTAATATATTGGTATTGGTATTTGTAACAATAAATGAGACAGAGAAAGAAGAGCGTAATGGAACTGAAACCAATCAGAGTACCTAAATCATACACCCATAAAACCCCACTAGTTATCATCTTAAATAATTATGCGAAATACTTTAAGACGCACTTTATTAGCAATAACTATAAGTAAATAATAAGGGACAATGAGTATATCATAGTATATCATAGTATGATTTAGTATATCATCGTATACTATGGGAGCTTATAAAAAAGCATGCAGCCATATAATATGTGGCTGTGACTTCCTGATTTACCATTCAATCCATAGTTTTTAGTTTTTAGCTAGTGGTTAAACGTCTGAATAAAGAAAATTGTGACCAGATGATATAATATTAATACCAAAAAGTCAGAAAATCACTATTTCGGTTTTTATTACGATTTTCAATTTTTTTGTTTTTTAATTTATTTTTGATTATTGGTTTCAATTTTAAAAATAAATATTGATCAATTTTTTTTTTGAATAATTTAAATTTATCTAATACTTATTTGTATGTGCATGTGATGATACAAACTTTGTGTTTTTATTAATTTAGGACATCTAATTTCTTTTGTAATAAATAATATAGGTATAAATATTTCAAATAAGTGTTACGATTGTTACTAATATTATAAAATATACATAAATATTGCACTTGTCAGGATGTTTTATGTGAGTTTAATTATTGTGACTATGACGCCTTTTTAATACAGGTCGACGACAACCTTCAATAACACATGACGAATCATCTTTTTCGATGTTATAATTATAAAAGTTTACAAATTGGATATTGTATTTTTTTTTATCAATTTTAAATTTAATTATAAATAAGTAATTAATTTTAATAAAATACTAATTTAGGAGAAGCTAATCCATGAAGTATAGTGATAATAATACATTAATGTCAGTCTAATATAATTATAACGTTTTATGTAAAAAATTAACAATCAGCTGTATTGATGCTTGGCGGTGAAACCCCAGAGAATTATTTTATTATATTCTGAATATAATGATAATATTATTAAATATATTGAAATGACGAATATTATATTTGTTTTCCGGAATGATATCACTATTATTCCACGAAAATTAGTCAAATACAAAATAAAAATGTCCCTGTTTATTTTCTTCTACAAATTGTTTTTTTTTTTTATTTAATTAAATAAATAAAAGTGATAAAAAACTAGGTCTACAATAAAATAACCCAAAATATAATATGTGAGACTATGATATTGTTTAAAATGATTAAAATCCTACTTAATGAAAAATTTTTTACATTTACTTTATAGTTTAAACTTTTATTATTTGTTTTCATAATTTCTATTATTATTTGATCCGTTATGATTTAGGTTGAATAATAATTATAAATCTAATGTACCCTGTGAGATGTCTGTTTGAATGAGATAAATTAAGATAACTCCAATACCTGATTAAAAAAAAAAACCATTTTATTTTTCTAGATATATAATTTTCATATAAGATAGTAACGGATAGATAGATAGGGAGTGAAGAGAAATTTAAAGGAAAAGTTCATTTTATGTAAAGGAACTATTACTAAAATATTTACCCACTTAATTTTTAAAAAGATTAATATTAAAATTTTTTCTAATAAATGTTTTTATTTTATTTTATATTTTACTACGAAAATTGCGATATAATATTTTGCTTTTTGTTAAAAAAATAAGTCATAAAAAATTAAATTATCAAGTTTGTAAGTGCATTTTATTTATGTATCTTTAACTGAGTTAACATTCTCTCAGAATAGTTTTGCATAATTTTTATACCTTTTAGTATTGCAATCAAACTACGCTATTCTCTTAACTTATATATATATATATATATATATATATATATATATTATAATTATAAACATATATTCACATCTCTAATAATGTTACTGTATGTTACGAATAACTAAATTAAGGTTAACATAAATACGTATATGGAAGTGCATTAGTCGTTCAAAAGGTTTTATCTGGGGACATTATTAATGTGAATACCACATACACTACATACATATACATAACTATTATATACTTATATACTCATATCAAATGTCAAATGATCATTAAAGTAATATCGAGCGAAAGAGTTATCCTTGATCGGTAGCGATTTGATATTATTCATTTCATGCAGATCCATTTGAGTTATAAATTTACAATTAATACATTATTTTTAAAAACTATGAGTAGGTATCTACGATATCCTTCTCCTGTTTTAGTTTTAAATTAATTTAAAATTTTTTAATTGTTTATATACATAAAACGAAAACAACATCGTGTACAATACAAACTTATAATTTTCTTTACCGCAGCAGTAAATAATCCTTCATAATTATTATTGTCCAAGCATACGCATTTTAAAAATTTAAAAATTCAATTAGGTACTTAAAATAAACAAATTTTACAAAAATATTACATATATTACATATATTTTGTTTAATTGTTTTTTTATTTACTTATGCTTCTTTATTATTAAACGATTATTTACATCAATAATGTTATTTTGTCATCTTTATTAACATAATATTTAGTTTAAAATTTAAATGAAGTAATTTTTAAAAAAATATTTTTTCGCAAAGTTTTAATATATGTAAGGAATTTATGAAATAAATAAATTTAATATAATAAAGCACAAATTCAAAACGTTATACTACTTTAAAATATTCAATATAACTAATTTGAAATCCGTGTTCCACTAATTATAAACAAACAAAGTAGTTTATTTAACCTTATTCAGCTTTCTATACTAAAATAATAAAATAATGCAAGTCAATTTATAATTTTAGTAATTATATTCTCAATATGATTCAACAAACAATTTTTATACATAATAAATATGTCAAAATATTATATTTTCATGAACATAATAATCAATTTAATTAACTTCTTTTAATATACAGAAAACACATCTTATTTTCCGTTCTTTGGATTTTAACATGACCTCATAACCAAGTAAAAAAACGTTGCTAAAAATACAATTTGTTCTTTGTCATATAAGAATAAAATGTAATTTACATATCATCATACTATGTATTAGTTTGGTTTGAAAAATAAACATTTTACGTAACTTTACATACCTACGTGTTCGAAGAATAGTGTACAGTATTTATTAAAATGTGTATTCTATCTCTGATATACAATGCTAAGTTTTAAAAATAAACGAACAATTATAGTTCATTAAAACTAAAACTTTAAAACAATTTACAATAATTAATTAAAAGCGAGATGCATATTTTATTATTGTTAGATTTAAACTCATTGTATTGCGTTTTTATTTATTGAATTAATTTAAATTATTTTATTTTAAAACTTTTTATTTTTTTTTATGTATAAACTTTTACCGCTAGGCATTTTTAACTTTATTCTATATTCAATAATTATAAACGTATAGTGATAACTCATATTTATAAAATAAAAAGAGTATTTTATATTATTTAAGAATTTTTGTAAATGTTATGTTTTTGTTATTCAAAACTAGTCAAATATTATTACCTATACATATGAGTTAGAATTCTGAGTACTGTGAAGTAAGTACTTAGCAAGGGAGGTGTGTGGTTAATATTGATATTGAGTTTTGTCATAATAATAAATATATTTAAATATATGAATAATACCAAATTGTAGTTAATTTATTCATGGGAGGCAAAATTTTTATTTTTATTTTAGGGTGGCGTGAACCAAAAATGTTTTGGAACTACTGAGTTAGTATTAGTTACATTTTGATATTCAATTTAAGTTATATTATTTATATAATTTAAAATATGACATTACATTTACATTACATTACATTTAAAAAATTAATATATTTAAGTACAACATCGGTTCATATTAAAATTTAAATAATCATTTTTATTATAATATCAAGGATATGTTTTTTTGTTAATTTTAAAAAAATGTTTAACCAAACAATTATATACAAAAATTATATACAAAAATGTTTAACCAAACAATTTTTTAAATTATTTTTGTTAGCTTAAAATAAACCATTTAAAACTATTCTTTTATTGATTAAAAGAAATATATTATTTTGTTAAATTAAAACTTATCCGATGAAAACACAATTTAACTTATTGTTTTTAAATTACTCAGAAATAATATTTTTTATATACTTACTCAGTAAATCAGAATTATTATTAAACTCAAATGAAAGTTTACTACAAATTGGTTATAAACAACAACACTATGTACAATATTAAATAAACAAGAAATTGCTTATACTTGACCTCTATGAAAAGGTTTCCATAACACGGCGCATTGAATAGGCAATTCTGCTACATAACTGTGCACAAACTTTTAAAATTTAATGGAATTACAAATTTACATTATTAAATTTTTATTTAATAATTGTCTTACTATATTATAGCTAAAAATTAATATATTTATTTTACATATTTACTCATTTAAAATTTTAATAGTTTTTATATTTAATTTCTTTAGTGTATATTACGAACAATATTTTTACTAAACATAAATATAAATGCAATTATTTGATTATATACTTTTAATTGTATATTGGGAAGGGAAAGAACAAAGAAGAGGTATATAGATAGAATAGAGATAAAATTAAAATAGTTGGTGTGAATGGATGAGATATTGGAGATCAAGTAGGGTTCTAGTAGAAGAGGTCTTTCTAGTAGTGAGTGTAATGTGAAGAAGAAGATTTGATTACATACTTTAATGTATCATGCTCGTACTTTTTGTTTGTATGGTTTTAAAGAATTTGCTAAAAAAATAACACTTGAAACAACTAGAAAAGAAAACTAACACGTAGTTTTGTAATCAAAATAATTGAAAACACGATTAGGATGAAAAAAAGAGTAATGAACTTATTAAAAATATATATATATATTATAATTTGTATATAATTATGTATTATATAATTAAGGTAGGGGTTTTTAATTATTTTTTTGTTTAAAATAATCATTTACGACTTTTATAATATTTTCAAAATATATTGCACGATTTATCAAAATTTATTTTGATAACAAGTAATATTTCTAATAAACTCGAATTCCTAAAAACCAATTAATTTAAAAAAAATATAATGAAACAGTATAATGAATTTTATTTTCAGTTTGGTAATATTGTATAAGTTTTCAATGATTTTTGTTTCACTATGCACGAGGCTTGTAAGTTAACCCAACTTTTTATTAGCGCAGTCAAGTTAATAGTTAGCTTAAATAATAAAAAATCTATTTAGTTATTTTCATTTACCAATATCTGATAAATAATAATTATTAATATAAATAGCTACAATACATTTATAATTCAAGATATAATATAATATTTTTTATTGACATAGATAATATAACTATTTTAAAGTATTTTTTTATTTCCTATTGCGTCAGGAAATTATGTAATTCTATAAACCAGTGGCGTGGAGAAAATGTTTTTACGGAGCAGTTGCTCCTTCAACATTTTAGTAGGTTAATAGATGGTATAATGAATGAAATATAGATTAGATCAATTAAATAGTATTAATATAATCTAAATAAAAACGTTTTATCAACAAAGTTTTAAGTCTAATAATTTGCTTATAAACATATACCATATTATATTATTATGTACCTATATTATAAACTTTTATTACGAGTGAATTATGTATGTATTGATGATTAAAATTGGGGATGGGTGAGTAAAAATAAATATCTGCTCCATATTTTTAAGCCACTGCTATAAACTATTGAATAAACTAAACATAATATAATTAACAAGTATTCTAAATTATTATTAGTACCGAATATCTAAAATCTATCACATATCTTCAACAAGTGAGAAAACCCACTAAAAAATAATGAAGAGAATAAGTTTTTGAAAAAATTATTTTAAATTGTAAATATCATCTAAATTTTATTATTTTAATACTTGGAAGGTTAAATTGATATAAAAAATATGTAAATACTTAACTGATATTTAAATTAAAATAAATCTTTATTTTTTAAGTGAGTAAGTACTAAGAAAGTTAAATTAGTACCTATATAAAAAGGAAAGTAGTTTTGTGCATGATATAATTTAGCATTATGTCTTCTGCATAATTATAAAAATTGTATAAATATTATTATTATAATAATAATTGTACATATTTACTATTTATAAATCTATTCTATTTTATATTTATAAATCGTAAATTTATTTTGAAAACTTATATTTCCATTCGATTTTTACATTTTAATTGTATGTGTTGTATATTATCAAACATCAGTTTTGATATATTAGTTTTCATGAAAAAAAAAAAATTGTATTAGCATGATTTTTATTGGTCCGGAAAAGTGTCTTGTATATATTATTGAATAATTTTGTCTCGTATCTAGGAAAAGTACATGTCACCATCGCTATAGGCATAGTTCGTATTATTATTTATGAAGACATTTAAATATAATAGTATGAATTTTTCGCACCTTTAATTATTATAATTTATAAAATTCAGCGGTGACGGCTTTTAATAATAATACGTGTACTCGACGCAGCACAAATTGCCGTTAAGTGCATCATATCTTGGACGATTGTACAAAGAAATGGCGAGCGGGAAAAATAATTGAATGGCGGCGGTCACGTCCCTCGAGTGCGCGACTTTGCCCCACGCTAAATGGAATAATTGATTGCGTTCACATGAAATATATCTCACGAGAATAGATCATTTTGTTTATAGGTTTAGTGATATATAAATATTAAATATATATAAATTTATCATTTAATTATAATATTTATTGTATTTCCAGCTAATATATAGTACGTGGGTACTTAAAACGTAAAAAAATTTTAAATTGATTAAGTTGCTCAGACTAGAGTGTAGTTTAAACATTTAATAGTCGAGCCAAAATAGAATTTATTATTTAGTTTAAAGTTAAAAGATAAACGTTCTTTTTTTTTATTAAACGATCGACTTTTATCGATAAATAATAATAAATAATAACAGTTAATTTAATAATAAAATTAGCAGTGCTACATCCTCTTTATCTTTTCCAACAAATTTCTATGCTATCTGATTGGTCAAAGTCATTGTACGTCAAAAGGTCAAAGAACTAGGTTCGTGGTTTACTGGAACATGATGTTTTAGTTTACTAAATTATTGGGCTTTTTTGGATAATTGGGGCCGGTTGGTTTCTATATGCCACCACGCGTAAAATAGCCTGTAGCTAACCAGGCGTTAGAAATCAGGAGATCAGAAATCTGAACATCGTGTATCGAAACATATGTGTTTAGATCACTTATTGGTTATAATAAGTATTTAAAATATAATATTCATTGATTCGAATTTCATCATTTCTTTTTTAAATGATTGATTAAAACAGTGTTTAATTGAATTAGCATCAGACATATATTAGTGTGGTTAGTTAGCAATTTACTATAAGGCTAAGAAGGTAGTATTTGTAATTCTTGTAGGAGTCGGTATCTCATAGATTAAATCCTGAGCTTTATAGTTAGAAGTTAAAATAAATTGTATGAAAATATATTTTAAATATTAATGAACAAATATTATTTGTCCTATCGTCATTACGATCAATTAATAATTATTTACGTCAGACAACAGATAATGTGTGGAAATCATAATGAAATGGTTGTAATAAAAACAGCTTTAAAATTATATTTGTTTATTGTGGTTTTTGTATATTAAAACATATATATCAAGTTTCAAAAAAAAATACAATATTATTATATATCATTTATTACTACAGTGATTATGTAATGGTCACCAAAATTGAAAAAATTACATTTATGATACAAATAGTTTGCTTTTGCAATTTGGCAAATATTACAACATATTTACAGGCCATCACTTTTAATAATAATATGAATCAAACGTGGTCGTGTATTATTATGAAACTTTAAATATCGAGCGCAGTTTAAAAAAAAAATTAATAAATAATTTTGGCTATGCCGCATCTGTGTAATAAATAATAAAAAATGTTGGGTTGTGGAATTTCGAAAGTAAATAGTTCGATAATCGTTTAGTCGTATAAATAAATACTGAACGTGAATCTCATCGTAGTTTCATTTGGTTTGTAATCGACGACAAAACGGAAGTTTGGATCAAATATATTTGCTACACATTCTCGTGATTCGATCCGCAAACAAAAATGTATACGAATTGTGTGTATTTTTATTCAAATATTAAACATAAAAGAAAAATATGCTGAAATACTACTCAATTTTTTTTAAAAGAAATAATAACAAACTGAAACATAGATTACATATTTATATATTGATGTCTTAATATAAAATAGAATTTTAAGAGTGTTAATATATTTATCATATGTCTAAAATGACTATCATTTTTGTTAATACAATGAGGACTCACTTTTGTTGTTTCTGTGTATCTACAATCCATAACATAGTAAATTTGTATATATGTACCTATCTACTATATTGTTACTACAAATTTTTTTATAATTAATTTTAAATTACCAATTATTAAATTTGTCAAAAAAAACAGAAATTACTCGTATGCTCTTGCGTTGAATTTCTTTTAAATATTTTTATTTTGAATTTAGTAATATGCATTTGAAAAAAGTGAGAAAGGCCGATTGTGGACGTTCCTCCTTCGTCCATTCGGTCCTCGGAGAAATTAGTGGTTTATTATAATTATTAAGATTTGAATGCAATGATATTGCATTAGAAAATATGATTCTGAGCGTATCTCAATTATTGCAATATATTATACTAATAATCCATTTCAAAATTTACCACGAATGTTCAAGGAGTTATCATTTCTTTTTTAAGGAAAAACTTTTGAAAAATTCAAAAAATGAGCTAAATAAAGTACCAATTAAATGAAATTCGGTATAAAATGGGTACCCCACTGTGATAACTATTTCTACCTGAAAAGTTTTCATACATCAGAAAAAAAAATAATAAAAAGCCTATAAAAATTGACGATTTTCCACTTTTCAAAGAAAAACTTTTGGGAAATTCGAAAAATGAGCTAAATAAAGTACCAACTAAATGAAATTTGGTATAGAAAAGGTACCTTGTGGTAATGGAACCATTATTTCTACCCCAAAAATAGTTTTCGACATCAAAAAAATTTTATAATAAAAACCTATAAAAAATTGCCAATTTTCCGCTTCTAAAGGAAAAACTTTCGGGAAATTCAAAAAATGAACTTATCAAAGTACTAACTAGATGAAACTTGGTATAAAAAGGTTCTCTTTGTAATTGGTAATTGGTATTTGGTAATTGGACCATTATTTCTATCCGAAAAAAGGTTTTCATAGATCAGAAAAAAAAAATAATAAAAAGCCTATAAAAAAAATTTGCTTGTTTATATTTTTAAAATATTTTATAATAAGATTAAGTAATATAGTATTGGACTTCTATAAAATTTTCAAGCAGATAATCCGAAAATTGTAGGTAATATTAATTTTTATTGGGAAAACGTTCAAAGCTCTATATTTTTCCAAATAATTAACTGTTCCGTTCCAAAATTTTAACACTCTTGTAAATAACTTATGTTAGTACTCAAAAAAATTTTCAAGTCTCTACTATTAAAACTTATTAAGAAATCACGAAAAAAAAAAAAATAAATAAGTGTATAAAAAATTGCCAATTTTCCGCTTCTTAAGGAAAAACTTTTGGGAAATTCGAAAAATGAGCTGTATAAAGTACCAAGTAGACAACATTTGCAAATGAAACATATGCTATGCGTGATAATCGGACCATTATTTTTACCTAAAAATTTGTTTTCATACATAAAAAAAAAAAAAAAAACATCTTTGTAGAATCAATACATTCCTCCCTCCGTTCAGAATCTAAAATGAGCTGTTTAACTATCAATTTATAATTTTATTACAAATACAAATATTAAAAAAATCTCTATTGTACAGGTTTTGTTCTCTACAAATTTGATAATATGTAAATTTATTCTAATTTTAATTATAAATAAACTATAGTAAATTATACAAGTTATAATGAAACACATGTCAAATTTTCTGCATTGCATGTATGACATAGAAATATTTTTGGTGTATAACATACAAAAATATTTTATAAAAATATAATATTTCTTAAATGTCACTCAAAATTAAAATTTTAAATAAACACCAATTAGATATTATTCTCTACAAAAGTACACCCTACTTTTGGTAATCGGAGCACATCTACTACCCGAAAAAGTGATTTTGATACTTTTAAAAACATCGAAATCAAACATCAATGTTAAATACTGAAATATTAAAATTTTAAGGCGTGTAAAAAAAATTGTACTTTTCTATTTTTAAAATGTTTCACGTATACCTGAGTATATCATTTATATCATATATTAGCTTTTGTTATTTAAAATTAAACTTTTTACAGGCCCACAGGGGCGTATAAAAGGGGAAGATAAGATAAGATGAGTGATTACCCCCTTCCCTGGATAATAATTTATACGTATTTTTTTTAACATTTAGCCATTAAAGAATAACTATATATTATAATCATAAAGATAAAGTAACAAATTTAAGAAAAATATTAATCATTTTAGATTCAGAGCGAAGCGAAGAATATATTAGTTTTACAAAGAATTTTTTTTTTATGTTTGAAGACATCTTTACAGGTAGAAATAATGGTTCGATTACCATGAATATAGTATGTTTTCAAACATACTCTAGATGCAAATTGCATCTAGTTGGTACTTTATTTAGCTCATTTTTCGAATTTCTCAAAAGCTTCTCTCTCGGAGAAGAAAAACTACCAAAAACTGGCAGAAAATCGACAAAATTACGGTTTTATTATTTTAAATTATTTTATTTTTTGATAACTAATTAAGTTTAGATTGTAGGAACTTGAAATTTATTTTAAATATTTACATTCGTAATTTACACACATGGTAAAATTTTGGAATGATTTAGTATATTATATTGTTATATATTGAGTTTCGCTCAGAATCGCATTTTCTAATCCTAAATATCATTGCATTCAAATCTTAAGTATAATAAACCATACATTTCGCCGAGGACCGAAGGGACGAAGGAGTCCACAATCGACCTTCCCACTTTTATTACTTTCATAATTAACAGAATTAAGAATACCTTCGATAATTTAGGTATGTTATAATTTTTTTTATATATTGATTCGCCCTTCCCCTTAACAGACGGCTTAGGTACGCCCTTGACTCTTTGTGCTATATAGCTTACATGTGATCTATATAATAATATTATATTTTTTCGATTTCATTAAAAATATTAATTTTAAATGCTTATTAAAAAAAAAATTTGATTTAATAATTTTTTTAAAACTGGGTTACTTAATTTATAGGTTTGCTTTTATTTAATGCCATTTTAAACATTTTTCGTAGTTTCACTTTTGAGAAATTAGAAAATGATTTATTAAAATACTAACTAGATGCGATTTTCGATCAAAAGTGTACCCTATTCTTGGTAAACGGATCATTATTTCAGTCCGAAAAAGTGTCTACAGACATAAAAAAATCCACACTTTATTGTAAAACCAATACATTCTTCACTTTTCTTAGAATTAAAAATGGAGGTACTACTTGTTGATCGCTCTGTATTTATAAATTATGTATCATTTTATATAGTTGAACACGCCTGAAAATAAATTGTCCAAAAATCGTTTAGCTCGTCATAAATATACGCATGTCATTTTTACTTGGTTTTTGTTCTGTATAATAAATGGCATAGATTTCTGCCTGAACTTAAAGCAATTTTTTTTATAGATAAAACAAATGTGTTTATAGCAAAATGGGAAAAATAATATCATATCTTTTGAATTGTTTTCTAAAAGGATTAAAATGTTCATTTTAATAAGCTTTAATTATTTTATAAATACTTCTTCAGAATTTTTATTGAAATTTTGTATACAAAATCATTATTTTATCATACAATAATATTTAACTTATATATGAATTGTAATTGGTAATTTATTTTAATTCCATATTTTCGTGTAACTTACAGTTTAAATTTATTAGTACTTAAAATATTTTTTTGTTTAACAATAAACAGTTATTCTAATAGGACAAAATAATCAGACAATATAAACAATAAATTATGCCAAGAATATATTTTAAAATTGATATAGATATTACATTATTAGTTAGGTATTAATGCCCGGTTAAAAAGATATAAAAAGTAACTAGACAAATTGATAAAATGTATTTCATTTTATGAGAAAAACTTAAAATTTGGATATTCACCACGAAATTAAATTATGCCACACTATCATTAACTATATTAAAATCGTTAGATAACTTAACTTAGAGTAAGCATTTATAATATGTTTCTATTAAATCTGTACGATAAATTATTCATTATTTGATAAACAAACAAAATCCTTAGTTGTTTTCTTTATTAACATTATACCAACGTCTATTTATGTAATTAATGTTTTAATTTTAAATTATATTTAATCACGTCTTATTACGTTCTGAAACACTTTTTAAAAAATAAACAAAAATAACAAAAACGATTAATGATATTTAAAATCGCAAAGGAAAACATTAAACACAAACAAGTTTATTAATAATGCTGAATAGTAATATTTTACAATACTGCACTATATACTATATATTATAAAATAATCTTTATACATATTAACATATTATATTTATTATGAAAGGCTTGTTTTAATCTTTTAACTATTTCCTTAATGTACACTATTGAATAATATAAAATAATTTATATTCAACTTGTTATAGTAACAGTTAATTTTCCCTTAGTATAAACATATTTTTATCATAAGTTTATTAAAATATTAAATTTTTGTAAACTGTTTGTCTTAATTTTATGATAAATTTATAACGTCACGAACAGTAGAATTTTAAGATGATAGGTTTGAAATTAAAGTTTTTGCTATCTTATAATTTTAATTATGGTATTATCAAACACTAAAATATCAGAAGAGAAACAATAACTGAAACACTGAAAAATACATCGTTTTTTTTTTCAAATATTCAAAATTAAATTTTAAAAAAAAGTCTGCGGTTTATCATAAATTCTTAATTAAATTTGGTATAGGTTAGTTAGTGTTTATGAATATCTCTAATAATTTTATTATTAATTTTAATCTGTTTATATATTAGATGGCGATTAATAATTATCGTTAAATATATTTTAACAAAACATTATATGGAAATACCTTTTCAATCAATAAAAGGTAATACATACATACTATTCCTGATCTATTCGTCCAATATTTTTAAACTATTATAAAAATAGTCTTAAAGATTTTTTAGGTTACAATGTAAAAATATATTAAAATGTATTGTTATAAATAGGTAACAGAATAAAAAAAAAAAAATTAACTAAATTTATTTACGATGTATCTTGAATATTCATATTAATTAGTTTACGTATGATGTATACATAAATATTTCTTTTCTTTAATAAAATATCTAATAAATTACATATATTATTAATATAAATAATTAGGTATGAGAATGAATTCAAATATATGAAAATTAAATCGTACATTACAATTTAATTACCTATATGAATCAATTATTTAGATTAATTAGCCAAAAAAGAAATTTTAGATTAATAATTTATTTGTCTTTCATGTCTCAATACGTCTAAGTATCTATGTTGTCATATAAAAAAAATTTAATTAAAGTTTAATAGTACATCTCAAAAAGACGAAAAATGCGTTTGTTCAAAACTGCACATTTCACGAAGAGAAATGTAATTACAATACCTTTATCGCTGCAGCTTCTTGAAATGAATACATTTCGTTATAATTCAAACGTTTGATGTTGTTATTATGTTAAGTACATCTCACGATCGAATTTCTGATTAGTTTATATATTTATATTGCCATTATATGTATATTTTAATTTCTAAATCATTAAATTACATACAATAGTCAATGTATGTTTATTTATATTTTCAAAAAGTGTTTTACAAAAAGAAAAAACTTTAAATTACTATAATAATAATTGTTATATATTTAAACTTATTTAGAAAAGTGATGATTTCTAACATCATACGTTATCGTTAGGATTTTATTACAATGTTATAGGTCCAATTATAATTTTTAACGTTTATTTGTTCCTATGTTTAGGTTATCAGTTATCTTCCTTTAACACAATTTACTTTAAAAATAACAGTTAATACATTTTTGTTCTTACGATTTCATGTTTGTGGCTAAGAATAACTTAAAATTAAATGAAAGTAATTTATGTTTTAACGTACACAGTACAATAGTAATTAACCTAACTAACCTAACCTAACCTTGTGCATCGCTAATTATAATCTGTTTCATTATCAATATAATTACTAAAATAATATATTTTAAAACTGCGAAAGACTGTTACCCATTTTTATTTTGATCACCTTTAATGGTTATTTTAATATACATTCATCGATGAATCATACTTTTATGCTGTATATTTATATTTCCACAACTCACAATAGAGTTCGCCTCTTATCCTCGTTTTACTTCGAAATAAATAAATTACAATTCTATAGACATTAATATAATATTACTGGTTCACATAATATATATATAATGAGTTACCATGCCATCGAAATCGATCGATCCATAATTACTATTTGAAAATAGGTTTTTATATAATATTTTGTGTTGGTACCAATTGGCAATTATCTTACCTAGTTATTAACCTAGGCGAGTATGCTAATGGTCATGCGCTTATACGAGGTATTCGTATTTAAATTTAATAAAGCATAAATCTTCGTTATTGTTTTACTCATTAATTATATAATATACCTATAATCGTATAACCCGTATAAAGTATAAATTACGAACATTAAACTAGCAAAATAAGTTGTTTCATCCCATCATGCAGAATATTTCTCGCCGGAATTTTAGACTACTTTGTAAGTCACTACTCTAATAGTTATTTTCATTAAAATAATACTCACCCGTTAGTCGTTAATCGTTACATCACGACAAAATCAATATCGTATTGTATTTTCTAATTACTTGTAATTGTTGTTCTTTGACTACTAGTATATATGGATATGTAGCACTTCTAGAGCTTCATGAAATATTGCGGTGATGCATATTAAAAAACAATAACAATTAATTAGAAATCGAGTAAACCATAGATTTATTTAGAAATATCGTAAAGGCAATGATAATCATTAAAAAATATATTGTTTTCATGTAATAAAATTCATATGGTTTTATTCAACGTTCAAATAATCAAAATTAACATTTTATCTAAAATCTAATACTTCGTATTTCACATTTATTTCATATAACTGTTTATATTTTTCTGCACTTTTGAACATTTTTGCATTTTGAATTACCATTATTTCAAATTGCATCACATATTTATTTTTAAACACAATCTACTTCGATAAATTGCATTTTACAATTTGAAAAAAATATCATATATCATGTCTTTTTAATTTTGTATTTATAAAAATATGTATAAATCATAGTTGAATACACAAACATACAATAAAACAAACATTATAATATAATATATAATAAATAAGATAATATACATTTTTTATCTCGTTAGATATATGAAAACATTAATATTTTGTCATTATTTTTATTACTTTTTATCCATTTTTTGAACAATTATATTGAGGTTTCCATTTACCGTACATTAAAAAAAAAAAAAAAAATCAATAAAATTAATTATCTAAGTAGTTTACTAAAGATATTTGAAGATAAAATCATTTAAAAATTATTAACGGTTAATATTTCAACTTTATTGTATATTTGTTAAAGCTATACCTAAATAAAACATTTAATAAATTGACATTAAACTATTGAAATATTGATTATTCATAAACATTCAAAATATATATTTGGTAAAAAATGTTCTATTCTATGACATTACAGACTACAAAAATTAATTTAATAAATGGATATTACATTACCCCGGGTGATCAAATTTGTTTTAAATAATCAAGTGGAAAGGGAAAGGATAAGGAAAGGGTAAACACGACGGACGCGACGCAATGATGATTGCCTACGAATTACAAACTGAATAATCCCGGCACACTTGTGGAACTTTTATCATGCATGCAAAATTGCAATATGTGACACCCGAAAATAAAGATGCAGACAAATTGCTAATTCGAGTCTAACATGTTCAACAACGTGTCGACGTGCAAGTTACAGTGTGCAAAAAACTTGCATATTATGCATTTTCATCGGTTATACGTTAATAATTTCGTTTTAATATTAGAGGTTCTTCATTTTTAATACATTTAGCACATATTATATTTTCAATAAATTTCATTGTTTTCAAGATAAAAATTACACAAGTGTGAACCTGGCATAAGTGTTTAGTGTTGTTACAAACAGTTGGTAGGTACAATGATCGCTGTTGTGTTATCATGATTATTTACTACTATTATATATAAACAGTAATAAACAATAAATGGCTTAAATATCCAATATATCTAAAACAGATTAACATTAAATATAAATTACGTGGGGATTGTTTAACAAGTTACTCTGGGTCTACACAGAGAAAAATTAACTAGCATTAAAGTAGGTAAAATATTTTTGACGGTCCATTATTTCCGGATTCGATTGGTGGGCAGTCCACTGAATGCCTAATCTAACGATTTATTTTCTCACGAGTCTGTTTTGTTGAATATTATTTAAACTTTTTTTATACCAACACAAGATTTTCTTTTGATTATTTCAATAACTTTACTGTATTTAGACCATATATTTTATAATAATTATGTAAATATTCAATTAAATAATAATTGTAAAAATGATCTCTTGCTGTTTCCGTATGGTGTTTGGAACGAATAAATCATGATTGTCTTTTAATTATTCCGCATTAATAATTGGTTTTTATCCTTAACAGATTGTTGAAAGTCTTTGTTTTGTTTATACATTTTCAGTCGTTATGATTAACTCATTATTCTGGTAAATTAACTTGACACAGATTTTGGATTCGGGGAATACAATGAAGAATCGACTAGTATTTTTAATATGGTTTTACAATTTTTTTACGTTAATTAACTTTTATGTATTCATAAAGAACTAAATTATGTAAACAAGATTTCTAAACATAATTAGAATATGCTAATATTAATTGTGTTTATATTTAATGCATACAATTTATAATTGAAAACAAAAATTTCATGCCTAAAGTTAATTATAATTATGTAAGTAGTTTAATTGTTACGTTTATTTAATAAATAGATTTGCTATCATAATACTATATTTACACTTTAAAGACTCTGAAATAATAATAAAAATAAAATGTTAATTAGAATAAACTACGTTTTTATTTTGTAATAATATAATATTGTGTTAAATTTATGTACACAAACGTTTATTCATGTAATGTACCGCATATGCCATGTTTTCCAACTCATTGTGATTTTTAATCAATTATTACTAGTTTCAAGTATTTAGAAATTAAATTTCAAGATTAATATTTGTTTAAAATTTCAAAATAATTTTCATATTATTGTATAAATTTTTAAATTATTATTAGATCCAACTCATTAATGGTTATATGTTATTGTTAGATCTTAGATTTATTTTTAATTGTTTGAATTTAAGCAAACAAATCTTAAAAGCTGGTAATTAAATCTTACTATTTATTCTACCGTTAGGTTTCAGTTATTAAATAATATATTTAATGATTCTGAGCAATATTTACTAGATCAGCTAACTTCAGTTTTACGTACTGTGAAAATTTTATTCATTCATATTATGCAACAATACAAAACGTAAAAAAATTAATCATCTTCTTGGTATAATAATTGTGCATTATTTATCAGTACATAAAATGTATTTTTCTTAAAGCAAGTATTAATTTTATTTAAATAAAATATTACTCGTAATATATGTTGTAAAATATTAAATGAAAAATTGATGAAAAACCAAATATTGACGGAATCTTTCTCAAATTTTGTATTGTATTGTTATTGTTTTTATATCAGTAAACGACAAATACGTTATGACATATTTTATTGGCGATTGCAATTCCACAGAACAATATTCCGATAAATAGATTTTTATATTTGTTTTAAATTATTTTTTTGTCCCAATGTTACAATGTTACCAATATTTTTTTAAAATTGTACTCCTCTAATTTTCATATGTAATTGTCAATATCGCCACTGTAAATTACAAAACTGTAAGCCATATTAATTATATTTTTAACGTTTATTTATAATTATAATATTATTTATAAATATTTTTAATTTTAACTAAATTATTACATTATGGAATAATGGGTAATAGATAGTAGATAAAGTCAGGTAATTTTTAACGTTTGCTTACAATTAATTAACGATTGTGACGCGACGACATCTCAAGTTTTACCTATTCAATAATCATTACTTGAAACTTCATTAATATGAAATAGGTTTATTATATTATATATCTATATTCTTGCTTTTGAATTCCAAAGGCAAGCATGTTGATTAACAATTTTCGCGGAAACCCTAATATTACATCGAGCAATAGAAATGTTTCTTAAAGTTAAATCCGGCATATTGGTTGCAAAAGTGAACTTGCGAACAAGATAGTATTAAACACAGAAATGTTCTACAAATTCTGATTAATTTCAATTTCTGTTGGAAAATTACATTGCTTATGTAGAAACTAGAAATATGATTTTTTATTTCGTAAAAATAATGGTCTGATATATATAGAAAAATATAAAGATTTATGTAAATCAAATATAAGTACATAATAATTAAAAAAAAAAAAAATGTGTGCTAACATTTTCAAAAAAGTATAATGCATTCTATGACTAATGTATCAAATATTATAATTTTATTATAAATTATAAGTCAAAAATAATTAATTGTATAAATACGTTATGGTTAATAGGTTTCGTTTAAAGTTAGGGTTGTAACATCATGAATTTTGGGATATTATATATACGACCGTCATTGCGATTTTACCACGGCATAATATTAATCGTAATAATATACCAATTAAAATTTTTCTGACACCACCACCACCACACCGGATGACAACATTCGTACTCCGGGACTCAATTACATCGATACTGCCTCGGAGCTCAATGAGAAATACCGATACCCAAATAAAAATCTAATATCATATACTCGAGTTTGAAAACCAACCATGATGGACCAATAATTTTGACCTCGGCTGATTCACCGGACGAAAAGGATCCAAGACGTGCTGGTGCTGGTGGTGTGGTGATAATGTATTTATAATATAATAGTTAGTTGATTTATTAAATGTATGGCATGTATATTGAGTGCCATAACTAGATTATTATTATTATATTGTTATGATTTAAATATTTTATTAAAAGAAATTATATAACTTCAATGATATTTAAAATGTTTCTAACTGTAAAAAAAAAAAAATCCTTAGAGCTTCGAAAATACCACTCGATTCTGTGTAATGTTGTAAAACTTAAAGTAAAAATAAAAATAAAAACCACAACCTCACAAGGTATACAACAATAGAAATCATTCATAAACAATGTTATCAATTATATTTTTTAAATATATGAGAATTTGTTTTATATTACTGACAAAGTGTTATTTATGCATTAAAAATAATACAATCATTTTTTTAAATATTTAAACAAACAAAAATAGATTTTGATATTGGGCGTGATTTTTTTTATAAATTAAATATACCAGGTTAACTATTAGCGTTTACTTTTTAAAATTATTTCTATATGATTTAATGCTCTTGTAATGCCAAAAGTTTTATATTTTGCATTTCATTATTACTTTATTATCTTATATGTATAAGTGGAGTGACAAGAGAAGATAAAATAAGTAATGAACACACATTGGGAAGTTTAGGAATGCATCGATTGTGCAGAGCATGAGAGAAAATAGGCTGAGATGCTTTGGTCTATGGCACAAGGAGATATGATTCAGAGATAGTGAGAATTGTTATGGAAATTAATGTTGAAGGTGAGGAGAGACTGGCGAAGAGGTAGATATAGACAAAGCTGCAATACAGTTTTGGGAGACTGTTTGCAGAATGATTCCAGCAAACCATTAAAATAATAATTTAAATGGTTATTTTAAGAATGTTAATGCAAAATTAGAATGATGTTAGATAAGAAATATTGTCTTTTATATATTTGGTTGTAGTTTTATATTATTTTCAACTATTTTACCATACAAATTTTCATACGAATTTTGACATATTTATAGAAAATATAAAGGAACCAAAATAAATAATTTTATAAAAAATATTACATTAAATAATTGTCTATGTATAAAAAAAATCATTTATTTGCTATAGACACCTTTATATATAATTTATCTTAAATTATCGAAAATTAATCACTAATTGTAATTTATTACGAAGACGCTATTATACTCATATTTGTTGTCTCCATCTATCCGACAGAAATTATAGCAAAATCAATGTCACTTATTAAAGTTTAAATTGAGTCAAACTTACAGATTAAACACTACAGATATCCACAACCAAATTTAAAGATTGAACCATTTTCGTGGTTACATCGTCAGCCTTTTTTAAAATATAACCTTATAATGATCTTATAAATATCCCAATAGACCATAAGTAATAATATAGCGGGCATTTTAAAGACGTGAGTGTCAGTACCCAACACAATTTGTAGTTTCAATACTGTGGATATATAAAATAGAGTGTAGCTTATGTGAATAGAAGAGATGTCAACTATTTATATTAATAAGTTCTAAATTTAATAACAATTATATAAATTGATAATTTAAAATTTATAGAACTTAATTTTTCCATAATAGTTTAAATAACAATTATTAGTTTAAGGTTAGTTTTGGATAGGTTAACCTAAATGTACTTACTATTAAAAAGTATATTATATTTTTGCTGAAAAAATATTATAATCCCATGCAGTCTTACAGGGTAATATACTTTTTAAAATTGTTTGGAACAAATACACGAAAACTTAAAAAAAAATATATACATACCGAATAATATTATGTAGGAATTAAGAATATATTTGAATACTATATTAAATTTATGATAATACTACATAGAGTATTCCTAAAATTATTTAAATATTTTTTTCTTCTTTTTGATGTTTAAGATAAATTATTCAATTTATAAACTATTAATTTTTTTCAGAGAATAAAATACTTTTATAAGTATTTAAAATATATTATATTATAGTAGTTATATTCGCACTTGAAATATATAGTTTCCGAAACACTTGAAAAAAGATTCTGAACGAAATTGTCCATTAATTATTTTATTGTTAATATTACCTACCCATGTGACTACATACGTTACAAATTTTACCAGAAGTAAGTTTTACTACACTAATTACTACTTGTTAGAATCTTATAAAACAGAAGAGCTTTTAACTTCCAATATGGCTTAAAAAGGTTCGTTTGCGGTAATATAATATATCGTACATAATATAGTTGTTAGGCAACTCTAATTCGAGAAGGTTAACAAAATAAAAGGTTTTCGACACGGGTTCCAGTATTAACCACGTTAAAGAATACATGTAGAACGTCATAATGAAAACTATAACGCGCTCTGCGGGGATAACTACGTATTGCTTTTATAGAGTTTATTCAATAAAATTTCAAACACATTTCCCATGTATCTCCTTGGTTACAATGTGGTGTATTGGATAAATGTGTTTCGTTTATTTTCACAGGCTTAAATAATAATAATAATAACAACAATAATAATGTTTGTTATTATATTAATTTCATAGTCTTCGTTGTATTTATTGTTATTAAATTAATGTCGAAACAATAATAATCGTCTAAAGGTATTGTTGGATAAAAACAAGACAAATCATGGGCAATGTAAATATCGATAATGACGATAATGACGGCCAATCGAATCGGTAAAATAATCATTTGTGTTATCATAATATTATCGAAGTGTATATGAGTATAGTTTAATATAATATATTTTATTATTTAACACATAACCAAACAGAATAACCAAAGAGACGCTGAGGGATTTATGTAAAAAAAACAATCTGTATCTCACTCCACAATTGAATAACGTATTGTTTCTTCATTTCAAAGGTAGGTATAGATAATATAACTGTACTCACCTAAGCTGGATCTTTCAGAATTTCAAATATTAATTTTTAATGAACGTAATGCAATTTTTTTGTAATTTTATTAGTAATAGATACTGATAAAATTGCGTTTAGGTATTGGTGGGAGGCTAATGTAAAATGCTGTTAAACGATAATAATAAATCACAATTTATTTTTCGAATATAAGTTGTAAATGTAGCTATGCAATTTGTTTTCTTTCATAATCCCACATAGTTTGAAATAAATCATAATTTATAATAAATTGTGATCAAGCATTTATTTTTATAAGTTTTAAACTTATATATTACATTATTAAATAGTTATAAAATTCAAACATTCATCCAATTTACGTTAAAATATTTACCAAATAAGAAAATCATGTACAAATTTATGATGTTGTGCATAGTTTTCCACTTTTTAATTTATGTATACTATTATAATAAGTACGAGTTTTACAAGAAAAAATGTAGCTTATGCCTGCGAATAGTAAATGATAATTTTTTTTCTAGCTTTTATCCAAAATGAATGCAATTTGAACTTATTAAATGTTTAAAAAAAAAACGCAACTATTTGTTCCATCTGCTGTCAATTAAAAAAAATATTGACTGATATACACTACCGGATTTTCCATAATATATTGGGCATTATTCTGTTTATATTGTTATATTTGTTCAATTTCAGCAGCTCGCTCGAACATAACCAGTTAGTGACTCTACTGCAGGGTGTTATCCAATTAGGTTTCATTAAATATGATAAATATCTACAAAACATTTTTAAAACTCTGTTGATTTCTTTTTTATAAAAAAAAAAAAAAAAAAAAAAAAAAAAAAAAACGTACGTTTATATAATATAATGTTATAAATGTATGGGTAATAAATTAATAAATAATTAAAAAAAAAAATATGTGCATTTCTCAAAACAATTTTTGAACCAACTATACAGAAATTATATATATATATATATATGCGTTTTATAGTTATTGAGAGGTCTGGTAAAGGATAAATTGTGTTTTATTATATTTCTATAACTAATAATATATTATTTAAAATACTCGTACAAAAGGATTTACAAAAATTGAAAACTTAGAACACTATACCGGATTGAAAGCGTTATGGTTAGAAAACAATTGCTTCTCAGAAATATGCGGTTTGGATAATCAAATTGAACTCGCATGCTTGTATTTACATAACAATATGATTAAAAAGATTGAAAATTTAGATAATCTAGTGAACCTAGATACAATCAATTTAAGTCATAATTTTATAAGTAAAATTAACAATTTAAGTAAGTTTATTACATATGAAGTGTAATATTATTAACCTTTATTTATTTAACGTATTTATGCGTTTAAGGTATTTTGCCGGTACTCAACACATTACAAATGTCTCATAATAAACTTACCGATTTTGATGATATCGCTCACTTAGAGCACTGTAACGAATTGAAAATAGTTGATCTCTCGCACAATTATTTAATCGATCCAAAAATTATTGAAGTAAAATTTTTTAAATTAAACATAATATTATTACATTGTATTATATTTATTATGTATTTACGCTGTAATCATTATAAATTATGTATTATTATTGCGTACAGATTTTCGGGAAAATGAAATCGTTGCGCGTGTTAACGCTCACCGGAAATCCAGTTATTTCTAAAATAAGTAACTATAGGAAGTCGTTTATTTTGGCATGTGTAAGTTGTTAAGTTTTATTTTAATGCGATTATATATTAATGTAATAATTGTTCATATTAATAACCCGTTCGTAATATTACTACAGAATCAGTTATGCCACTTGGATGAATGGCCGGTGACCGAACGTGACCGGTTATGTGCAGAAGCCTGGTTAATAATACTAAAATTACATACTATTTTATTTATATTAAATAGACACATTGTCTCTGAAAGATTAAACACATGTTAAATATATTTAGTCTCATCGCTACGAAATTAAATTTGAAATACTTTTATAATTATATAAGATGTTTATCGCAAATTGTAAAAATTGTATTTTAAATAGTTTACTAATAATAAGTAATTAAAATAATCATTTTGTAGGTTTAGTATTTTTCAGATTTCAAAAAAAAAAAAGTTTTTAAATTTAAATTTTCTTAAATAATATTTAACATTAATTTAAAATGCGGTAATGATTGAAAATATATATAACTATTACCTAGATTTATAGTAGCATATTTTTTTAAGATCTTTCAAAGACATCGTGTAATTAAATGCCTATAACTAAATAACTTAAATGAATTATTTCGTACAAGGAATGAAATTGCCTCTCAGCACGAGCATCACATACCTATTATTATTTATTTTATATCGCACCATACATTTTATTAGATACTACTATCACTGTAATTGGCCCCCGTTGTTAAATTCTACAATTAACTATGTTTTTTCTGTGGAAACATTACGAGAATAAACGAATGAATGATGCAAATATTAGTTTATAACGTACATATCAAAAATGATTATGTATGTTAATGTATCATGATTTGTATATTGATATAGTTTGGACAGTGACTTTTTTGCCCACTGGACGGGAAAAAGGTCACTTTTCATATGCTTCAACTGGCATTAAAAATTAAATCATTGGTGCAGATGTGACAAATAAATAGGATATATTTTGTACAGGCAAGAGCGAAATTGCTTTCGCGCACGAGCCGCACATAGTATTATTTTTTCGTCACACCTCTATCCACATTACCACGGTAACGTTTGTTAAAGTTTAGGTAGCAGTATTGACCATTTTCAGATAAAATGTATATACCTACACGTACATAATGTGTTTTGTAATCTGGTTTTTGTAAAATAATTTAGGGCTCATTGTAGCGAGCAGAAAGTACTTTTTCATTTTTAAGACAAATTTGCTTTTCTACTCTTAAGCAGATAATAGAAATTATACACACTCTTCGACACATTATAGGGGGGAAAAAATATACTTTCATTTTGTCCAAAATCCACGTGCGTCAACTGTGATCAAATATTAAATTTGCGATACATGCGTGACAATAATTTTATATTACTAACCTCACTATAGTACTACTATTATAATAATATAATATTACACAATATTATTAAAACGACAATAAATAGTTATTAATATACATGTTAGGAGCACGGGTGGAATCGAAGCTGAACACCAGTTGAGGAGTAAATTGATTGACGAAGAGCATAAGAAAATTAACGATTCTGTGATGGATTTGATTCGACGACGGGACGATATCAGTGAAAATCGACTGCGCGACGACGGATCGATTCCAGTAGGAATGAAAAAAAGAGTTCGGTCTGAGAAAAAATTACTGCCGGACGTAGCTGTGGGAAATTTAATTTCCGTCGATAAGTACCATTACGGTTCCGAATTGTGTTCGAGTGACGAAGAAAGCACGTCAACAGACACTTGCAGCAAAGGGTCATACGTGTGTGAAATAATTTCTATCGGAGAAAATAACGACAATGACGATCCCATCGCAGGCAATAATGTCCACGACGAAACTATCGATTGTAATAATCGTTATGAACCGAATTTATCGATTGAGTGCGAATTACCATCTGGGTCCAAAAGCGATTGTCCGATTGTTCTTATTGATGATACGGAAGAAAGTGGCCAGTATAAAGTAGGAGCAGCGAGTACCGTTGGGACGGTGGAGACGGACGGCGAACTCGTGACGAACGATTTGAGCAGCGATGATGGATCAATGTCCAAGAACAATATAAATAACATCGATAATGTATTAGAGAGATTAGAAGCTGACATTACGGATACTAGTTCCGTAGTAACGTTACAAATTCCCGATGATGTCGTTGTCGATGTCAAATCGGACGAAACGATGGAATTATTTATCCCGATCGACAACGACCACGGGCAACAATCAACAACTGAAGACAATTTGTTTACAGATTGCAGTTCGGTAGAAAGTTTTGTATCGATGGATTCATCTGAAGAAGTGTCAAGTCCGGTGTGTCAAGTTGAAAAAACAAACAGTTACTTAAACACATGTTGTATATTGTAAACTATGTACCATAAGTATTGATATATAATATAGTGTATTTTTTTTTTTTTCATTAACTAACTCATCAAGTATTAAAACCTTTTTTAAAGTAGTTTTAAGTATTATTTAAAATGTAGGATATTTACAAAAATACTATTTCATGTTTTAACGTCATCAGGTAGCAAAAACTAAAGTTTTGTAGTTGCATAATTAATTTAAACACAAACATAATGCATACGTGTTTCCGTTTTAAAATTATTTAAAATTACCATTTTTAAAAATGATGGATTAAATATTTTATTTTTGCTAATGTTATAGGTAATTAATTATGTTTCACCATAAATTTTGTTTTACTTACTAATACAAAACATATTTTAATGCACAATAAAATTATTTATTTAGATATTTGTAAATGGCATTAATTATAACCATACAAGTATTACATTTGTATAATTTATTAAAAACACAATATTAAAAATCTTTTGCTCCCCAAGACTACAAATTATATAGTATATTTCAATTATTTTTTTGATTTTAATTATTATTGCTGGGTTTAGTTATCATTTTAAAAATATGATAGTAATTTAAGGTAAAATGGAATAAACAAATATTTTTTTATGTTAAATATTATAATATATTTATTTTTAAAAATTAATATACTTAACATTTTTAAAACTTTTGAAGTAAATTAAGTTACATTATTTTCATTTAACTTTAAAAAAATGTAAGCTAATCAAAAAATAAAAGTAACTCTTCACTTCTAATTTAGTTTAAAAATGTCTACTTAAAAAAGTAGTTAATTAGTTAATTAAACCAGCCTTGACAGAACTAAATTTTTTCATAAATTTACAATCTCTAAAATTGCTAAAATTATAATAATATTCGAAATAATAATGATATTTTTAAATAAGTAAATAATTATATAGGTAATATTTTAGTTATATTGTGACATATCACCTACTATGTTACCTATTATGATTAGTTTGTTCATGTGTTATATTTTTTTAATAATTTTTCAATATTTTTCATTCTTTTTGAAACAGTTTATAAACTATATAAGTAATATACTGTTAATAGTTTCACAGTACAAAGTATATCACTACTCATCAATCCTTACATTTTATTCAATTTTTTTATACAATAATTAAAATCATTACCTACATTATAAATTTTAATATATTTCACAAAATATGTTAAGCATTTATAAATATTTGTTTAATCGAGTATAAGGTTAAAAATAAAAATTCATTTTGAAAGTGTTAACATAAATGTACTACATCAAATAATTAAAAATGTAAATGTTTTATACGTCTATTTATTTTTATTACGTGCTTTCATTGCTAACAAAAAATATATATATGTATATATTCCATTTTAATGATCGTAGCTTTTGAAAGTCTTATAATATAAGTATGATCATTGTTGCACACCCGAAGTCATTCATTCATTCTGATATTGTTTCAATGACAATAGTGCTATTTTTTCAAATTGAAACAAAAACAGAAAATAAAAATTAACAAGTACAAAATAATGATGTGTTGTCATTAAAAAAAAAATGTTTCTCGAACAGTGTTATATAATTATTATATAAAATAGGTATTTTGCCTAAACGATTAAAATAATTGAATATATTATGTAATATGTAATTAGTTAATAATAGTGATGTATTGATATTTACCGTGGTTTTAGAGGCATGTAAGCTTAACTAGGTATTAATTTAATTTCAAAACAAAATGGTACTTATACAATATAAAATAATACAATGAATATTAAAAACATGTTACATAATCTAGTTAATTAAAACAATAATAACATTTTTTTTTTTTTTATATATAAAATTCTAACAATAAATTATGAGTAAGCTAATAAACTTGGTATATAAGAATACTTTAATAATAATAATAAAAAAACAAAATTGTTATTATATTATTTAGTTCTTAAGTTGAATATTTCAATATTTAAGAGTTAAGACTGATATTTTATGTAAAATATTAATAAAAAAAAAAAATTATACATATAGATTAGGTACGATAATTATACAGTATTTACAAATAAAATATTTTATTTTATTTGACACTAAACAATAATTGTTTATAATTATGTTATTTGTATTTTGTTTGTTTAGAAAAAAAGAACGACCAATCGTCAATGTAAATATTGCAGAAAAACAGTAAAATCGAAAATTCAAAGATACAATAGGTAATTAACTATATTATATAAATAATATAAATATAAAAATAATATAGATATTATTTTAATTTTAAATTGAATATATTATAGTTTTAAATGACAAAGTTTATATCAAAATCTAATATCAAAATTTTATATTGAAAAATTGCGGGACTTATTGAGGAAAACAAAACAAATTTAATAATATAAAAAAAGTATATATATATTACATATATTAAATAGTCAAATGCTGTAAATCAAAACTACATATTATGTAAATTAACAGATTAAATAAAATAATTGTTTTTAAGTCGAATCAATTGCCCATATGCACATAATATTATTTTTAAAATTTATATATTCTCTCAAAAATTCAATAAAATTACATCTTTATAATAAACGCTTCATCACATATCGACAACTAATGGTATTGATTATGTTTCCACAAAGTAAACGACTGGAGACTATCAAATTCATAATTAATTTTAATAATACATAGTTATTGTTTGGATGATTGGACAGAATAAAACACTCGAAATAACATCATTGCGCTATCTACGGACAGTTGTAATATATTGTGTGACAGTTATATTGTTATAGTTCGTGGAACTGTGTTTGGTTTAAATACACACGTGGAAACAAATACGTCAAAGTGTAAAATTGACCATAGGAAACTAATAGGGACTTAGGAGTAAGCAATACGCTAAAATAGGCATTTGAATTTGATTAACATAACAACAGATATGTTAAACGACAATTAATTAAAATTGATACTGATGTTAAAAAACATATAAAAAAATTATACTATTTTTCCATAATTTGGTAAAGTAAAAAATTAAGTATTATCTTATAGATGAGTGGCACTGATTTGTAATCATGTCTTCAGATCACCCATCGAAAAACGATTTTTTTGTTAACGTAAAATAAGCGTGATGAACCATTATTTATCACAATAGTCCAATACATTATGTTCAACAATTCAAAAAACAATATAATAGGTCGTATACAAACGAAAAATGTTTCGAAATAAAATCTCATCGTGTGCGCCATCGAATACTAATATCAGTGATCCATAATCGGGGTACAGGCACCGGGTCGCGAAGAGATTAACAAGTAGGCCAACTACCAAATACAATTCGTACATGTACTTCGAATTTGTAAGACTGTCCTCACGCTTAATTTTTGTGAATTTGTTTTATTAATAAACGATGACGGCTGGGAGGAAGTAATGGACAATATATTGTCAATAAGTAGTTTTTGTAATACGTTTATGTCACTGTATGTAGTTTATTCTGATCGTTATTTGTAGACGTCTATATAATTTTAACGAAATCTTCTCACTTAGAGAGATATGATTTATAAATTTATTTAAAAATAATAATAATTTTATTACATAACATAAGTTTTTCCTTGATAGTTAAATGAAACATAATTTTGTATATTAATCTACAAAATATTTTGTTTGCATACCTATTCGTTAGGTGGAAATTAATTTTAGCATGTAGATCATTGTTTGTTGGTTTTTTTTTTCTGGAACTTGTAAATACTATACACTTAAATATTCGATGCGATTCTAATGCAAAATTCTCGTGAGAAATTCAACAAACTTCTCAAACAAAGTTCACGGTAATGTTTCGAATACTAACCATTTAATTGAGGATTTACGTGGTCCATTCAAGAAGAACAAAGGAATTAATTTGGTTATGCGTGTACTGTACACGTAAATTCAATTTCTCGTATACATGACAAACATCGCGGTTTAATTGAATATTGAATTTTTATTTTGTGTGCACAGATCACGTAGTATTTTTTGTTCTCTCTAATAATATTAATATTCGAGAAACTATTAAAAAACGATTTATTTTTGATTTTTCCTGGATAAAATTAAAATTAAATTAAATTTTAAAAATAACTAAGTATAATCTTTTATTATTATTATTGTTACAAAAAAAAGAAAATCACAATTTATTTACAATCTTTTACAATTCTTTGTATGTATGTATGTATATATATATATACGAATTTCCTGATTATAAATAGCGAATTCAATTAACAATTAATCATGTTTATAGTTCATAAAATATCTTTTGTACGTTTTCCAATAGTGTTATGCTAATATAATAATTATTAGATTAACTTGAATTTTTTATAAGTACTGTAACTTTATGAGATAGATATATCGACATTCATATTTAAGATAATTTTTTGTTTTATATAATGTCCGAAGACACTTTTACTAAAATTTAATTACCTACGCATTTTATCGTGAAAAATGAAACAACTTTTATCATATTACGCAAAATTAATTTGTAAAACTGATTAACATTTAAAAAGTCAATGAGCCCATTTTTTACCTCAAACATAAAAAATATTTTTTGTACGGAATATAAAGAAAATAAATTCAACAACGCCCATTATACAGTAGGTAACTACAGGAGTAAAGCTTGTTATCTATATAGGATTTGTTATTTAAATTATAATGATTACAAACAAATTACAATAATTATTAAAACTTTTTAATTAACAAAATATTATGATAAATATAAGATCAGCTCCACGTCTAAAATCGTAATATTTTGTAATTAGTTTAAGGTATAAATATAAATTTAAATATTACCTAGGTAGATAATAATTTAATAAACATTTTAAATACAAACTTTCCCATTAAATGCATTTTATACAGATTATCCAATTTTCATTTATTAAACTTATTAAAATTATTATTAATTGATTATTATATATATCATCTACAATGTGGGCATAATAATTTTCGATTAATTATTAATTATAAAAATAATATATACTAATATTAAAACTAAACATTTTAAATGATGTAACTTTTAAAATGTTTTTATCGATTTTTTTATGATTCATGCAACTTTTGGATTGGCCAAAAGAACTTATAATAAGAAAACTGTATTGTATTTAAGGAAAATTAGTTTTGTTTCATTAAATATACGATTATAGGTGTCTTTTCTACAACATACCTATAAAATGCAATATTTTTTTTATAATATGTTTTGTGAAGGTTTTTTGATGAGAAAACGAATATAACGCACAAATAAAGGAACACTAACTACTATAGATTGTATTTTTATATATTATTAATATACATTACTAGGTTATCTTATATTTTTGTATTGATTTTTACCGGAAAACTCCTGTAAAAATGTATTCAACGTTAACTGAACGGTAGGTAGAATTATATAGATATTTATTAGCATGCGTGTGGAATAAGGAAAATGGATGGCAGTTGGTTAGGGAATAAGACGACTTAAATTTAGCGTTTATACCGAAAACACGAAAGTTCCACGAACTTACGTATACCGTCGTGGTTTTAAATTTGTATATCAAAAATTGTGAGATCACTTATCACTTGAACGTTTCGAGTTTACCTTTTAAGTATATTAAAAGCGTATAATATTAAACATTTAAAATTGTATTTAATGTAAACATAAAACAATATGTGTAACATGATTGAAATTTTCCCGTTGATACATTTAGACAGACGTTTAATGTACAATATTTTCCAGTTTTCAAGGTAACAATGTTGAAGACATATTATGTTATAATTTGCGCGATGCTTTGAGATAAAAATTTACTTGAAATTCAATAAAAAATCATTTTGTTTTATTGTATTTCAATTTTCGTAATAATTATGGAAATTTCAATTTTCTGTTAAAAAATATCTGAAGTATCTACAGTAAACGTTGTGAAAGAACAAAAATTTTTTCTGTGTGGAATGTAGAAAGACAATATATCGCTGTCATTGCTGAAACAGGAACGCGTATATTATATTATTATACTATTATTTTCCAACGTTTACACACCATATACATTATACGCATTTGAATTATGTAAATATTTACAAGGTATAAGATATTTTTATACGGAGACTATACACTCTAAAAAGTAATAAGTGCAGACTTGGGGTTACTGCCGGAGAGTGAAAAGCTAAGCGGTTTATTCGCACAACAATGATTTTCGCGATGACACACGCACGCGATATGAGTACATATTGTTTATTATTTACATTATACATATCGATGCGAAATGTTTGTAAAAGCTTTCGTATCGAGTGATATAAAATCTTACGTTCAGTTATAATATGTACGATAATAACAATATAATGTTATTATGAGACTGGATCGATTTACCTTATATTATAATATTATTTATGAACATTCATAGCAGCCTATACAGGCGTTCCTAAACTTCGGTAGATCGCACAAAATAAAATCTGAACTTGTAAAGGTGAATCGATATGATCCATTTTTCATTTTTACGAAAAAGACGTTATGATAGTTAAGTCTGTCCAGCAATGAATTAAAAATTAATGTTATTTAATTTGGATTACGATCATTGGATGAGTATTTATTTCTAGCGAGTTATTTTTATTTTAGCATTTTTTTCGGTCGATCGGAGTCACATTTTTATCTGAATTAAGTAATAATAATTATTGTAAATTTGGTGCTTTCATAAGATAATAACTAAGAAGCAATATAGATTTCAATCTGTTTAAACTTTAAAATTAACGTAATATTATAAAAGCGTTGAGAACCCCTAAGCAATTCTATATGTCTATAATATTCCACATTACTCTACATTTACAAAATTATGCGAAGAAAAACATTATATTTAAGATCGTCATTTATACTAATATTATCGTTATCGACGTCGATCATTTAGAAATTTATACATTTTATTTAATAGATTATTTTTTCATTTGTTTCATGAAATGTTTTAGAAATAAAATATTTTATGTTTAAAATTGTATTTACTTGTTTCTTTAAAAAACAAACTTTTAAATGTTTCAGGTGTTTGGATTTGTTGAATGTATTTATATTATTTAGTTAAACTAGTTATGTTGTGTAACTCAGCTATGTGCAAACTTTTTTAGTGAAGTAGTGGAAACGTATTAACGATTCATATACAAGTTAGTCATTTTTTTAATTCACAAGTTGGTTGAATTTATAAAAAAATGTAGTGAATTGAGGTAGAAGTAATAGTAATTTAAGTAATAAGTAAACATACCTAATTTAATACAATATGGATGAGTGAAAATCAGGGCTTTGCATGCGACTTAACCCGAACCCGTAACACCACTAAAACCCCTTAAAATTCAAACATCCGAAACCTTTATTAACCGAAATGTAATTTATTTGAAAAACTAGAATTAACCCATAACCCGAATAAAAAATTCTGATTAATCCAAAACCCGAGTACTTTTTTCAAATTAAAAATTATTCTGATACGTTATTTTGTATGTATTTTATACGCTGACTGAAAATTTTGTACTAGTTTCAGTAGCATAATTTTAAGTTAATGAAGAGGCAAAAATATCCAAGTTAGACAATTGCTTTAATACTTTATGTGTTTTTTATGCACTCGTATTAACCAATATTAACCCGAATAATAATGGTTATGAGATATGATATGCATATGATATGAGATATGTCTTATAACATTATATATATTGGTGTCTTAACACCCAAATATCATCAACACCCGAAACCCATAACCCAAAAAAATAATTCGAATGCAAAGCCCTGTTGAATATATATATCAAATTAATATCTCAAACAACAGTATTACTAACGTTTCAATTCTGTATAATATGAAATGAACAAAATACATATTTTGTGCGTTGTAGAGAAAACGATACTCGAAATAGATACTAATAATAAAACTGTAATATTAAAAGAAGTATAATAATAGTCAAATATTACAATGAAAAAGACACGTGACGAAACAACTTTAAGACATTAATCGATTCACTCAGTAGTTTAATATGCGTAAAAAAAATACTGTAAATCCGTCAGACGTAGTCTAAACTCATTAAAAAAAGAACCTTTTGGAGCTCGCGATAAAGGAAAATTAATGTGTTTTACACGGAATCTGTCCATGAACGGACGTGCGATAATGGAATATTAGGTACAAAGCCGATCACGAAACCGCAAAAGGTAAAATTAAAAAGAGAATAATCATCTTTTACACAACAATATTAATTATTAATTTATTATATGGATACCAAATGAGAACACATTATCGGATGATTGCCATATAGAAAATCAGCGAATAAATCTTATACATAAAACCAATAATTTAACAAGCTTAGATTTAAATGTTATACAGAAGAAATTTATTGTGAACGTCGAAAAATCAATTTATTTGTATTCATTTATTAGTTCAAAAAAAAAAAAAAATTGTATAACGTTTTTAGATTACTTGGTATATTTAAAAAAAATACATAAAATAAATAAAACGAATACAAAACCTAAATGCGAGATAAATATTTCGTTATAATTGACAAATATTTAACGTTTCTTCATTTTATTTGTCTGTCTGTATTCTGCAATAGAAGTTAAAACTAATTTAAAAAAATCAAAGGTAGATATTTATGAAATGTAAATATTAGATTATGGTAGATTGCCATCATTGATAGAGTAAACTCTTCTACGTAATAATTACGAAAATACGATGCAATTTATTTTTAAATGGAAATTATATAAATAAGTCTAAATAAAATTGTACATGAATCCATAATGTTCAAAAGTTATTTTAATGTTTTGACCTTCTAACAAAAACACTAAAAGCTATCAATATTTTTAATGAACACACTATGAATCGGTGCGTATCACCCGGTAAGTGGTGACCATTTTGTTGTTCAATTTGTTACCTATTTGTTGTACAACATAATGTGATATATATATATATATATATTTGTATTAAATGCAGTTCGTAGAATAACATCAATATTTTTGTTATTTTAAAATTACAATTTTATACCAAATAATATGGGTCAAATGTATTTAAATGAATAATTTATTGTTTATTTTATTTGTATTTCTAATATATATATTTCGTATGACAATTAGAACAACAATTTCAAACAAGTAAATATTAACAGCAAGGTAAAAAAATATTGAATAAAATAAAATATAAATAAAAATAAATATAAAGAATTTAGTGAGACAAATGGTAACTTTTATAGCTGGGAGATATATGAGACTATAGTTTAATGTCCAGATTTCGTATCCAATCGACTACGTCTCTATTAGCTGTACCTAATTATATAATAATACAAAATATATTTTAAAATACTTGCGTGAAGTTGGACTCCATATTGTACGATCAATACCAAACTTTTATTAGTTGTTCCTCTTTATTCTAATATAACGTATGTGCAATAGCTATTTGGTTGCAAATAGTTGTAAATTAACTGTAAAATATTGGAAAATGTTTGGTGACAATTGGACTATGTGGAGGAGACAGCATTATTATGTGGAACCATCTTAAATATATATCTGTTTATAATCGTTATATTATTTTATATTTTTTTCGTTTTTAATCTTTATATTTTCATTAAAAACTTGAAATAACACTTCTTTGAATTACAACCATCAACCAATCAATTATGTTGCTGACAAATGTTATTCAAACTGGCTAACGGACCAATTAAAAATATAATTATAATCATTAGTAAATATATCTAATGGTTATTAAGTACGTAACTGTAGTGGCTTTGTAACGTTAATCACCTGACATTTTCACATTTAGAAGGAATGCATTTGATTCCACTTTCGACCTTATTAATATAACGTTGCATATACGGGTTTAATAATCATGACCTCTTAAAGTAATAGCAGGTACATTTAAAAATGCCGAGTTTAATATGTTTTTTAATTTCTTTCATTTTCAGTATTGAGTTTCAATTTACAATGATTAATTTAATAAGAGGTCCGTTCCTAATAAAAAAGACATGATGGTGGGGGAGTAAGTTTTTATAGATGTAACGAATTTAAATGATAAATACACCTATAATAGGTATTCAATATACATTATACATATATTAAAAAACCAATATATTTTTAGGCAACTTTTCTAGTTCAAAAGGACATTTTTTTTGTGACTTTTTGATCTAAGTACAATATGTATAATTTAAACACTTCCGTATAATAATTGCCGTAAATAATTATTTTTGAGTTACTTAATGCTTTTTAAATTTTCATATTTGAAAGAATTTACTTAGATAAGTAATTTTTGTATGTTAATATTATTCAATGTCATCGTAGCTTATTGGACTATTGTGTTATTTTGTAGTTGATAGTTTCTGATTTAAATTTGTTTTTTCAAATGTTTTCAATTGTTCTATTTGATTTTGAATATATGTGTTGCGTATGTTTGGTATTAGTAACTTTGCTCTGCAAATCAGAAATTAACTACGATTTGTTATACAAAACTACCTCACTATAACTTCGAAACTAGGTAATTCCGTCAAATTCTGAACGCATAATAATTTGTTATAAAGGAAGTAATTACAAAAAATCCAAAAAAAATGTTTCCAGTCAACTAGAAAATATATTTCAAAATATTAAGAGGACGCCCATATGTTTGTTGTAATTGTCTTACATACGTATAAAAGTATAAGATAGAAAATCTACGTATAGCTGTTTTAGTAAGTACACAGACTACAGTTTATATTAAAATAATTTTAAGTTACGAGTAGTTTAATAACTCAATTATAAATTGTTTAAAAATATATATATATATAAATGATGAGTTCAGTAATTATAAATTAGGTATAAATGAACTGTACTAAAACTGCGCTAAGCTAAACTAGCTTTTCCATCTTATATTTTCTTCGTATGTAAGAGTAAGACATACAATAAGCGTGTGGGTAACATTCTTTGAAATAAGAATTAATAAATAAACATAAATAATATTACAATTTTTGTTTTTGTTATTGCCATTTGACCCTATAAATGTAACAACTTAAGTTTCATAATATATTTTATATTATAAAGTCAATGGATAAAATATGATAATTTTACGTAAAATAAAATATATAGTCTAATTTATATAAATAGAAATGTATTTGTCTTATTTATGTGAAATTTTCGCAATTTTATTAGTGAGTTTAT
>CM023357.1:27666868-27751784 GCA_013282895.1 Eriosoma lanigerum
TTTATAATATAATCTTATTTAGATATAATAAAAATTGGACAATAAAAATGAATTTATTATTATTGATTTTTTAAACATGTATTAAATTACCGACTTTAGGATTCATTATTTAAATTTACAGATTTTCAACTACCCAAATTCACACCAGTGGTGGTTGAGACACCCCTCCCTCCTTAATTTAAATGGCCCTTTAACTCAATATAAATTATTAGTTTATTTAAATTATTGTTTAGAATAAAAAAAGGATTTTATATGGTGGTTAAGTATCTGGCAAGATATCATTATATACAAATTTACTTAAAATTATAGATATAAAAATATATATCAGGTTTTTAAATTTTATATTATTTTTTTGATTTATGTGTGTTTTTTTTTTACCTTTCGAGGATATTAAAAATAAAAGTAAAATGGTTTTAAAATAGTTGTGTACATTTTATTCGTATTTTCCTTTTGTGTTTACCAACCAGTTGACTCAAAACATCACAGGCGGTAAAGTCATATTTCTCTTCTTTTTTTATTCTCTGAATTTTTTTATTACAATTAAACAGTCAATGTAATTATTAGCTTAATCAACGTTATTAACAATAGTAACTGTGAAGTAAAATATCGATGGATTGAATATTATTATTAAATTGACAGAAGAGTTTTAATAATTAATTTCGTAGAACGTGTTTTATTACTGTTATTTCTTATTAATTTTACTTTATTTAGATTTTAGATATAATAAATACTAAATTGAGTTACTAATACTTTTATACTAATCTCGTATATATTAAATACAACGTCAATCATAAAATTATGATGATTTAAATTTGTTTTTAGTATAGATACTAAAGTCTAATAATGTTAGATTTCAAATAATATAAAAGACTACATATTAATTAAGTTTAATAATTTATATAATATATATAATATTATAATATTATATTATGATAATATGAATATTATGGAGCATAAGTATATTCGTATAATAAATATTGAATTTGCAAGAACGCTCTGCAAGTTAAAATTGTGTTTAAGGAGACACATTATTGTTTCATTTGAACATGGGAAGGATGTGTACCAATTATCTATATTCCACTCTAGCTCTAAAGTCTAAAGTGACGATATAATGTTAAAGAATATTAATGTTAATAATGTTTAAAGTTAAAGAATAAATACAATGCTACCTTTGTGCAATAAAGATACAAAATCAATTCACTTTGGTGAATATGTGTTGGCGTTGAAAAGAAATATTAAACTATGAGTGTACTTTAAACAAAAAGCCAGTTACTTTTTCGTCTAAACACGAAAACATTTTGGAGGAACTATTTTTAAAACTGAGATTACTAACAATAGTGCGAATAGTATACCTATGTATTATTATTAATTTATATACTAATATATGATATACGAATTAAATTTTTATTTCATATGCGTTTATACAAAAAAAACCTAACATAAATGTATAATAATAAAAAAGACTTGCAACATTTCGATTTATTTATGAGTATAATTTCTTTTCACATGCACGAATTAAAAGGTTTTTGATGCCTACCTTTCACCTTGCGAAATATTAAAAACTATTTTGCGTTTGGGACGAAAATATTTAATGATAAAACCAAAACCTATACAATCATTGTTGAAGTTTTACAAAAAATAAATTAACGCTCGTATCTTTAAACAAACTTAATACTTAACATGTATTTATATTATAATGGGATTAGCTGTTAGACCACGCGTTTACGTAAGAGGATAATCGATACATGTCATTCAATGATCATTTGGCAATTGGTTCGACGACACAAAATACAACTCGTAATCTAAGTATACACTTTTCTGACTGATAACTACTGTTACAGTATCCGATAATCAAACAGAATGATCAAAAAATTGAGTAACAAAAATAATAGAAACAACATTGAGAACGTTTGACGTACCAATTCTTCATCATTTCACAACCAATTCGTCATTGACTATTACACAAAAAAAGAGCAAAAGTGATATTTTTTAAAGGTTTTAACTGGACAAATTAAAACACTTTTTGTTGCGATTTAAATTTATACATTTAATGTCCATACATATTTTTTCCTTTCGAAGATTTTGTACTTTTTATCAAGTCTTTATGATAGATCGTTTAGGTATGTGACAAAAATATAATTTCAGCAGTTTTTAGTTTAAAGGTTTAAATAATAATTTGAATAAAATAATTTTTTTCCAATTAGCCTCAATTTTTAGTAGTTTCTTAAGAAAAAGTTTGTTTAAGCAACAAAATAACTTATAAAGTAATATGTTACTTAAGTGTTTTTAAATTAATGACGTTTATTTTCCGGAAATTCTAGTTTTGGTCTACCTAACTTATGTTAACTCGTTATTATTTACTTTAAATTATGACATGACTAAGAAAATAAAATCTCTTTATTTTAAAATGTTTTACTTGAACATAAAATTAAAAATATAAATTTTAATTGAAACCATTTTAAAATTGAAATTAAATTTTAAAATTAAATTTTAAATTATAGAAAATCTAAGTTCATTATCTCAAATACTCTTTATTTAAAATTTTTTTAAAAAATCAACAATTTCAAACTAAATAAATATTATTTTTATGTATACTATACATTTTCTACAATATGAAATAGATAAAAAGTTATTAAAAAAAACATCATAAATATTGATATAATCTATATTAACATTACAACAATAATAATTTAAAAAGAATAGAATTTATAACATTGTGTTTTTGTTTTTAATATGAATACAACTTAACAGAATTATCGGGTGTTGTTCCAGAACTTCATTATTATTTTTTTTTATTAATTTTTCAGTTTAGATATTTATCAATTTAAACAGTATAATAGTATAATTATTATGATAATAAAATATTTTTTAATTATAATGGCACTCGAACAATATGCCGTACGTCAATAGTTTAAGTTAAAGGTAATAATAATATTATTTACACAAATATATAAGTGACTTTTGTTTTTAAACATTACATCATAAATTATAGAAGTTATTTATATTGTATTATTATTATATTATCATATTGGTTACTAGCAAACGGCATATTTCGTCTTAGAAGTATGTTTTCGTCGTACACGAAACTCCTTTTATGGAGGAACAATTTTTAAATTAATAATTTATTCAAAATTAATTTGAAAGAGTCTTATCCGCCTTTGTTGTGATCTAGTGGTCTACATGTGACACCTTTTGGCGGCAAATCGATTTATCGGATAAAATTGCATTATTTTTGAATATTAGAATATTACTTCTCTATTAGCGACAACAAGCATTCTAAACCCACGCCCCCTCGTTTGAAAATCCGGGATTAAAAAATGTTGCACTTAGGACTTATATGGGTTAAGGAGTTGTGCAAATTATTGAATTTGTTTATTATTATTGAATTATTGAATCTGTCCTTGATCCGAAAAATACTATTATTATGACACCAGAACGTAGTGAATCGGTGGCGAGTTGTTGATCAAGTTTCATTACCTGCGAGTGGAAGTAATTTTTTACTAATTTAAATATATAATTAATAACGATATTAAATATTTATAATAATAATTATTATTATTGTTATTGGTTGTAATTTGTGAGGTTGTGATTTTTTATTACTCACCGAATCAGGAGGTTTTCCTAATTCCACCTCAAGCCAAGACTCGAAAGCCGGAGCTCAAATGATTTTTTGTTATACTAGAATGTTTTATGTTATAATAATATTATGTTTATTTAACGTATTAACACCAATCTCCTTATCGTCCCTGCACCGTTATCAAGATTATAGCTCGAACTTACGAACTTCTTCTTAGCTCATAATTTTAAATGTTTCCTTGGTCGCAAACGATGACGTGAGAAACTTGTCTGTACATTGAATTTGGTCTGGGAAACGAGAAATCAACCGTACCGTCATCGAATCCAACCGAATTGAGTGCAAGTGATGGTATCGCACATTTTTAATTATTATATAAATATTATATCGATTTAGATCGCGGACGATTGCGGTCAATATTTTATTCCTTTCAAAATTTATGATGTTACAAACTGTTTGACTATTTATATCATAATTATAATATAGTCGTAATTTACCATCATGTTACAAACGTATTATGTATAATATGACAAACAATAATAATAATTACAATAACAATAATCTATTTTCTTTTAGGTGACAAATTTATAGTTTATCATCTCGTATTTTCGTTATCAATTCCGCCTTCTCTTTAGTCTATAGCTTTTTAATACATTATTTTACTTTAAACGTTTACAATTATTATTATTTAACCATTTGTTAAACAAAATTAAAGTTATTTGATTCTGAGTGAAACGAGTATTGTATTGGGTTTACAATGTAATGTGCTTTTATTTGGAGGTTTGTAAACACTTTTTCGAGCAGAAATAATGGTCCAATTACCACAAATGGGATGTTCATTCGGTACAGTTGGTATTTTAATCATGTCATTTTTCAAACTCCTCAATAGTTTTCTAATGCGCTGGAAAAAACTACTAAAATATGACGGAAAAACTGAAAAAATTACGGAAACTAGTTTTAACGAAATCGATTTTTATTATTTTGGATAACTAGCAAAATATAAAACGTAAAGATTTGAAAATTGTATTCAGTATTTACATATGTAGTAAAATTTTAAAACAGTTAGTTTGATTTAATGTCTCAATATATAACATTCAAATTGTCTTAAAATTAATTTTTTTCTAAATAATCAATAAAATTTGCAAATTTTAGTTGGAATGCTTGAAAGTTTTATGGAAGTATAAACATAACTATTAAACCTAGAAACAAATAATTTTGTAAATCGGCATTCGAATTTTTCAAATGTCATAGGCTTTTAAACTTGGAAATTTTAGTCAAATTTAATAATCTGTTTTTTTTTCTATTATTTTGTTATTATTTATAACGTATAAATATTTTTATTATAAGTACACCAAGCTGAAAATTTCTGCTCAGTGTTTTATTACATACTTTTCCATATATATTTAATAAATTGTGACAATCGGTAGGTACAATATTTATTTTTAAAACGCCTCCAAAGTTTAATATATTACAAAAAAGTATGTTATTTGCATTTCTAAACATATGAAAACACATTTTTTAGTAGTAAAAGTAATCTGATTACAAAAAATACAATTTGTTTTCGATTGGTAGAGAATTGGATCTAATGGGTACTTATCTTATTTTGAAATTTTCAGTGGTTTTCTAAAGCAACAGAAAACCCCTTAAAAACGATGGAAGACAAACAAATTATATACTATATACCTATATAGGTATATAGGTCACCTAACTATAATAGAGCTACAATTTTTATTAAAAAAATATGAATTTATATTATTAATTAACAATTTTATTCTGTATATTATACATCTGAATGATTTTCACTCAAAATGTTTTTTTTCAAATTCAATATTATTGCTTTCAAGTTTTAATTATAATATAAGACAATATCCTTCCACTACTAATCTCTCCAAGAACCGAAGTGATAAATAAGAAACATACAGAATCAGTTAATGTTTAAATTTTTAGTTTTGTTTAAAACTGAAGATTTTTTTGACATTAAAATGAACATCATCATATGAAATTTCGATATTATATTATAATAGTATACTTTACCACTAACATAATATCGATGAACAATAACGTAGAGATAAGTAATAATTTACAAATATTCATGCAAAAAAGAATCCAACTAAGGAATTTGGAAGTTTTCGATTATTGTTTCACTCCATCTACTGCTTATGGACGTCAATTTTAACAGATTGTCTAACGAACATTTACTTCTTATAATTTCTCTATCTCCATGGGAAATACATTTTTCAATTATATATTTATTTATTATTTTTAAATAAATATTTCTAGGTACTCAGCCTAACCTAACTGTAGAAGTTATATTAAAAATACAAAATTAATTATCATTTATATTAAAAAATAATAAATATTTCAAAATAACCAATAATAAGAGTTGAATGATCTGTATATTTTGATAAATAAATATATGACTTTGGTCAATATTGTTTTAGAGATATTTAGAGATATTTGTTTAACTTATCGAAAAATGATTATTTATTGCCGTTACTTCATTATTACCGCGTTTTAATTATATCATTCATTACCTATTCACACTTTTGTGTTCAAGAATAACATACTAAGGTATATAAACAAAATATTTAAAAATCTATAAAAATTATGAATTTAACACATCATATTATTAGCAATTGTATCTTTTTAAATGGGTTATCTTGAAGTCTTAAATTAATTAGAAATAAAAACTTTAGTTTTTAGTTTTTAATTAAAAATGTTTTTTTTTTTTTTGTTGTAATTTCAAAATAACTTGGTATAAAAAAAAAAACAAGAGTTAAAAATATTTATTTAGTTAAGATTTATTTAAAAGAGTACAAATTCTCATGGGACACCTTATTGTATAAATTTATACACTCACATACAAGTCGAAGCGATCGAAAACAATTTAAACGCAATGGATGTGTTATCGGATAAAACACGTATAAGTTAGGATAGAAATCCCACAATTCGCGATGTTAAATGTTCAATTGGTTTTAACATTGATGGATGTAACAATATAATAGAAGCCGTCAGAATAACGATTCTTTTCCCCTCTTTGGACCCTAAAATGAAATTAACCAGTTGTTACAAGTTTTCAGTTTATAGCTATAATTAATTTTAATGAATAATCAACAAAATATGTCAATAAATTAAATATTAAAATAATTTATATCTCATTAGAAAAAAAAAACAACAACAAGAATAATATTACAAAAAAAAAAATTTTCTAACGTATCATAAAATGTATTGCCAAATTTTTAATTTATTTACTACGATTATCAGAACTATATTGTAATATTATTTTATTGTTTCAGAGTTTCATACAGGTAATTCAGAACACATTGAATCATTCATGCATTATATTATTATTATCAACTGTATTATAATATTTTTTTTCTGGTTTTAAATAAATAAACGGTTGACAGATTAAAAATTGAATATTTTTAAATTTATATATAAATGATATTTAATGTAACCTAATGATATATGGATTATAACCGATCAATAAATTACTTTTAACTATTACAATTTTAAAACATGTATTCATTAAAATATATTGTTTTCATGTGTGGTTTGGTTTTACAATAATCTAACTTAAGCCAGCTTTTTATCTATATTGGCGTTATTTTTGTTTTGATTTATCCTTAAACAAGTTAATATAGAGATAAAAATATATTAAACTTGAAATAATAAAATACAATAGATTATTCATAAGTTATAATTAATCGTTTTGTCATATTTGAAAAAAATAACGTAACATAAAAATAAATTATGGATACACATAATTCGTTGTAATAATTTATTAAGCGAATACTATCATCTGTTTTTTTTATCATCTGTTCATACAATATTGCTATCGATTCTATATCAGTATATGATTTAAGTAATTCGTACAACGTTAAACGAATAAATATAATAATATACTCCATAAAACAAATATTATTTCAATATTTTTAATAGATGTACTCATTGGTGCGAGTCAATGGTGAATAGACTCGAATTACATTCGTCAAAAACTGAATTATTTTTTTATATACCTATTAACTGTACCACATGGTAGTCTGGAAACTAATTTTAGGAAGGTTTTTGAGTTTATCAATATTTTTATTAGTTATATTTGCACATTTTCAGAACACGAGAAAGTTGTTTTAATAATATAGAGAACGACGAAAACGTCAGTTATTTTTAGATATAATTTAAATTTAAACATTTCGTACTAAAGAAATTATTTAAAAATAAACATTATGTGGTTAGTGATTACATATCCTGATATGGTTTTAAACATGTTTTGTGGAAAATCATGTCTCGAAAATCCCGTTCTGCGGTCTTCGTATATAACGATGAATCGGCTAAAGAATACAATATTTTAATAATAAGTAAATACATATTAATATGTAAATTTAAATTAAAATCGTATAATTTCAATTCTAAATTTCCTTCCTACAATAATTATATTATTTTGATTAACAAGGTAATAATTAATAATTTTTTTTTTAAAAATCGGTATTGGTGTTTTTTTTTATTTTTAATATTACCATAATTTTATGAAGAGTTGGTCGAACAGTCCACTGGTATTCCTTAACTTTCGATTGAAAAATATAATTTTTAACTTTATGGAATAAAAATTCAAATTATTTCTTTCTCTAAATATTACAAGTTATTTCAAGCACTTAGTATATTGTCAAATAATATATAATAATATGTATACAAATTGTCTCTGGAATATCTGACAAATGTTATTACTTTGGGTCGTACGTTTTCCAAATTAAAATATAATTTTTTAGTTATTATTATCTTCTATAATTTTGTCCGATTTTTCAAAGACATCTTGTTATATAAAACTATAAACTGTAATGAATGGTGGCACCAGTGTTTGCAGATTTATATTTGTTGAAAATCCTACGTGAGGCAAAGAATTTAACAACATAATATACAATCGTAAATAAAGAAAATCTCAAAATGCGGCAGTGTCATTTTCGGTAACGTTTTGTACCATATTCGATCATTATATACAAACGGACAGTATGACAAAAAAAAATAATAATAATAATAATAAAAACGGCTCTGGCTAAAGGAAGGAACGGTAAAAATGTTAGTAAAAATATATTTGTTTTCTGTTCTTAGGTAAAACGATGCGCAAAAAAATAGAAACTATTCATGAACCTTTTTTACTTTTTTAAAAAAAAAAAGAATACGACCGTCGTCTGTTATAACTTTATATGATTTGGCATGTTACACATATTATAAAGTTATAAAGATGGTCTTACATTAAACTCGATATTTGATAACGAAGTTATATTGCTGTTATTTTTTTTTTTATATATAATAATCACTTAAATACATCTATGCAGTTTTATTTTAAGTAATAATGAGCTATCTATATTTTAAATATATTTCTTTACTATTTCATTATAGATTAAAAAGTCTCGGAGAATAAGACAACCTAAATTTTGTATCGTTCATTATTTAATTTAATTTATTCTACAGATTTAATGATACATTTTCGGAAGGTTAGTTAAAATAGTTAAAATAATAATGGTTTGACTTTTGGTATCCTAAGATAATCCCAAACATATATTTAAATATTTTAACGATAATAACCAATATATTATAAGAAGAATAGAAATATACCTATTGTGTTCTGTGAATGTTAATCAAATGAAAAATTTCAAATTAATTCATTAATAGTAAATACACGTGTAATGTATTTAATATACAATTTGAGTTTAGAGTTATTTTGTAACGTCTTTATGAATAATTTCTGATGTTTATTAACTCAAAGTTTATATCAAATTTATTTTAATTTATGTACTAACTGAAATAAAAAGAAGTATTGAAATTTTTTAAAACTTTTAAAAATAGTTTTAAAAATTGGTTTAAAACTCTTTCATACGAATAAACTAAAAATGTGTACTAGTAGCATAAAAAATAACCATTGTTAAGAAAATAAAAATAATAAGTTTTACATTTATTGGCAGTAACTTTATAGATTATATATTTTATTTCTTTGTAACAATATAAACGTTATAAAGATATTTATTAATGGTTTTAATTAATTTAAAACAATTGTGTATGTTATACAACTCATCATACATTATTTAAAATATTAAAAGAGTAATTGATATAAATATGTCGAATATGTCAATATGATTTGAAAAGTTTTTATCCAAAATATAATGCAAAAATAAAAACTATTCATGAAATTTAATGTTTACTTTCTTTGTAAAAAAAAAATACGACCGTCGCCTGTTATAATTTTATAAGATTCGGTGTATTGCACATATTATTATAATGTTATAAAAATCTTCCATTGAACTTGGCATTTTATAACGAATTTATTTTGCTGTTACTTTTTCTTAAATAGTAATCACCTAACTACAATTATGCCGTTTTATTTTAAGTAATGATCATCTATCTATTTTAAATATATTTATATTAACTATTTCATAATAAATTAAAAAGTTTAAAAATAACTGGTCTTGGAGATTAAGTCAACCTAAATTTGCATCATTCAGTATTCACATCGTTTCACATTGTTTATTTTTCAAATTTATTAACTTATTCAAATTTATTATTAAATTTTTGGTAGGCATATAAGTTAAAATAATAATGTTTTTGAATCCTAAGATAGTTCCAGACACATTTTATAAACATATATTTTAATACATTTTAAAAATAATAACCAAAAAATTACAGAAAACTACGCCATTTACGAAGCAATCATACTAGCTAATACAAGAAATTTAAACAACATCCTACTCCTTAGCGACTATCTCAGTGCTCTTCTGGCTCTTAAAAATCTTTACCCAACCAATGAAATCATCCAAAATAGCAAAACTAAGTTAAGTTTAACCAACAAACATCGACATAACCAGTAATGACATAAAAACCTCAATCATAAATCATATAAACATTATATGACAAAATTACTGGGACTATATTCCACTCATCAACAAACTTAAAAAAATTTAAATACTACTAAAGAAATGGACCATTCATTAACACTTCAAAGAAAACACGAAGTTACCATTGAAAAAATCAGAAAAGGACACTCCGTTCCAACGCATTCATTTCCAATCACTAAAGATTCACGTATCTTATGCAACAAATGCCAAGCTCCATTTTATTGAACATATAATTCTGGCATGTCCCCAATACAACAACATAAGAAACAATTTGAATACACCAAATGACTTTAAAGCAGCACATAATGAAGGAATAGCTCCAAAATTATAAATTTTTTCGACAAAATAAATTTGAATTCATAAATATATGTACATATAATAATTATAATCTACCAGGTAATAATATTATTTTAAACGTATATAGTAGTGTGTAAAATTTAAGAGTTAAATAAAAGCACCTAGCTGGGCGCTAATTGTAGTATATTGTAAAATTTAAGAAGAAAAATAAGGGGAAGAGAAAAGAAGGGGTATTTTACAAACTAATTACTAAAATATGATTGGTGTATAACAATTATGCACTTAACTCCTTCTGAGTGGATATAGTAGTCGTTGCCTATTAGAATTAACAAATCTGGATATTAAAGGTAAAGTTGATTTATTATATATTCAAAACGAAATAAATAATACTTTTGATTAATTTGCTGAGTATCGAAAAATACAAAATATCACAGTATGAATTTGATTTTGATTTTAAATTTTAGATTTGTTTTAAATTTAAGTTATAGTGTTATAAAATAAAAAATGTATAGTAAAATTATATAATAGTATAATTCAAATGACCAATTAACAGAGTAACAAGGTGAATGTTATTTTGAGACAGTGAGCTGGACTGGTCAAATTTATCCTTTTTATAAGGCTTTTTCTGACTCAAAGACCATTAATTATTTTAATTTCACATACTTCATATTTCATATCTCCAGTTTTATTTGTCTATAAATGTCATTTATATATAATAGGGTTCACATATTGTTACAAATATAATTCTGGATTTCTGATAGTCCTAGTGTTATAGTGTTGTAATCTGTAACCGTGATATTCCACGTTTATATATTATAATATGTTGAGTTTTTTATATACAATATTAATTTGGTAATATTCAGTTATTCTGAATATTACACGTATACTAATTTTTAAAGATATTAGCCTCAGTTATTGAAGTTATTGAAGACTATATAAAAAAATAATAATAATAATAATAATAATAATTAATAACCAATATAATATAAGTGTATATTAGAGAATATGTAAGAAGAAGTATTGTATTGAGTAAATGTTTATAAAATATATATTTTAAATAATTCAATGGAAGGCTGGATTTATTGTATATACCTATACAATATTTATAATATTAATATTTTTTTATATTTATTATTATTTTATATATATAGTAATTTTATTTATATATAATTATAGTAATAGATTTGTTTTTGTCAAATGAAAATATAGAATATTTTAATGATAAAATAAATATATTTTTTTATACAATTTTGTGTACCTACTTACTTTGTACTTGTATTGTTATAAAGAACCTTTTTATATATTATAAGTTGTAACATTGTTGTAAATTATTATATTATATATTACTGACATCAATTTTTTTGCATTGTGTTTTTTATTGGACATTTTTCTTGAAAGAACGCATTTCAACAATTGACAAATTTTACTTTTAAAACATAAAAAAAAATACAAAATTATAATATTACAAATAAAATATTAATATCCATAGCTTTCAAAAATAAAAAAAAATTGGCGAAATAATACGTTTATCTCTTCGTTCCCTTTTTATAATATTTTACAACAAAGACGTTATTCTAATTGATTTTCTATTGTAATAATTTATATGAAATTCGCATTAAATATTACAAAATACGTTCATACATTAACGTTATGATTAAACCATAACCATATCAATCAAAATTACATTAACCTGAATCCTTAATCTTTGCATATCAATCGATTGTAATATTATATTATTATCTATTCAAGATTATATCTATTTATAAATCATTAAGTATGTATTTTAAGGATTTTTTTTTTCCCCGAATTCGATCATATTAATAATTAATAACAAAACTTTATTCACTCATTTACTATTTACTTGTACAGTTTATATTAAGTATTTTTTTTCATATGAATTCTTAAGCATCAATTCTAAACTTCTTCACACGATTAATTCAATGTTTCGAATAGTTATATCTTATATTACTTTAAGATTTATTGGGTATATTATAAATATATTATAGCTATTCAATTTAATTATGTAATTTTTAACGATTTCGTATTAACAAATAATTATGTCTAATTGCGTTTTCATGTTTTATAATATGTTATTAATTACAATCGAATCGAATAATAATATTATGTTATTGGTATCTGCGAATAGAGAATCGATGTTACACAAAATCATCAGGATTATGATTTAAATACTACGTTAAGTTTTTTAGTTGACTTTTATCTATTTAATGGGATATTAAGAATTAAGATCTTCGTAATGAGAAATTATAAAAATAATTTTAACTTTCATTACTTAATGTTTTACATAACATAATTAATAATAATGAAATGTTTATCATTCTAGTGGTATTATTATATTATTTTCAAATTCCAACTATTGTCAGCGAAATGACGAACAAAAATAAAAAAGCTTAGTCCACACAAATATATTCTGACTTCTTAAAATAAAAATATGATAAACTGTAAATACTGATATTTATTTTCTGTGTGTATGCAACTGTAAAAATATACATCAGTAGAAGACAAATTTAACAACCTCACTCTGTATATATATATCACTATATATCATCAGTTTATCTACATTTTAGATATGCGAATTTCAAGATTTAGCATTATTTTGTTATATTTTATATTTTAATGCGAATATATATATAAATAGGTAAATGTTTTATTTGTCTTAAAAAAATTAGTTTAATATTTACATTCATGTTTTATATTTTTAAATAATTGTATCTATTATTTCTGTTATTGTAGTTATTGTATATAAATAAGTTCATTATTTAAGGTGCATGTATTTCCATATTGTAATTTTCATAATTTAAGATATTTTTTATTTTTGAAAATATTTATTATTATGTACTTATATTAGCTAAAATTAACAGCCAATAGATCTAATTCATCGAATAATTATAAAGGTTAAATGTATTTATATTTTTATATTAGCTTTTCATAAGAATACCTATTATACAATTTTTAATGTTTAGACAGAAAAACGGTCTACACATATTCACAATATTAATATTGAATTTAATAAGAAACCAAAATATTCTTAATAATAATTATACATTTCTTTTAAAATGTCAAAATCTATCAATCACAATAACTAACTTATAATTAATTAAATTATATAAAAACACTTTAGTATGATGGTTTAAACTTTATTTTTAAAAACTAATTTCAAACATATTTAATTTATCAATATAGATAATAATTATATAATATTTTAACGTTTGAACAAATAATTTGAGACACGAATTTTCCGCCATCAAAACCAATTATCTATGATCGAATTTAATCAATGTAGGGATTAATGATATAAACATTGAAAAATATTTAAAGTTTAAGTACATGAGATAATTTTTAAATTTTTCTGCCCAACTTTATATGTTATATGTATTTATATTTATATATATATATGCATTATCGTATCTTATAAACAAATAACATAAATAAATTATAAACTTATATAAGATGATTAAATTTACGTTAAAAAATGTAATATAACATAATATGTTTTTTTAATATTTATTTTAGCTGTTTAATTTATACTTCTATGATTTTATTTGTTTTTTAATGTATATTATACGTGTATTCAAATATGCTGTATGTTTGGGGTAGGTATGCTAATGTCTTGTAAAATTAATCCATGAAAAAATATTTTAATACAATATTAAAATATTAATACTTATTCTTATCATTTGCATACGTATCGCAATTTGTTTCTACAATATAATTTATAATCTAACTGATTTAAAATAGTATATATATATATATAATAAGTTTATGGCAATATAAAATATGCAATCGGATAAAATCTATATTTTTTAGCAGTTTGTATAATAATATATTGTTGAATTACTAAAATCGTTGGAAAAATGAAGTTATTGTCAAAACGTCAAAACGGTAAAATACTGTATCTCTGTATCCCTCGGGTAAAACACCCGGGGTTTAAAACACACTATCTTTGTAATACAATCGGTTTGACGTTGTTTCCGATTACGCGATACGTGATGATACGATCACACAATTTTAGTATTTTATATACTTTATACAATATATGTTTTAAATGTGTCAAGCCTACATAATCAGCAGAAAATTCTTATATAATAATATCGAGATACATTTTTTTAAAAAATTCTTTAACTTTAAGCATAGTATCATTTTATTATAGTTTTTATTCAATCATGTAGATATAGTAGAGTAGTATAATATACTCTAAAGAGTGTTCGAAAATATTATGATTTAACCAGGAATCCAAAATGTCTTTTATGAGACGATATAAAATCGCGTGATGTTTTTATACATCTTATAAAATATAATTTATGCGTATGTATGTAGTAACATTGTAGCAATAATCGTATTGTAAATATATTAGGATTCGATTCATGAAATTATAAGCTTCAAATTATTTTCTTAATTATACTGAAAGTAATAAAATGATAAACGTTTTTATGCATTTTGTGCATATTTTCTCCTCTGTGTTCTTGGTTCGTGGAATGTTTGATTTTTTTTATGTTTATAATAAGATAAAAGTAATAATATGTCCAGTTATTTTTATTTCTAATATTTTTGTATAAATTATTGTTACACTATAGTACCTTATAATATGTATTATTTAATTTAAATCATTGTTCATCAATTTATTTGTTTTTATTTTTTACCCGTGTTGTGTAATTTTATGAAAGCATGATTCATTGATTTTAGTACTAAATTATTAATTCCTGAATTAACGACAAAATGAACTCACAAAAGGTATTGAAATTATTAAACTAATAATTAATCACAGGACAGTTCGGCTTGTATTTTGAACAAATATTATTGTTCGAGTCGAATAGGTATATATAAAAAAATGTTATTTAGCTCATGTGAATAAAAATTAATGTCATATTTAAACGCACAAGTGGTTCGGTCACAAAAAATAAAAACAAAAATATGTAACTAAATAAATTGGGTTTTTTTTTTATATGGAAGATTTATGATCATAATATAGTAGAAAACAAAATTACAAAAATAACTTATTTAGACTCGCTCACCTTTCTTTAACAATACTAAATACAACATACTATTATTCACACGGTACATTTTACAAAAATATATATAAATCACAAACAAGATGTATATTCATATACATGTTTTGTATTAATTGTAGAATAAAAAAAATCTTTTAAATTATATTAATATGGAAGAATTTGGTATAGCGGCGGATTTAAAAGGGAAAAGGGTTATCTCCTTTTTAGTAATTATAATGATGTATATAGGAATAGACTAGAAAATAATCAAAGTTATTTGATTTATTATAATTATTAAATAAAACATGTATTGTTTTATATCGAATGTTATAATTTTAATTTGTGATATTTATTATTCAATAATTGTTTCATTAAGAGGGAGTGAAATTGCTATGTTCTCCTTCCCTGGCGAGTGATATTTTCCAATGGTTTGGAAAAAATTATATTATTGGTGAAACGCCAAAACGAAGTTCCAATTGTAATACGACAAAATATAATAATACTTTCTTTGATAAACCAGCTTTATAAAATGACATAAATAGCCGATCTGATCAATTAATAACAATATCGTTTAATAATGCTGGGTGCACATCTGTAGTCTGTACCTTTCAAGCTATTAAATATTAATAATCTATAACACCTGTTTAGTTGACATTTATTTAATAATTGTTACATTATTTTAATTAATTTGTGTTGTGCGATTCGGTAGGTTACAAACCTATGAATTTTTGAATTCTTGATGCTTAAAAGTATTTAACATAAAGGATGTTTAGTCATCGTAAGGTGAATTTTACTAAACAAATTATGTTTTATTTATCAAGCTTCTTTATAAGTATAAGTTACATATTTCTTAGTACCAATACCCAAAAATATTTATGTACTAAATATAAACTATATATACACTAAATGTTTATACATATGTATTTGTAGCTAATTTTTAAAAATATATTATTATCAATTAATCGACGTTTACATATCGAAATGGAATACATTTTAATATGATTTAAGTAAGTACTAATGATTGAATGTTGATAATAACAAATTCTGTACTTGATATATTACAGTAGCTTAAGGAATTGATATTGATTTAAGAGATAATTAACGAGAAACAACGAGTATTTTGCATGCATATTAAATTTAATATTTGACAATTCCAATTGGTACTATTTAATGGATTGAAATTCAGGCATATTATTAAGGTGTTTTAGTATGTATATTATACAATTTACAATAGACATTTAGTTAATATTATTATACAGCTTAATTTGCATTATTTAAGCGATGAACATCGATCGAAATGATAGTCTTAACTCTTGAGTCATAATTAATTAATGACCACGAATGCTTGTTACTTTTCCGATGTTAGTTCTCATGTGTTTATGTGTTTATAAGTGTGTGTATATTAGTTTAAACTGTATGTTGTGTAATTTATTACAATAACTTTTTGCGGAATCTAAGTATTTTCTTTAAAGAATTAAAGGAATAAAGGATATTTTGTTATATGCGGAGAAACAATTTCAAATAAATACAATTAAATAAAACTTGTTTACCATCAAGATCCAATCGTATGTATTTATTTTTGAGAGCGTTTTCTCAAGTGTGATAATTCGTATAAAAATGAAAGTAATAATTGCAATTTGATCGTTATATTGTCCACTCCAATAAATTTTTCAAACTTTACAATTAATTTTAAATAATATTATGATAAGGTATTATTATAATATAAACGTTGATTTTTAGTTGTAGGTACATATTTATATTTATAAGTAAAGTATAAAATATAATGATATCATTTCTATTCTAATCTTTCGTTTTTAAGTAACAACAAGTTGAAAAAAATATCACTTGTTTAGTTAATCGACTGGAACTTTACTCGAAAAACATTATTTTTATTCTTCGTAAATTGTATTTCGTAGGTTTGAACGGGGCCATTAATCGTCTTAATGAAGTTTACTGTATCACCTTTTACTGTCGACACCATTAAAAGCCATTCCATTGCCTTTAATATTTTGCTTAGTCCAAAAAAAAAGATTGACGATAATAACGATAACAATGAGTAATTTTGAAGGTACGTTTCATGAAGTGTTTTAGACACTTACACAACACCTGATAGAACAGCAGATGAGTGAATACAGTTTTGTTTTGATCAAAATCGTTTTTATACCAATTTAACGATGATGCGTCATTAACTACAAAACTGTATGAATTAAAAAGTAGTGACTCAAGGTATAATTAAGATTTAAAAAATAAGTTTTGTGACATTATGCATCGTTAAAGTGTCCATTGTTTAACTTCATTACCTAGAAATTATATTATATCCAGATATAATCCATTTTGTGTTATTAACTATAGAATTGAAGTTTTTTTATCATTATTAAAATACGTTTGAAAACCGATAATTTTGCATGCTCACAGTCACAGAATAAGCCATCCTAAAAACTAGTTCAAATTTTATAATATCGTTTGAAATAATCGACTACTGCTATTTATTTGTGGATTATTAGTAGCTTTCTTAGGAATTTGTAATGAATGAGGCATTCTAAAAAATATCTGCGATAAAGATAAATAATTATCGTTAATATTTGGAAAATGATAATGAACTTAAACAACAACTTTTTACTAAACAGATGGCCATGGGGGAACCTATCTCCTTCCCGTGAGAAGGCCTATAATGGCTATGAATTAAACTAAACATATTTAATTTCTTATTCCACAGCAGAATTTTTTGAAAATTTCAAGTTTACAAATTACACGATTGTAATATAAAACTGTATAATTTTTGTTATAATATATAAAAGTAACACGTACTAAAAGTCTACGTGTTATATATTATTATGTTTATGTATTACTATTATACGTATACGTTTGATATTTAAATAATATGAAAATGTTAATACTTTAAGTTACAGACAGTTGAAATGATTTATGAATTATGAAACACGTATAACAAATGTATTTTTAGTGCCTTAGGCATAATAATGATTTGATAAGAACAAATTAAAAACATGCATAAAACAGATAGTAGATCTATATAATATAGTTATTTTCAGTGATGTTCAAAGTGGAAAACTTTGGAAATAATATGATCAAGAAACGTGTTAATATTATTTTACTTATTTCTGTGAATACAATATTTTTGTATTGTTGGTATTTTCTCCTGACACAGACAAATTAGCATGCGTTAAGCTCAAATTTCAATTCGATTTTTGCTTATATATATATTGATAAAAGATAAAACGTTTTAAATTATCGAACGGAAAATAATACGTTTTTGTCACAAATGTATCAGTTCGATATTCAATTAATATTCGTGGACGGAGAATATAAACGATTTTGATTTAACTCCATTTTAATAGTATTATTATCGTAGTATTTTGTATAAAATATATTATAAAACATCATTTGGTCGTCAAAACATGATAAAGTACATTATATTAAATGTATTATATACAATATCACTGGATAAGTGCCGGGCTGTCATAAAGGAAATCTCTACGATAATAATATTATATAAAACGACGGTCTTTGTGACGATGAACGTGGTCATATTGGTCGAGGAGAAAGGGCTAATACACTCTGGTCTCTGAAGTTTATTATCCTTTAAAATGTCTGAAAAAATGTTTGGTTGTGGCGAAATCTTTCGATTACTGCAGATCAATAGCCGGAAAATATTTTACTAACAGTTTGTAGTAACGATAACAATAATACGAGTGTAGCACACTTAACTATATAAGAGTATAATAATATAATATTTTCATAATATACTAAGAATGCATTATGCAAAAGACAGGCAAATTCAGTCGATGTGATACGAATGAGAATATTGTTGAACTGACAGCTGTATCGGCTGTTCGATTAAAGTTAAAATAATAATAAATCAAAGTGTGATATCATTTAACTTTGATGTGATATCTTTAATTTCGTTAAATCGAATAAAGTACAAATGACAAAAAAAAAACTACATAGTGTTAAAAAACTACTTATGTGCGTTATTTTCTCTCTATCCTGTAAATGTCACCGCGTTATCCGCAAATAGACTAAAACATAATTATAATTAAAATAATAATTATGTATTCACTTCAACCGATAAAAACGAACTATTTTGTTTTTTGTTTTTTGTTTTTTTTTTGTTTACTTGTATATTAATAATTACCATATACGCTGTAATCAATCGTGTGTTTTCTGAGACAATAATATACAACGTGTTTACTTATTCAAAATGAAGTAAACACTTTGGCAGTCGAAATTCTATTGCGAAACTTCGTCGTAATTCGAAATAATAATAACTTATGATCAATGTAAGTACGTCATAAAATCGTTAAATACCATAATATATAAAATATTATTATAATATTCATTATACACTGCAACTGGTAAATACAATTGTTCGTGAACATATATTATTAAAAAAACAATCAAGAAATAACTATTGTCAATAATAATAATTAATAATTTTACAATAAAATAAATAAACACAAGTCACGTATTATTATAAAAAAAAAAAAAACTTTATATTTATATTTTTGTAGTGACCGAATAGAGAATTTTGGCTATATTATATAATTCTAGCTTTAGGAGATCGATAATCAAAAATAGGTTATTTTAGCAATAAAGGATTCATTTTTATTTTTATTTTTTCTATATCAAATTATAACGTAGTTATTAAACGTGTTGGATGATTGATTTACCTTATAAGTATACTTATATAAAATGTGTATTTAATATAATTGCATATTAAATGTTAATAAAACGGAATAAAATATTTTATACCTTAGTAAAATACTTTTTTAATATTTCTACTCAACTGAAATTTCTCATTAAAACTAAAAATAGTAATTAAATTAAAAGATAAGTTTTATAATAGAACGAGTGTTAAGTTGTTTATTTTAAAGTAAAGAACTCGGACTTTCTAGCATACACTGTAATTTGATGACGAATAAAACTGGAGAAAATAAATTACGTTTTTTTTTTTTTTTTTTTTTTTTCATCGAAACACGTAATTGTTTAAAACGTTCGCTATCGTACCGACTCAAGAGTTGAGAGGGACATTATTTTTTTTTTTAAGTTTCTATTTTAATTTACGAAATGACCGAATTTAATGTATATAGCCGAATGTTTATAGTAGGTACAAACATGTAAAGTAAATTTGTTTAAAAAAAAAAAAAAAAAAACACTTTAAATACGCTTAGGAAATAAAAATGTCAAATATATATATATTAAATACATGTATTTTTATTCATCGGGTTAGCGACATTTATTATACACCGTTAGCAGTGGTTCATAAACCATTGATGGTTAGAAACTCGTATGAAACGATCGTATAAAATGTCCAAAAACATTATCACGCGATACGCATTTATTGGGAACCACTTGATATATTTACTATCAGTACGTAAAAACGTAACTCGTATATTATTATTATATTCGTGTCCGTTGCACAGTGTGCGTTGAATACCGAACCGCGGTTAGGGTTCGTCGGATCAAAATATTTTGCCGCGCACGAAATCCGCGGATAAAGCCCGGGGACATATTGTACCGAGAGGAATGGCTGTTATATTTCGCGTGTATAATCTAAAAAAAATATTATATTTTATATTGGTCGTGTCCGTATGTGCATAATAAAATACAATATAATAATATATCAATGGATTTAAAACGGAAATATTGTGTACATTATAAAACGATATTGTTCGCGGTGAATTTAATTTCACGGTTTCAAACAATAATATTATTTTGGCGTTTACAGGTAGGTACATTATTAATATTGTGGATTTCAGTCATAAAATTAATAATAATAGGTAATTAATTTATATTATGACGCAACGCGGCCGATATATTATTGTATAATAATAAATTGAAAACAAATAATTGAATATAACTCCAATATCGATACAAAACGATTATTGTGCGATATTTATTACTGTCGTCTTAATGGATAATGGCTAAATGGAGACGAATTGTAAAATTAAATCCAACTATTATAAATATTATAAGCTTCATTATATTATTATAAATAAATTGAACGAAAGTTATCTATATTATTATGTTTTCATATTTTTAAAACATTTTAAATTTCTATTATTTGTTAAAAATTAACATAATTATTTAAAAAATCGGTTTTTAACCTTATAATTTCCCGTTTGAATATTGCTAAAAATGTGATGGTTCAAATAAAGTCGTTTTATAAAAAATCGATTCAGAACATATTCAATTCAGTTAACATCTATATAACTTACATACCCACTTTATCTTTTATACTTTTTTCGAGTAATCTGTTGAGTAGTACATCGATATTTTATGGAATCAGATTTTCACGCAATAAATTTTATTCAAACAAACAGTATTTTAAATTTTGAGAAAATATAAGTTTGACAATAAAATCTACCCAATAATTGCGATAAATATATTTACAATAAAAAAAACCCATATTTTTTATTTCCATGGATTATTTATTTTAATAACTTTTTACGCAAATATTGTGTTGCAGATTTGTATGATATGTTTACAATTACATTCCTACATATTTTTATGCTGAAACCATTTTACATATTTTAAAAAATTGTTGTTTTTTTAATTTCTAAAATATTTAAATTTGCGACGACTTATATTTCTAAATTTATGTACTAAACTCGTAATATTATGAGTTTATTAATTTTACAAAAAACAACGATATATCATAAAACATTATTGTATATTTACGAAATTGTGTAATTTAGCATGAAAACAATATAACAATAGAAATGATATTGCTGTTTTTTGTTTGTTTTTTTAGTTATAAATAAAATATAAAATATCTGTTAATTAACATTATTATTAACGTTTAAAAATTTAATAACCATTCATTTTTATTTCAGAATATTATTTTCAATTTATTTTTTTTTAATTTAAATTTGTATTTTTCGGTAGTAAAAAATTTTTAAATTGTAAAAATTATCATAATACCTATATCTATATAATAATATATTAATAAAATGATAAAGTGTATAGATGAATGAATGGAAACGTCCGTTGCTTTATGTAACAAAAGGATACTGATACGTTTGAAAAGTACATATTATAAGATAGTACCAGCAATGTTGTATGGATCAAAGTGTTGCCCAATGAACAAAAAAATGGGATAAAAAATGAGTGTAACGAGATGATAATGCTAAGATGGACATGTGGAATGAATAGTGAGGATAGAAAAATAAATTAATACATAAGTAGAAATGTAAGAGTTGTATCAATTGTGGAGAAAATTAGAAAGAATAGGTCATGATGGTTGGGCCATGTTTGAAGAGATTTGATTCAGTGACAGTGAGGGTGATATGGAAATAGAAGATAAGAGAGAAAAAGGAGAGGGAGAGGGAGAGAGAGAGGGAGAGTAAAAAAGAAAAAGAGTAATAGTGCTAGAGTAGTAGGGTTTATGGCCTTACTAGGATAGGTTGCCAATTTTGTCTAGTTGGGAGTGTAAAGCGAATTTAAAGAAGAAATTATCATGCTTTTTTGATAATTTCATTTTTTAATTCGATTTTTTATTTGTAAACATTTGAAATTTTAATATATTTTCAAAATATGCGAATATTCCTTAAATTTACAATTATGAAACACGATTAGGTGGGCCAATTGAAAGAAATATCTGTATATACAGTACTTATGAATAACGTATTTTTCTAAAAACATTAAATTTTCAAAATTAATAATTAATTTTCTGGAAAGAGTAAACAATGTATTATACTAAATTAATTATCCAAATATTAAAAAATACATATTGTATACCATAAATAAAAATAAAAATAATATTTTAACCATATTTTCGTATAAGAGTCATCTGAATAAAACAAACTTGGTTGATATGAACTTATACGCCAATATACTAACTAAACCCTAAAGTTAAGTTTTAAACTTGTAACACAAAACAAGCATTTTACTCGTAATACATTGTTTATTAAAGAAAATTACAATATTAGATATTTAATTTGTTTTTATTTTAGTATTATAATATAAGAAAATCAAATTTTATAAACAACAACAAAAATATTTGTAATATTTTAATTATCTGCCTAAATTGTTATATAGTAAGTATACATTTTTTCATCAAACTAGAAATTAGCATACAAATTGTTATAGTGATATAATATTTATTAATTTAAATATTTATATGATTTTATTATATAGATTCTTTTCAGTTTATCAAGATTTTATATGAAAGATATGTGTTTTATATATATATATATATATATTATATAAAATACAACATTTTACAATTATCTAGATTTATCGAGTTCATTTTACGACATTCGTGATGGACATGACGACTAATTTCTTAATTTCAAAAAATAATACTACTCCTGAAGAATATAATGTATATTATTGACATTTATTTAATAATTCTATCGTCTGCTTTATATTTTATACTGCATTTATTAGAAAAATAATTTTCTTATTTTATTAAATTATTAGATATGTTAATAATTTTAATAATATTAAACTTGTAGTAATTTTACACACATTATAATTTCAAAACAATGATCTTAATCAGTATTCAAGAACGGTTTGTTATAAATATATTAATAATAATACATTATTAAAATATATATATATATAATTCATTTGATGTTAAGTAATAAATTTATAAATCAATAAATATTATGTATAATAGGTTTTTAAAACTTGTATAAAAAAATATTCTATGTATGGGGATTTAGTGATAAAATAACAAAATAGGTATAACACTCTTCATAAACAATTATTGTGGAATGCAATAACATTATTAAAGTTAATTAATTTTTTAAATGTATATAAACTATTGTAATATTTATAATACAATTTTAATACTTTATAAATCTAAAGAAATATATTAACACCTTGAATATAATTTTCGACATTTCGATTTGGATAATCTTCAACTATGCTTTGCATTTATAAAAGATCTGAGTGATATTGAAATAACTACCATATTTTTTGATAATTTTATACATATTAGATGTTATTGAACCGGACCATTAATAAATTTACAATTACTGTATACTTGGCAGGAATAAATAAGCAATTAATTAACAAATATTTTTTAATTTTTCCTAGTCGCTATTAATAAATTGTAATAAATACATTTCAAAGAGATAATGATAATAAAAAAGAATGGCCTCATTTCTTGGTTCCGAATTCCAATCAATAGGCATCTTCCAACGAGGTATACAAGAATTGATAAAATAATTTGCTTAAAAAAAATGATCATAAGCTTTACAGGCGTTCTATTGTGATACAAAAGTTAGAGCAACTAAATAATTCAATTTTAAAGAATGAGTTCATTTTTTTGCATTTGTGAAATTATTTTGAATTACCTATTTTCCAAAGAGATTTCATACGAAAAGTACTCAGATAAATATTTTTTGTGATATGATTTTTCTAGAAGCAATTTTTAAGAAGCTGGTTCGACTTTTTAAAGTTAATCTATCAGAAAATTGAATCATATGCTTCTGATCACATTATTCTGTTCATTGTATCACCAAACGATATATACTAATGGAAATATGGATTCGTAATTTGGTTTATGTGTACTTTGCTAAAAACAAATTAATTGAAAAGCTGTGGAGTGGACTTAAAAGAATATTTCAGTTGTAAACGTAAAGCTACCATGAAAATTTAATAATAATTGAATTCAAAATTATATTATAATAAAATAAATATACTAAATTCATCGTTTTTTACGAATCATCACGCATTATTAATAACAATAATAATAATGATATTCGATCGATAATCATTTCTGATTTTCGATAAACTATAATGAAAATTGGACTTCATTTTCTCGATGCATAGTTTTAATTTTGCAATAATAAGTCACCCATATTTTGTCAAGATACCGTAATAAGTAATGGTGAATACAAAATTCAGAATATTATATTCTCAGAATTAAATAAATTATGTGTTCGTACATTAAAAAGATGATTCAAAATAAATTTAAATTAAAATATTTTGTAACAATATATCATTAATTTTCTAGTAGACAAGTTATAATTCATAAATAATGTAATTAACCAATGTCGATTTAATATTCATATTAAATAATATTAAAATAATATTCAAGTAATTAAAAATTATATGTTTCTTTATATTTTTACACTATTCTAATTTTCTTATTGCACAATTATAATAATTTATTAGTTAATATCAATATAATAATAACAACTGTTTATAATTTATGTTTGGCGAAATGTTCGTAAATTATTCAAGTAGTTAGTAAGTAAATATATCAATAACAAGTTTGACATTATTACGTGTATCAGGCATATCAAGTAGATATGAACAATTCCTTTGGAACTAACTACTCATAAGTAATTATTTCAACTTCTAACTTGTAATTATATATTTAAGGTCTAATAATATTTATTGATTTTAAATTGACCATCACGTTATACATATTTTAATATAATTTTAAATATATTGAATTGAAAATGTATCTGATAATTTATTAATAATATACTATAGTTTATTCAAATAATAACAACTTTCGTTAAACTAATTAAAAACAAATTTTTTAATCGCTATGTTTTTCTTGAATGTTAAATTGTATAAGATTTTTAACTTATTAGTTATAAAATTACTAAATATTAAAAGTTTTATTTGTTATCTATTTAATTATAAATAGTTTTTAGTAAGTTTATAGTATTGAATTAAATGTTTTATTTATTTATTTTTATATTAATGCAACTTAAATATGATATACTTCAATACTTGCAAAATAAATAACAGTTGACATTAATTGTCAAATATAATAAAAATTAAATTACAATAGGTATTAAAATAATATTTAAATTTTTCAATTAAATATTTTATGTATGCAAAAATTTAAACTAGTATAAAAAACATTGCCTGTATTGTTTTATACATATAGACTATAGTCATATATATTTAAATATGTATTATTTATTATAATACGAAATTTCGTTTTTATTTATGTTAGTAAAAAAACTACGAATCTTATAAATATCGATGCGGAATAATAATAATAAAATAATGGATAAGTAGTTTAAATTAATAATAATTTATAAAATAAAAATAATAACTATTAAAACCACAAAATTGATACTTATTTAAAGGTAATAATATTAATTCCCATATTATAAATATATGACATTATATTTTCCATTTCCCAATTCCAATTTAACTACCTATTGATTATTTCGATTAAAAGAATTAATTATATAATTATATTATATCTAAATTCTGATGATTAAAGAATTTAGACAATAAATAATGACTTTTTTACAAAACTAAATGTTTTATAAAACGAAAATACACACAACTTTTAAGTTTTTTATTAATAGTTAGTAGTAACTCTCTTTTTGTTTTGGCAATTATGATTTTCTCAATAATTTAATTTCTTTCCACTAAACTATAATATATTCTTTTATTATGATAAACATCTGTGTATTTTTTTAAAGTCTAATTCGTGAATTTATCATCGGATTTCAATTAAAATGAAAAGTTTCTTTTTAAAAGATAAGCTGTTATTGCTCCAATCATAACAAACAAGCTTTTTAATTTTTAACCTATAAATAAAATACCTAGTTTATACTTTTATACAGTTATATATTTAATAATCCATTGAACTGGATAGGAAAATATTTTAAAATAATAATTTTTAGATAATATAATATTATTACATTCGTCAAAATGGCGCACTAAAATATTAAAATCACTCTCCAAATCGGAAAACAGATGTTAGGTATAATTTACGTTTATATGTATGTATTACGTGAATAATAAATTTCCATAATTTATGAACTATGTATAAATACGAATAATTTTCGTATTGTAAAGTTGATAAAATTATTATATTGAAGTGACGGAATTTTTCGTAAAAAATATAACCTGTAGATAGGCTAAAATTTTAAAATGTAATTTTTATTCAATTTTCTGACAGGTTTCAAGATAAAGTTTATATTTATTTTCCATCTGGCATCCATAACTAATAGCGACTTTTCAATTTTAAAAAACTCTAAAACACACATGTAATAAACCTTCTAAACTATTTTAGAACCTACATATAAATAAAAAACAATTTTTATAGGGTTTGGTATAATTTTAATGGCCTAAGCAACTTTAGTTAAGCTGATGTTTATGATACTTATTTGTGCCTACTTAATACTAATTTATGTTATGTAATAGTAATAATACTTTAAATTGAAAAATAATAAATGTATTATAATAATTTTTGTCTTTAAATTTTCATGATAACTACATTTTGATGCAGATATGAGAAATTTTAAACTAAAGAAAACGATTCTGACTGTAATACAATAGAATTAGAAATAATATAGGATAATTAGCAAAATTAGAAAATATGGAAGTATTAGTAAAATTAATAATTAGTTATTTCTGTGATTTTTTAATAGTTTTTACAAAATAAAATATCAACTAGATGCAACTTTCCTACCCTAGGTATTAAACCTTTATTTCTCCTCAAATAATTAACTTTATACATACTAAACATTATATATTAAAAAAGCTTACTTACTTCCCCCGGAAACTAAAATATATGTTCAAATATGATTTTTTATTACAAAATAAATTTTTGTTTACGTAGTTGTATTTATAAGAACTACTCTTATTATTATACATTATATTATATATTTTATTATATACCAATATAATAATAATCCGGCCATCTCTCCTCGTTCAATTTTGTTCAATCGATAACACAAAACAAATAAACAATCTGTTAACCATTACTATTTCCAGCCTAACCCTTAACCAAAGCTAACCTACTATGTAATGATAACCGAAAACTGATTTATTTATAGATATATTGTTTATAGTATTTGTAGGTAGGTATACTTAATATTATATTGTGTTGGTTTTAAACTAGGTCACTTCCTGTTCCGTTTGTCCCAGATCGAAGGGTCTATTCAAATGTTCCATTCGCGTTTAATTAATTATACTTAAATCTGACGCTTAATAAGCTCTATTTTGTATACGCACTTGTTGGCGTGAACTCGTTTAGTGATAGAGCGATGTTGATGGCATGCGGGAACAAAGGCTTATCGGGTCATAGACTTATAGATGCAAATAATTATTTTGAATAATTTTGATAAATACCATATTATTCGAGATTACAGTGCGATTGTCATATACAATTATACACGTATTTCCAATGATTTTCTATGACATTAAAAACAACAAAATATCGCTGATTCTGTATGTACCCAAATCAAAATAATCGGATATTGAATATATATATATTGTAATAAAGTTACGAACAATGTGGAACAATTTTGTGGTTTCGTGTCATGGAAAGTGTGATTAAGTAATTGATTAAGTTGGTATAAGTGAAAAACTGAAGAAAATGTAATTGAGGTAAATAAAAATTGAGGATTACCTATACCTAAATGGTTGATAACAAACGTAAATCTTTGAAGTGAAAAATTAAAAGCAGTAATTTTTTTTTCTGTATTTAATTGTTCTTTATTCGAGTTATAACTAATAAATTATAAAATATTATTATAGGCTACTCATTGTAAATTAAACTAAAGATTAAGATTGATAAATAATTTAAACACTAAGAAAATAACGAAAATACTTAATTAAAATCAAAATTATTTTGTTAACACGTTATTACTACACTTTTAGAGCATATCTTTAGTTTTACATTGGACTTAAACGTTTTAAATTCATTGAAATTAAATCAAATATATACTTAGTTGAATATAAATAGCTGTATCTATGACATATTATAATAAATAATATATTTTAATGGATTCGTTGTTCCAATTATTAATTTTAAATTTATAATTTATAATTTGTTAATTGTTTAGTTAACATTTATTCTTAAGTGTAGCTAAATAATAATATACTTGCTAAGTATACAATATATAATACGAATATTAGTATAAATTCAAGTTATTTTGTTTTATTCTAATCAAGAATTTTAAATACTAATATCATAAAGATGATGATTGTGAAATAATGATAGAAAGCAATTGTAGTATTTTTTACTTTCCATAAAAACATAAAAAACTCCAACTCTTCAGTCGAGTACAACTGTGCAGTACTAACACAAGGACCACTTGACACGATTCAGAGCTATGTTGACTGAAAATTTTCAATTTATAACATGATCTCACAGCATCCGACTGCGTATGTAGGATAGTGATTTTTTTTTTTCGTGGATTAGATCAAATTAGCTATGCCCCGAGAACAAAATCTAAATACAACTAAATAATATAACATTTATGTAATCAGTAATCAAACTATATAAATAATAATAATAATAATATATATGCAGTAGATTTGAAAGGAAAACAAAGTTTTATGCATATTAATTTTCTATCTCATCATTATTTTAATGTTTTAAATTCTCATTTCTGCTACCGAGTATACGTGTTGTGTTCATCGTCGTTAATCATTTATGTGAATGAAAATTAGAAAAAAATATTAAATAATAAATTGTGTTCTCAATCACAAGACATATATTATGATATGTATGCTTATTAGAGTGATCAAACAGCGATTTATAATTTTACAGTAAACAATTTTTCATCTACTTTCAAGTATTGACCTTTAAATAAATTACTTAAGAAGAACTTAAAAATATTTAACTTATATTTAATAGTTTTAGTTTACATATATTAATATTGTCACTATTTCACATATTAAAACGAGAAAATTGCAATGACAAACAATAATTTTTTTTAATAGAATATAATGCAAATTAATATATCGATTATAGAGTTATATGTTTTATATAAATATTTAATTTATACTTCTATTGTGGATAATTTTTTTATGTATTTGTATTAAACCTATATGTAAGGTTTACGTTCTTCTGTGCTGAATAATAAATGTAAATTTGGGAACCTTGTGCAGCTTTACGAACCCAAAATTCCCTATAATACTTTCTTTAAATTTTTAAAACAATGTTTATACAATACAATATTCTATTATAACCTAATCTAGTACATGTTCATGATGTTAAGTTAAAATTGTGAAATCGATAAAACATCAAAAAGTTCATTCTTAAAACTATTGAAGAGTTATAATATAATAATATCAACATCATTGACTTTACTTGCTATCAAAATAATATGATTACTTGTATAAAGACTTATAAAACATCGCATTAAACTTCTATACTAGCTGTTATTTCATTGAAATATGTTACAGAATTTTAGGGACTGAAAATTAAATCGTTTAGGTGTTTTAAACATATATAAGTCTAATAAGATTTATTATTAGATAAAACATTTTCTCGTCCAATTTGCTCATACTCAATGCAATTTCTAACTTAAATGAAAAATAATATTTTCTTTTACGTGTTTCTTTTTTTTTCATACTTAAAATTGTCTATAGACTATTACTATGACCTGTAAGAAATATACATATACCGAATAACGAAATTCTAAAGATTCAAATAAAATTGCATAAATACTGTTTTAATTTAATTTTGTGACGTGTAATTTTGAAAATCAATTTTTTTACATAATTATTTGTTTTCTGGAGTGATAGTTTTCTAATCCTGAAAAATGTACGAGTCTAAATGCCCATATGAACGCATGTAAGGAAACTTCAACCTCCACTACCTTCCTATTACTATAAAAATGAATACGATTAGGTACACACGTCACGCATACATATATTGTGTATATTTAAATATATAAGAAATGAGTACACGCAGATACCCGACATCATTACATCATTGGTTTTATGTTGTTTATTCATTTTTTTTTATTCAACCATTGATTCAAATCTATCGCGAAGGGAGGGGGTGCTTAAACATAAAAAAAAAATATCTATACATTATAAGCCCTAAGGGTTCTACTAACTACTCACAAAACTTTTTGAGGGTGCAAATTTTGTTTCTGAGGATCTTTAGCAATTTTGCGCCTATATAATGGCAACATTATTAAGCTAATAGGCGAATAATTAAGTAAATAATATAGTAAAACATATTAAAATCTGCTGTCTCTTCTGTATACATATTTCTATTTTCATCTCAATGTAAAAAAAGAAAAGAAAAAAAATTGTAGTTAAAAAATTTGGTTCGTAAATTTTTTACTTATTAATAAATAATTATAAAGTCAATTTCATTGGTTATGCTTATGGTAGTCAAAAAAAGAGTGGTTTTTTTAAGTTAAAGGATTTTTCAAGCATATTTACCGGTTTTTAATGATATTATGTTAAGAAAATATTTTAAGTTTTAATGATGAAGTTTTAAAATCTATGCATATAATAAGCGTCATATTTTGAAGTCTTGAAACTTAAAAATCCTCTCCCTGGTCATAAGCTTATGCAATTTTGCTGGATCAAATCAAAATACTTAGATTATATACCTAAATAACAACTTCGATATACAGTTTTTTATGTTCTTATAATTTATTTTAAAACAAATTTAAAATTAAAATTTTATACGTGTCATTTTTATTAATACTTTTAATTATATTATATAATTTACTTGACAAATATTATTAATATTCAACTATAATGTAAAATATAATTAATGAATATATAATCATTAAACGCATAGTATATAACATCGTAAATTCGTAACGTGATATATCTGTAATAATATTTTTATAATATGATTTTTACTCGATAAAGCGTATGAAAAGAGTCAACAAAATATGGTTAAAGTAATAATGTATAATGGATAAAGTTATATTATTATTTCAGAAATTGCTTTTGATTTTATCCTTATTAAACATTATCTTTTGGAAGTTAATTATATAGCTACTGAGCAATCAATATATTTATTAACTAACTTTAATTTATACTTATTTACATTTCATACAATATTATTAGCCATTTAAATTAATATTCTATCGATTATCTAATATAATTCATAAAAACAAGAATGCGCTTTCACAGTAAGTATACACATATATATTGTGACATAGTCTTAAGGTTCATTACTTATTGTTATATTTTTTTACACGTTGCATAGATTAATGATCTTAAAAATGTTCACCAAATATATAAATTAGTTATTAATATAAATATGTTATATACAAATGTTTAAGCTGACATAGTATACACCATAATATATGTTTGTATAAGTATAAAAATAGGTAGTCGTATAGTTATATATACGTAATAATCGTAATAATTATTACGTATATATGTATATGTTAATGATATAACAAAGTGCTAAATAATAACATTATAATATTGTAATTAATATTATATGTCATTATTCTACAAAAAAATGTATATTTTAATTATTATAAAATTTTGTAAATATTAACTTGCATCATTTTATAAATGTAACATTATACAATTAAACCAGCCTTGTAGATTTTCGAATAATTGTATAAATAATGTTTGTTTTAATTTATTTTTTCAGAGTTTTCTAAGAAATATGTATCCATTTAAATATTTAATAAATCAGTTCATTTATTTATAAATTGTCTGTTAAACTTAAAAATACAAATTAACTTAGTTCATCTTAAATCTAGCAGTTCATAATGTAGTCGTTAACAATGTATATTGTTTAACATAATTTAAATATATGCCTTTTTAGAGATACACAGGTAAAATTTTAAAAAATAATAAGGATCACAAGATTCCAGTTATTTTTCAAAACTTTAAACCCTGAATTTAATCTAAAAATGAATCATTTTAACAGTAGGTACCTAAAATTATATTATCTAGGTTTACTCAACGTAAATAAATTTGATTAAATGATAAATAATATCTTGCAATAATATCATATTCAATAATTAGAATACGATAATTTGATTTCTTTTCAAACCAAATAAATTATAAATAAAATATGTATAATTTGAATCTATTGTAATTTTAAACAACTATCTATATATTTAATATTAGTTAATATTAATTCCAAAAAAAAATTAATTTGAACAATAATTTGTTATTATTACAGCTACTTTAAATTATTATGAACAATCAAATTAAATAAATTTAAATTCTACTCGAAATACAATACATTTTAATTTATTGTATTACATTAATTTATAATATATAATGTTTAATAAATTCATAGTATTTATTCAATTTTATAAAAAAATTTGTGTTCTAAAATTCAAAATTGAAAAAACGAAAATATAAAACAATAAAACCATTATATATTGTATATATATAATATAAGTATACTGAAAGGTTACGGTATCACTTTTTTGGGTATAAATAATGGTTGGATTACCACGAATAGCGTATGTTTTCGGTAGAAAATTGCATTCAATTGATAGATAAAGAAAACTTATTTTTCAAATTTTTTAAAAAATTTTCTTTAGGAGAAGAAAAAATATCAAAAAAATGGTGGAAAATAGGGAAAATTACGGTTTTCGTTATTTTGAGTTTTTTCTTTCATGATAACTCGTTGAGTTTTGATCGTAAAGACTTGAAAATTTTTTTGAATGTTTAGATTGGTAATTTACACACGTGCTAAATTTTTAGAGTAGATTTTCAATTTAATATAATGAGTTTCACTCAGAATCGTATTTTATATTACAATATCATTGCATTCAAATATTAATTATAATAATCCACTCCTCCGAAAACCGAAAGGACGAAGGAGGAACGCCCGAAATCGACCTTCCCACTTTTTTTAAATAGAAAATTATATAGTTCTGTAATTCAACATAAATGTTTTAAAAATTAACAACTTATTAAGACGGAAATTTTAAAAGCAATATTGAAAATATTCCTAATATTTTAACCAACAACTTTCTCTTTATATATTTATGCATAAAATAGGTTTGGAAATTATATACCTACTGTTACGAATAAAAAGAATATTATTCAGTATAAGTAAGTATGATATTATAGAAAAATAATTATATGAATCTGAACATGCAGATTAAAAAGGGAAGAAATATGTGAACAAAGGTAACCCCACAAAGCCGCATTGAATAAATCAATTATCTGTAAAGCTGGGCAAATATAAGATTTTAAAATAGTAATCCTAAGTACAATGACTTGACAAATGTATTAATAATAAAACAGTTTAGAAACAATATAATTAAAACTGTGAAATTTGACTTGTTTTAATTTATATACCTACGAACCTAACAATAATTGGTTTGTTATAATTACTCATTAAAATCTCTAGTTAAAAAACAGAAAATCAGATTTTACAATAAAATAATTCAACACTTTTTCCATACATATTTATATTTTATTTTATGAATACATAATGTTGTTGATTTTAATAACATGTATTTATTATTATATTAAATGTACACATTAGGTATCACATTTTAATTCAATAAAATATAGCCAAACAACAATATTTGTTTTTAATTTTAATATTATAATAATATATATGTCATTGATTGTGAAGAGTAAAATTTAATAATATAATATTCTTGTATTTGTTTAAATTTCTGTTGCAATACTCTCTATCTATTCTCTTGTATTTGTTTTTTTTTTATGTTAGACAAATTGTTTTATTTTGACACAAACACATACATGTTTCAAAAACTATTGTTGGTTATTTTGCAATCACATTGTCAAAGCTATTGTGTGTTACAAATAATATTTCAACACTAGCTCACCACAATCATCATTTTTTTTTTAAGTTTTTCCTTTTTTGTATTCGGTATGCGAAAGTTATCAAACTCTAAACAGATTTATTATATATATAGACATTTTATATTGTCCATTTTTTTTTTATTAATTTTAAGGAGTATTGATTTATTTATTATGAAAAGTCATAAATTTAGACGTGAAAATTTGGACCTAAGGTTTTATCGATTCATAGGAGAAATTATATGCAAATAAAACTGCATTATACAAACTATCTAAATCGTTTTACAAATTTTAAATATTATTCAACTAATCACATAATTTTACCAATTATATTTCTATGGATTTAACAAAATCTGGAGTATATTTCGAATTTCGAATTTGGTACTTTATTTAGCTCATTTATCGAATTACTCAAAAGTTTTTCTTTGAGAGAAGAAACACTATCAAAATGACGAAAAATCTACAAAATATGATTTCCGTTAATTTGAATTGTTATATTTCGTAATAACTAATTAAGTTTTTAGTGTAGGGACTTAAAATTTTTTAAGTATTCTCATAGGTAGTTTACACACGTAGTAAATTTTTGGAACGGATAATCAGTTTATTATATTATACTATATTTAGTTTCGCTCAGAATCATATTTTCTAATGCAATATTATTGCGTTCAAATCTTAATTATAATAAACCACTAATTTCTGCGAGGACCAAAGGGACGATGGAGGAACTCCAGAATCGACTATTTTGCTTTTTTTAGTTATCATTGTTACAATTAATGGAAAGGTATATTAATATTTTCGGCCACCTATCCGTATGGTATTTATTCAAGTTTTTTTCTTTAAGAAATTAATTTATATTTTTATTATATTTTACGCATTTAAATTTTCTTCAAATTAAAACTAAAAGTCTACAAACAAGGAGTTAATCTTAGATATTTCGTGTAAAATTACAAATAAATAATTTAAAATATATAATATACCTACATCAGAATAATTAATAGAAAGATTTTCATAAGATTAGTAAAGTCAATAATTATTCATTATGTGCTTAAAACATATCAACTTTTATCATTTATTATCCTGCATAAGTGTTGATTTTATTTCTTTTAATAGATTTATCAAAGTTTAAATTATTTTATTCATATTTCCTGGCCATAATTATAAAATTATAATGTAATAATAACTTTCTATATATTTATAAACTAATACCAAAACATTGTCCTCTATCTAGCACATGAATTTTGAGTACTAAATGTCCTCAATAATATTTCGATTTGAGAAACATCTTTAATACTTATATAAGCTGCTTCTTGATTATTGGATTTCTGGGATATAATGCCAATTTCATAAAAGCCATCATATTAAGATATACTATCTAGTATATTATTTGCGTCAACTTTTTCTCTGTCAACACAAGGTAATCCTACTGGAATTTACTCTGTTGTTTTAACAAGTTAAGATCGAATTATGCGTTCACTTATTGGTCTCCATTTTTCCTGCTTGAACTTTTAACTTAACGATAGCCTTTGAATGTGTTACATCTACAGTAATCTTATTCCTCCATTCATGTTATATAGTTTTATAAATAACATAATATATAATACCTTATCAATAACTAACGATTTAACTAGTTCATTAGGTTTTTTTTGTTATACATATTGTTTATATTGTTTCCATTCAAATAAAAAAAACATAATATATAATAAACATTATATGTTTCACTATCGTAACTTTTTATTAATAACATTGGACACTTAAATAATACAAATTAGGCTATTTACAAATTAAAATTATTATTATCGTCATAAAAAGGAAAGCAAAAATAAAATAAAACACAGGTTCGTTTTATCAACGTAGCATTTATTTTCGAATGGATAAGTAAAATTTTCAAGTAAATCCTTGAAGCAAATTAGTTCAATAGTCTACGTCTACTATACTTATATTTATATAAATGGATAATAATATTATCTGGAAAATAAATAAAAAGAAATACAAAAACGAATTTGTCGTCTGTTTTATACTCGACCTAATCGACCGTTTATTTACGGAATGTTCAAAAATAATAAAATATTACATAAAATTATTACCTACTGACAGGCATTTTATAATCCCTAAAATTATAATTTTAATTATAAATTTTAAAATGTCCATCAATGGTTAAAAAAAAAAAATGAAAAATTTGTTATATATAGCGTCTACGAGAATTTATTATTATTAAAAAAAAAAAACAATTTTCCAGTAAAAAATGTTTATTAAATTTAAATATTTATCATATTTGAATATCGCCATAACATAATAATTTACCATACCTATAACAAGATATTAATAATTGTATAACATATTTTGTTTTCTGTTTAAATTCTTTATAAAAAAAAAAAAAAAAAAAACAAAAATCAAAATCCTAAAAAAATAATGTATGTTTATGTATGTTTCGAAATTTTCAAATAACTTTCTCTCTATAATTGGTCCTTTTAAAATTTTAGATTTTTTTTTTATTACATTTATAAATATAAATAACATAGTTTAATAACCTTTATTAACCCTTTTTTTTATTAAAATAATTATTATGCAATAATCAATTTACTCGTTAAACTCTGAATAATATGTTATACACCGCCTAGATTCAAAGTCATCTTAAGATATCACTGTTGTTTTTCGGTCTCTATTCGTATAATATTAATATGATATATTAATATCATATTATATAATATTATATCGTTGCGTCGTTTCCTTCGTTTTAAAACGTCCGTCATCATCTAGTTGAAAAACAACACGTACGCACACAACAAATTAATATGGTCGGATGAAATATAATTCTATTTCCGCCGAATCCGTCGTGTGTAAATATTATTAAACAATCAAACGTTAACGCGACGGAAGTTTGAACATCTTCTGCGTGATCGCATTCTACGAAGGAGCAACGAAAGTTTGTATATTGTACGCGCTTAGATAGTTGTATTATTAAAAATAGGTTTTCGAATGTCCGGAAAATATGAAAACTATAAACATGATTAAAAACACGAGTTTTTTCCACGTGTAAGAACTAAAGTGGCTTAATGTTGTATCATCGTTAGAATTACTGAGTACACAAATAATTACACACACAATACTGAACAGAGGCATTGTAATCACGTGCACAAACGACATTTTTAATATATTTGTTTCTTATTCTTTTTGACTGTACATATTTTAATGTATAACATTAAAATTATTTTTATTTTTATTTACTTTTTATGCTGAAGTACCTAAGTAACGAACTAACGAGATGCGTGTTGACTGCGTAAATAATGAATGCGGAAAAGGTTAATTTCCAATTCCCGTTATATGATAATATTATATATCTTGGATAAAGTTATAATATATAATATATTGTACACGATATAGGTATAGACATTGAAAAATATATTTTATAATAGTTTAATATTTTTATTTTATATATATAAATATATATAATTTAATATTATTTTGGTTATTAGTTAGTTCAATTAATATTAGTGATGGAAGTATTTAAATTTTTTATATCATTAATACTACAAATTCAACATAGTGATTGAAACTTAAACGTTTCATTATATTATTTTAATATACATAAACAAAGAAAATAAATACATTCTTTTCAATTTACAAAAAGATAAATCTTTGCTCTTCACTTTTTCAGAGTACCATTCTTCTTTCGGAAGGAGTAAATATTTTAAATTGTTCTATTATATCGTCAATGTTAAGATTATAAGTCAATTTCTGTTCAATTGACACATTGAGTAGTCCATCTAGTCGATCCTGATGCATTCCACTATGTAATTTAGTTTTTACTAAGCTTAATTTTGAAAATTCCCTTTCACACGAACAGTAACAAATATTTTTAGCATATTAAATATCAATCTCTAAACAAACAGTAACAACACAAAATCATCGTGCACCGCGCACTCAATGTTTACATATCATTCATTATATAAAATTATATTATAATGTTTTTTTAAAACTATATTTGGAAGAAAACTTTAGCCCGCAGGAGGGGCAAGCAGTTGCCTCCTACCCCTCCCCACCTCCGTGCGCACGACTATGTCAATCATATCAATTTGATATCATTTATCCATAGGTATAACGAATAAAGTATCAACTGTTGTTACAGTAATTCCTTCCGAGAAAAAAACAAAGGCCTTATTCCTCATATTATCTTTTGCCTCTTCTCCCGAGAATTTGGGATCATCCAATCTATATCCTTCATATTCTTTACCATTACACCAACCAATTTCTTATTATAATTCTCCATCATTTTATCTAATCACCTATTTTTCGATCTTTTTCTTTAACTCTTTCTGAATTGAATATGAATTTCCTTCATAAATTTTTCTTTTTTAGTACCTTCCCTCATTAAAAATTGCCCCCGAAAATTTATAATACTGATTTACCCGGTCTCTTCGCGTATTCTTATCTCTACTACATTCATCCTCTGTTCAGTCTCCTTATGTACTGCGCAACATTCCAGAACTAGCCCGTCTTACTGAATTAAACTTTTTAACTCAGTCGCGATCCTTTTATCATAATAAATATCTGACGCTTCTGTCCACGTCTTAATTTACAGTTTCTCGAAGAATTTATCGACATCATCCATTTGAAGACTACTCATCTATATACGAATTGACTTAAACTATCTCCAAAGTCAAACTATATATTATATTATGTTAATTGAGAATTCTGTTTCATTTTACCGATCCATAATTGATTTACCATCGAGTGTTCTATTCTATTGTTATATTGTTTATTTCTTCTCCATCAGACGTTATTGGACGTGATTGTGTTCGAGGCGAATCCGCTCAAACAATGCCGGACTGCCGGTGTCGGGGCCGCTGAACGGACGTCGCTATGGACGACTCGGACGGTGGCGGCAACGGCGACGATCGGCGTTCGGTCCGGCACCGTGGGAAACATCACAAGATGGCGCCACTACCGAACCGGTGGCCGGTGGCGGCCGGCTCGACTGGCGGCGGCGCAGACGGCCGTCCGAGCGTTGCAGCCATCGTCGGACACCATCATCGGCACGACGTCGCGCACGCAGCGGCCAATGGCAACGACACGGCCAGGACGCCCGCGCCCAACGTGCTACAGCACGTACCACCTGTTAGCATGTGTTACACGACCAACGAAGTGCTGGTCATTATCGCCGTCACGTGTTTCCTCAACTTTGCGTTTATACTGCTCATCATGACCTGCGTGCACTGTTTCACCGATCCGTCACATCACAGAAAGTAAATATATCACATTTATGTTATCGATCCGTGATGACACTGAATTTCTAATAACAACCGAAAAACCGTTTTGGCGATTGTCTCTGATTGAAACAGTAAACTGTTTAGTAAAATGTTTGCTCTTATCGCCAAACACATTCGCCAACAGTTTTGTATTTCTGTTACCTCTTATTATAAAAAAGTACTGTCGTAGTGGTGTCGTGAAATAAAATAGATATTTTAATAAGTGATTCCGATTTAAATTCGTATGATCAGTTTTCACTCGTTTTGGCGAAGCGTAAACTTGTTGTCTAAACTAATGCGTATCAGTAAACAGTCTGTAAACATTTTGCTTTCCGTACCTCTCGCGAAAACACGCTTATCGTTATTGGTTACTCGTTGTTGATGAAAATGCCAATATGCTAAAATAACTATAGATTATTGAATTATTTCTCAGAGTGTTTGAGATGATAACACATTATATATTGGTTGCACATATAATGTTCGTTTTTGAGCTAATAAAAGACGTGTTTACGCAAAGATATTTAAAATTGGTTTTGTTTGTGTTCCTAAACTGAAATATGGTTAAAATAAAATAATATCCGTATCGAACTTTGTAATTTCAAAGTAAAAAAAACGAAATAATAATAACGATTGTATATATCCAAAGATTTTGGGCCATTAGCCATTAGCGCCTGATCCTTCTAGTAGGATTACCGGTATGTGAATTAAAGAACAATGCAGTATATAAAAGTTAATTCTGAACTCGTTTATTATTAAATTTACTGTAATGAAATTAAGCAACTTTGCTTTTTATTTTAGGATAATGTACAAGGTTTCGTTTTATTGATGAATGAGATACAATAAAAATAATTCGAAAGTTTAAACACTAAAATCGTCTTCATATTTTATTTGTTCGGCAATATCCACTATAGAAAGTTGCTAATAATGGTCAAATTGCTTAAAAAGATTTACCTACTATATAAAACTGATTAGTTCGTAAGTAATATAATACATAACCGTAATTTTATAGGATTAAATCATGTCTATGATATCTGTATTCACATTCTAGAAACAATATATAATGTATAAAAGTATAATGTCATACAAATATAGATATTTAATTGTTTTAAAGAATATAAATATTCGAATACAATAAATAATTAATAATAGTATTCATAAAACAAATTAATTACAAAATCATATGTTTAATAAATATTCGTAAGTACTTATTTATTTCTGATTTACGTTATAATATTTAATAACAAAAATTTTAAAATTCGGAGCCTCGGATATAAAATTGTATGGCCGAAATTATAAATATTTGTACTAAGTATCAAAGTCAACATATTTTAGCGAGCTTTTTGTTGTTATCTTAGTTTTCATAAAATGTTTATGAAAATAAAAATTATTTATTTCTACATGTATTATCTGTGGCACACTAGTACGTGTACCTACTATAAATTATAACTTAAATTTGGTTCTATATGACAACTTTAAATGTTTTTAATAATAAACAAACAACACGTTATTTAAGTAAAAATAATTACGAACTTTTAAAAGTTCATTTCTAAATGGATTTTTTGATTTCTTTTATCCAAACATATAAGTCCTTAGTTATTATTATTAACTTTTTCCAGATAAGGCTATAAAAATAGTTAGATTCTGAATCTAATGTAAATATATAGCATTTCACATTTTATTTTTCGCTCGGAAATAATAAACGAATTATCCAATGAACTCAATATAATATTTACATATAATAACTATCGATGGACATATATTAAATATATTAGATGAATGGACATAAAAAACATTTATAACCTTAAAGTGACTTTAATAAAAGAATTAGAAAATAAAAATGCTTCTCCGTAAAACATATATAATAATAGCTTACGTTCCTCTATGCATTTTAAATCTATAATGAAATCTTTTGGAATGATTTAATGTCACTGACAAATATTTTAGGTACTTTTTTTGTTACTTTTTTTTATTGTGATGATAAAGCTGAATTTAAATTAAATCTCCCCAGAGATAAATCATAATTACAATAATATAGGTGCATAATATCATAAATTATAATTTAAAGTATAAAATCGATATTTCCACAAAATTTATTTTATTATTATCAACACTGCAGGTGTGTACCTAAATAATATATTTACTTATTTTGTATTAATTATAATAATAGGATTTCTCAAATGTTTAAATGCTTCGAATGATTATTTTTTAAATGTCTAAAATTATCAATCTTATTTCAAAATAAGTTAAAATGTACTTACTCGATTGCTCATTTAGTACATTAGTACCTGTAGGTAAAGGTAAAAATAATAATAAATATAGGGCATATTTACTTATGAGTCAACAAATTAATAAATAACAACTGAAATAATATATTATAAAATAATCAATTTCCACAAACAATATTATTTTATTAGATTAATAATATATTATTATACTATTTGTTTTTATTGACATGAAAGTTAATACAATAACTGGAAACTTCATTTCAAGTTGTCTGTGTATAAGTAATTAATTTTGATAGTATAATTATTTGAAATTAGGTTACTTCCTGGCTTAATTAATCTAAGCAATATAATGTTGTAAATGTAAATTCCTTATTTACATCATTATAACATTATAGTGTTAGAATACTTTAGTATAATATAAGTATGCTTAAATAATAAAAAAAAAACCGAAAGAATTTTATATTAAACTAAACTAAAATAATAGACTATACTTATATTGGGTGCAAATGTAAAGGAAAAACATGTATTCTTATTAAATTCCTAGTAAAATTAGCATAAGTTAAATATTATATATGATTTAATGTAATTAAAAAAATATATATTTTATTTAAATTGTAAATAAATTTAATTTCGTTGTAGACAAGATGTCACATATTTAATATGATGATGACAAGCATATTTGTTTATGAGGAATATCAGTGGATATTAATAGTTAAGTTCCAAATTGGTGGAAGAATATCGAATATCGAAGAAAGAAAAAAAAATTATAACTCGTAAAAATATAATAATTATAAAACGACATAAATGAAGATATTTAAATCAAAAGACGAGATAAAAATCAAAATGATTTAAAATTTGTCACTATCAAACGATTTTCAAATATAAATAAATTGTTTTACTGAAGCATAATGTAATATTATTATTATTACTTTATTCCAGTTTATTAAATATTTTTCTTTTTGATAATGGTGTTGCTTAAAATTTTATTGTGTCAGATTATACTAACTGTTTTTATGTTACTTAATGGTTTATGACGTTATTTTCTTATCGTTGGATTTTCAATTTCTGCGTCTATTATATTATATTATCCGTTTATCCATCTTATCAAATTTATATTTAATATATATATATATTTAAACATTTACTTGATTTACAAAGACAATTTAAAGTTTATAAAAGAAAAAAAATAGCATAGTTGCATATAAATGAATTGTTTCTTTTTTCAAGTAAATTAAAAAATTATATTTTGTTCTCACAGAAAAAATTATATTTATTTGTATAACAAAATATTCTCAGCGTATTATCTTATTATTATATTATATTATTAAATGATCAGTCATTTTAACCTTTCAAATTTTAATTTTTAATTCTTAGTATAATCATGGGTATTAATTAGGATAATATAGTAATGTGAATAAAATAATATACTACCTATAATATTAAAATAATCCGGGTGTTTTTTTTTTTCGAAAATTAAACAAATAAAATATAATAAAAATAATGAATGATAAAAAAAAACTATGAAACGTCTCGTTATAAGAATGCAAGTAACCTTTAATTGTTTAAATTCTTTTTAGAATCTTTTATTCAACGTTATGTTTATGTTCGTCATAATCACTGTAGATGTTTTTATTTCTGTGTTTTTCTCCAACACTAACAAATGATCCAAACCAACATCTCTTCTACTGTAACTATAATACTTAAATAACTTTCATGGTTTATAAATTTTTTATGTCTATAAGTTAAGTATTTATTATTTAATACATTTGTTAAATCATTCGTTACCATAATATGTACAGTACACACAGTGTCAGTCAATGTGTTTAAATTAAAATTTAATTTACCAATTTCTATAATTCCTATTTTAAGGTAGAGTTTATGACTATTCAACTATTACGATATTTGTTTATATAGGTATACGATATCGATATCCAAATTTTTCCTAAAAACAATGGCTAAAAAAAACTAATCGTTGTATGTCAAATCAAATTTTACAGTAGGATAATTTCTAGTTTCAAATATCTCAATCGTTAGTTATAGTTTTAGAAAAAACTCGTTTATAATGATATTATTTGACTTGTAATTTTTATAAAAATATAAACGGCTACTAACAATTACCTAACTATAATTTACCTACTAATTACTAAAAACTAAAAACTACCTACTAAAAAATTATTTGGAGAAGAATTGCAAATTTTGAATTCCTTGTAATATAACAGTAATTGTGTTATAATTTACTGTCAAATATTATTTAAATTACTATTTTATTACTATAATAACAATCGATATAATGTTTTCAAATAAAATAAAGACTTTATTTATATTTACTTAATAATATATCAGATTTTGTAACTTTAAAAATAACAAACTACCCTTAGATTTTTGCTAAATACATCTCTTACTACAATTAAATACACTGAATGAAAAGAAATAAATGTATATTTGTACAATTGTTCCATATAAACTATAAACAAAGCCACACTACACACAATTCGTTAAATTTGTTTCATTTTATGAATACAAATTATGTTTAAAGCGATATTTTGTAGTACCTACACTAGTTTGCGTTTACAATAGGTACGAAAGTATAAATTAATCGTATGTCTGATAATCGTACTGCAAAACCTTGAACAATAGTACTCAGTTTAACGAATGTTTATAACAATGTGTTTTGGGTTTGTACGCTTAACCAATGTCTTGATCTAAGATGTAGATAAGTTAAGTTAGGTTTGGTCAACCTAACTTAACTTTATTTCTTCTTAGAAATTTCAACCATTATGGAGAACAAAGTTCCTTACTGTTATTTTTCATAGTACTTTATTTATTAAATAATTACAATAACTTTATTACTACTACATAGTATGTACTATGTTTTACTGACAATCCAAAAACAACATTTATTTAACTATATCTACACGGTAATCTGTAAATATTTCAAATTTCCATCAAATTTCTTTAAAGGTTAAATCGAAAATTAAATAACTGTTTAAATAATTTAATTGAGTTATTGCTGTTATTGACAATATTGTTAATTCAATCAAACGATTTATCTTCCATTGTTAAAATTTGATAAACGTACAAAGATAAGATGAATCAAAAACAAAATTTAAATTGTTTTTTAAATACGTGTACATACTACACATTGTACACCTAATAGTATTAGGCTAATACTATACACATACTCACTAATGACATTAATATTATATAATATTTCGTATAGGTAGGTACCAACTTATATAATCCGGTTAACAGCTTATTATTAATTAATATAAAATAATATCGTTTAATACTTTATAATCTTTTTACTTAAAATGTAAAACTTTTATTGTTTATGCTATTTTTATACAGATGACAAATATTTCACAAAATTGGAAATTTTTTAAAGTTTTCATATAAAATGTATAACGTGCAAACATAAAACTCAATTATTTAACTCTCCTTCAAAATGCGATTTGAGCATTGTGATAAAACATTCATCAGTCAATATTTTTATTATTATTATTATTATTATTATTATTATTATTATTTTGCTATTTAATCAATTTAAACCTAAAAACAAACAAATGTTTTATTGTATATTCTATATTTAGGTATATAAATATTTTATCGTTTGGTAAAGTTAACTCGAATATTTATAATATAATATGCATGGTATACTAACTCTCACCATTATTGTAACATGATATGTTGATCTCTTCTTCTCTCTATATATTATATAAAAAATCCAATGATTGTACAATATGTAATGATCATGATCATACGTTACGTAATGGTAAAACGCATATGAATAGGATAATAAATACAATAATTTATAAATAAAATTATGTTTTTTAAAAAACCTAAATTAGTTTTTTATAATATGTGTGTTAAATTGTTTATTTAATTGATTTATTATAATATAGACTATAGACTAAATCGTATGATCAATATGATATACAATTTTAAAAACTTATATCTAAATTAAATAATGTTATTTGCGAATAATAGTTCATATATAACAAATATACAATTATTTACACGACTTTACTATTTACATAGAAATAGAATCCATTGTGTCGACAAGAAATCCATAGTTTTAAACAATGTGGTTTCACAATATTTAATCTTGCACAATAAAACAATGACTCTTTGGTCATTTTAGTATAAAAGTGTTTGTTTTAACTACAATATGTAATATGTATCATATTTCTATTTGAATTAACTATATTTTTATATTAATAGCAATATTTATGGTTCAATTAGTATGTCTTTAATTAATCATACAAAAATACAAAGTTACAGTTTATTGTATCTGTCCAAATGTACCAATAAATTACGTTTAACAAACTATAGCTGACTAGTTTGCCATCATTTTAAAATCGGGTTTATAAAATACAACTTTTTTACACACAATACATTTTACAACGACAACTAGATTGGGAAAATAATAATAGTTTTAAAATTAGTAATAAATTGATTTTCTGATAATGATTTTTTACTATATTATTATTCAAAGTGAGTCAAACAATCAACGGAACTGTAATTTTTCAAAAATTATTAACACACAGTATTGAAGTTATCTGTTAACTTTTAAAATCAATAATATTATTGTAGACAAAATAGAACTTTTTGTTATTTTGATTATACATACATTACATAACTAAAATTAACAAATAAAAACCAATACACATTTTTATTCATTTGAACAGTTAGTACATATTATACATCGTATATGACAATCTTAAGTGTATAAAAAGTAATAACGAAAATGTTACTAAATCTATACAAAATTGTATGTTTAACTAAATCGATAAAATAATTCATATTATCTTAATATTGAAATATTTTTTTCAACTAAAATATGAAGATGTATATTACAATAAATGTAATACAATTACTAATTTTTCATTTATAATATATTTACTATATTATTATGTTAAATTATACGTGAAACAAAAATCTTTGGTCAGACAGAATTATTTATGCTTTTATAATTATTCAATAGATGTTTGTATTAAAAATTTGAAAGTCATAATATTATATTATAAAATACTATATCATAAGTCTTCCGAATGATTCTAATTATTGAATAATTTAAATAAAATATTGTTTCACGACGTACTATCAAAAAAAAAAAAAACAATTATTATAATATTGCTTATATCTTTGGAATATTAGTTTTATTATAAACTTTATCCATTTTAACTCCTTTTTTCAATATTATCTTCGTTCGATATAAACTGAATGTTTCCATTCAAAGGATATTTATAATTATAGGTAAAATCAATGTTTAAAATATTTTAAATGGCCTAAATACATACTACGATAATTAATAATTATTATAATATGGCTACCTAAAATCAAGATAATTAAATAATAAAATAATTCCGTGTTATTAAATTAGCATGATAATTTTGTTTATGCAGTTTTGAAAATATTGCCAGTGTTTACATAAAAATCTACATTTACGAGCAATGATGATTTTAATTTATTGCATTATTCATTAACATAACTAAATTAAAAATAAAATAATGAAGTACGAAATTCAAAATCGTGGAAAGTGATTTTAAACATTTATAAAATATAAACAAGTATACAATCGTAGAGATTTACTAGTAGTTTGTTAATAAATAATGTAATCACAATTCACAAAAGAACAAATGTTGATAATTTTGAAATGTTATATATATCACAAGGATTAATTAAAAATTATAAGAATAGAAACTTACGATAATTTAGTTTAGTGAAACAAGAAAGGTATTCATTTTACGTATTTCGTATTGATTACTTAATTTATATTTGATTTCAAAACGTCTAATATAATTAAGAGAAGATAAAGAATATCTAATCAACGTTCAATTTAATGATAGCATAATTTTTTATATAAATTATACACATTTTAACGATAAACCCTTAATAATTCCTAATTATTAATATAATATCATTACTTATAAGTTATAAGTATTAAATAAGCTTTTTTTAAATATATTTTTTTAATTACTCGTATTATACAAATTTACATCTTACACATTGTGCATGAACTTTAGAAGAAAAAAAAATGTCTTGCATTAGGGCAAAAATAGAAAATGTATAATCTCAGACTTTCAGTAAATATAATAATTACTGATTAAAACCAATTAATATTGTTAAAAATTAAATAGTTCAATTAAAGCATTAGCTATGAATTTCCGAGAACTTATGCCTTTGATTATGCTAACATTTTATAAATGTAGAGTTGATGTGTGCTAACATAATATGTAATATTTAAATATTGTTATTTAATGAAACGTATATTGGTACACGATGGGAATGGGAATTATCTCAGCATTAATATTGTGATTCAATTTAAATTGAACATTTGTAATCGTTTTTAATAGCTTTTTGTAGTAAAATTTAACATTCCTGGTAATCATTTTGTATATAATTGTAATATTCTGAATTTCCGATGAAAATTGCCGTGAGCTTTTGAAATACATTTTATTGTTCTCTAATATTTACATTGTGATCAAAGTTTATAGTTAATTTAATATTTAAACTCGACTAATAATCATTTGTGTTATAAAAAAAACCATATTTAGTAATTTCCAAAGTTCCATGAAACTAATTTCCGATTTAACAAATATCAAAATAAAGATTGGTTATACTCATTCAAATATATCTGAGATGAATGGATTAAAATGAATAAAAATAAACAATTCCAATCAAACAAAGAATTTATTTAGGAATTATATACCTATATATTCACAGTGTACAATATAATTTTAGCATGTTGGCTAAAATAACATAATATTCATTTCTTCAAAATATTTATTAAACGAGAACATGACGTATTAATATGTTAAATATTATATGTAAAAAAATTAAATTTAATTTGTATAAATCACGTTAACTCACATACATGGGAATAGTTTAATTCAATATGACCTTTCAATTAAATTGTATCTTTATAATAATGACAAAATAATAATAAAATTTAATGTTATATAATAAAAAATTATTTATTTTTGAAATTAATTGGCTTTTACTACGAATTCTAACTCCCAAGCCAAACACTATATTATATGCGTACGCTATATTTATTTATACTTTTTATTTTAATTTAATTTTTTATTTTATGATATTTAAAGTTTTAAACATTATGCCTGTAACAGTAACATAGTTAAATTGTTAAATCCTATTTATTGTTTTGGGAACAGTATGCCGAATAGAAATAAATGAAGGATTCTGGATTAATAACCTATGTTATATAGCTTTCATATGAAATTAAAGCTATATTCGACTGTCACGATGTCATCTATCTGAAAATAGAACGTTTTATAACCCGCGCGGTTTACTTTGACCACTGACGGACGTAACGTATATATATATTTTTTTTTTTTTGGATGTTAGATTCAAGGTATTCTTTTATTCTTTTCTAACCTATGATCAGAATTTCATATTATGTTTTCTCTTTTACAGCATGTCTTATCAGCAATCATATCTTCCACGTCCAATATAACATCAATTCCTACAACTTCCTTTAAAATTAACAGATTGTTCATCCTGAAATTCTCCACATTCAGAAGATGCTTCTCGTTCTCTGTCAATCCGTTTATACTTATTCTTTCCCGATTGTTCTCAAGTTGCTAATTCAGTTTCCACGAGTTTCCACGGAAAAGTTTTTCCATTGTATAATTTGTCTTTTTTGTTGTAGTTCCACCTGAATTGTTAACTATTATACTTTACATCGCATATTCTTTTCCTAATCTACTTCTCCTTTAATCATTCGACTTATATTCATAAAGACTTTTCTCATATGATAAATTTTCATTTCTATCATTTTGATATCCATTGAAGCATTTCGTCTGATCTGTGGTGATACTACTATCACGAACGTACGTAACTCCCCCCAGTAGCCCCCTAGTAGCTTCCCCTGGCTTGGGAGGGTTTAAACCCTATTTAAACCATTTTTAACCCTCCCTTAAATATTTTGCTACTTTTAGTTTTTATATTTGTGATTATTAAAAATGGTATGCATATTAGGGATTAGGTTAAAGCCCTTCCTACTTGATAATCCTAATTACGTCTATGACTACTATAATACCAAGTATGTATAAATTGTCTATTTACGTAAGTTTTAAACATTCTATTATAGTTTAGTTCGTGTTTAAATAAGAATTATATCCATTTTTGTGATATGTAAGGAATCGTTTGCTCGGACAGGCATCTTGCTCTGATTCCTATTTAGATCTTAATTTTTTTATTCATCCGTTCTTTTCGTTGATCTTCTACGTATACGTAGTTTTATCATTTACCATTAATCATTACACTCGGAAATTAGGTATGACTGAACTCTGAAGTAAACATATTTTTTTTTTTTACTTTACCACTTATTTCGTTAACACAAACTTGTATTTTTAATGGGTTAAATTTCCGATGGATTCTTTCGTATATACTCCAGGTTTCCTAACATAAATTCTAAATTATTTTTGATCACTTCGTAATCATACTTATATAATTATAGACAATTAGTCGGCTAGTTGAAAAGCGGTAAAAAACATTGGTTTGTGTATTAAAGAGTATTCTTTGAAGTAACTCATCCAATTTTTGAACTTCCCATTTATTATTTCTCCGTTGGAATGTAACACAAAAACTATGATCCTTAACTACGTATTAGTACTTCTGTAAGCTTTTATCCAGCAGTTGACGTAACAGCTGTATGAAATAATATATTTTGAGAAATGACAAAGTATGTAGGTATTATGTTAAGTAAAACCATATTTACTGTGTACGCAATAGTTATCATATATTAAGACTGTTGTCGTCTTACAATACTTGTAAAACAAATACTCTAATATTTCAAACAAGTTTTTTACCCCTGACAAGTTCCGTAAGTCAGTAATCTAGATGTTATATAATTATATATTATTACAAGCAGTGGCGTGTCTAGGATTTTAGAACTATGGGTATATAGTAAATTTCATATAGGCCATTTTACTTATACATTACCAAAAAAACAAATAAAATATAAATTATTAATTTCCATATAGCTAAAACACTTTACTTTTATTATCATTAGATATTTATTTCTACAATCTATACATTATTTTAATTATTTTATAATAACATTTTTTTATATTTTTTTCATTTTTGCAAATGTTTCAATTACATTATTAAAATTAATTTTATCTGCAACGAGATCCTTTCAATGCTGAAACAACATTAGAAAAATCTTTATTACTTATTTTTAAAATATTTGAAAATACATTTACAATTACAAAAAAAGTATTAACTTTATTTACCATTAACTCTCTCATCAAATAACTTTTTTTTTTTTACATTTACAACAAATATCGTTAAATTTAGTATTTCAATCAAATTTTTCACTTAAGACAGTTGCATTTTTTTTAATATCTAAAAATTCTTCATGAGTTCTTATGGAATTAATATTTTCAAAACAAACTCCAATTATACTTTGTGCTGTTCCGACTTAGTAAAAATATAAAACATTATTATCAAATGTCAATTATTTCACATATAAATTATAAATATAATATAATACAATAATTTTTATTATTTTTTTTTTCCAAACAATTAAATATTAATAGATAAGAGCAAAAAGCCATAAGACAGGTCAAATTCAAATGTAAAACAACTGTGTGTCAGCTGACTCCCAATCCCCCCACTAGACACGCCATTGATTACAAGCAGAAAAAACAAGATTAATGCGGTACGTTCGTTTTTTGTTTGTTTTTGTTTTGTTTTAGATTCGGAACCGTCGCATACGCGGAATTGGGAGACGAACTCTTCGACAGTGATATGATCGACGGAGACACAGTGACGCTGTTAAACCCGACCAAACAGCAAGACGATTATTCGTTCGAGAAGAAAAACGGTTTGAATGATTATGATTTGGAATCGTGTGTGCCGTATCAGAGTCTAATACATCACGACCGTCAGTGTAAGTCTCGACGGAAATCCGAAGACGATATATTCCTGTATGAATGACCCTGACGACCGGTCGCATCGGACCGATCCCGAGTCCGATCCGACACGATGAAATTAAAAACCATGAACAAAATTAAAAAGAACATACATTACTTTAACAGGATAAAACGCGCACCGCTCTAAGACTTATTCTTATATAACATTGTGAAAGATGAATGCGTCTCGTGAAACTAGACAATCCATTATACAGTTACTGTGACAGCTCATATCATACGAAATCAAATATCCCAATGATAGAATAGTAGACAGCCGAATAAGGTTTTGTGATTAGCTATAATTCTCGAACAGAGTAACCGAGCAACCATTAATTATTGCAATAATATTGTATGTATTGCTAACAAATTACTGTTAATGACAAGTCACAAAAAATAGTATATATACCTTAAACCACATAAATTATATAAAATAAAAATTAAATATATTTGTTTTTCTCCTTGTCCATAATATTATTAGATCAAAATTAATTGTAATTACATTTTACGATATCGCGAAATGAGTTAACTGATTTCATAATAATAAATTTAAATTGTGCAATGGTGACAGTGTGACTGACGATAACGCACCAGCTCGTAAATTAACAAATAATATTATTAGGATGTTTAATATTCAATACTGGTTAGGTTAAAAAGTTAATTTTTAGTTTATTTTAACTTAACTTTTAATATTTAAAATGAGTTTTTTTTAGATTTAATGATTATGATACAAAAATAAGCGTTTAATATGCTTAAAACAATTGTTTACATTTTATTTTACTATCCGTCCATCAAAATGTATCCAACACGTGTAATAAAATTTAACTTTGTTTTTAATTTATCTAATTTAATAGAAAATATATAGTTAACTATTATTTATTTGACTCTTTCAAATTTTGTTCAATTGACTTATCAACCAACCAAGTTAAAAAAATAGTATACACTTACCTGGTTATAGGCAACATCATTGTTATAAACGATGAAACATTGCGTTTTCTTCAGTCCCCCTTTAATGAATACGTATATAAAATATTTAACTATAGTAATTACAAAATAATATTACTCGATACGGCATAGACATAATTTCCTTTTAGCAAATATTTTTTAAATTATTTTCAAGCAGTGATAATATATAGTTATAGAAAATTTGATTGTATAAATCGAATTATATTTCTCTCCATTTTATGGTCACGAGGAAACTTTACGGAACTGTTTGAAAATGAATTTTTATAATGAAATATAAAAAAGGGCATACGCATAATTATATATTCTTAGAATTTATGTTACAAACTGTTAAATTGTCAAATTAAACCGAATCGAACTCATATTTGTTAATATTCAAACCTAATTATTTCGGTTCGGTTCGGTATTATTATTTTTATTTTATTTCCTGTAGATTATAAAATGTAAATAATTTATATCAAAATGTATTATAAATATGTAATACAATTATAGTACTCATACAGTTACACTACATAAATATACTTATAGTAAAGGTTCTACTATATTAAATGTACTTAACAAATAAAAAATTACTAAAATAAAAATAACCAATAATTTTATTTAACAAAACATTATTTAAGTTTATTATTTAACTTTAAACTTTTTCATAGTTCACTCCGGGTTCGATGCTAATTTTAAATAGTTCGGTTCGGTTCAGGATAGAAAAATTTTTATTTACTTCGGTTCGGATTCGGTTCGACCTCAAAAATGGAGGTTACGTAAGGTTAACTTAACTTAACTTTTATAGTAATATAATTTATATGAAAATAATGTATTTAAATTATTTTTATTCAAAATTAACACTTTAATTTAAAATTTTTCAACAATACGTAAAAATTAAATGTATAAATTTTCTTCCAGATAATTAAAAGAATGTTACATGCTTCTAAAATCTTGAACACTGAAAATATTTCATTAATATATTTCTTAAATTATGTTTATTTATAAACTAATACTTTCTTTTTTTAATTTAATTATTCAACTATACCTATGTCTTCTAGCAACTTATACAAAATATGAGTACTGAATACTGAATCACATTTCTTCCGAAACATGTAATTTATTATAATTAGTTATACATATACCTATGACCTATGTAATTTGTTTTATAAGTATTTGTTTAATAATTATGTGTTATAAATAATACAATATAGATGCATAATTGTAAATATGTATCTTAATAATTCTGATCACCATATAATTAATTAATCATAAATATAATAATATGAATTCAAAAGTAGCAACTGCACTCTTTTGAATTATATTTAATTGAATTTCCTTATATTTTTGTCAATATTTTATTTGTTTTCGATAATATTTTTTGAATTGTATATATATAATATTATATCAACAATACACTCTTGAAATATTTTTAATTTTAAGTAGTTAAAGTATACCATTTGGTCGTATATTTAAAAAATGGTAATACATAATGTCATAATATTATAGAAAAAATAATTAATAATCATAACTTTATTATAGATTTAATTAAGTGCATATGTCAATTTACAATTTAGGTACTATAGAAAACATTTATAGAAACTCTACGATATTTATCATGATATTCTTTTAAAAAATTTAATGTGATGTAAGTATAGAAAAATTAAGTTTGTAAATTTAAAAACCTAACCTAACTATAATACCTACACATAATATGAATCTATAAAAAAAATGATCGTCGTGACGTTGTATTGTGTTATAGAATTATATTATAAAATATATTAAGTACCTATAGATGATACCTGTATAGTACATAACTAAAAATAATATTATTTAATCGATGTTTGAATAATTTATATCGTAATGTTGGTTTTACTTATAATTATTAACAAATGACTAATTGGTTATTATAATTATTTGAGTGTACTAATTAAAATGTAACTGTTTGCTCTTTGCAACCAAACGTTTTTATTTCGTTGATGTAATTTATTAGTTGTTTAAGTCGAAATATATCGCCTAACATTATTATCCTGAGCTATATGCTTATACATATATGTGGTAATGGTTGAAACTTAAAACTAAGTTAAAACTTAGTTAAGAATTAAATATCATATACCAAGAGTCTGCAGCCTTTTTTTTATGACGTACCGCATCTGAGATACATTTTACTATTTTAGCATCACGAGTCTAAATTGTTTGGTGAGGGGTAGATGTAATATTTACATTTTTATGATTCATATTTATTTTCAAAACATCAGTCAGCTTGACGGGTTGGAATCGGCCCTCGGGCTGTATGTTTGAGACCTCTGTCCTCAATAAATGGTAAATATTAAATATTTTAAATTACTAGTTATTTGATTATTTCACAAGCATAACGCTGAACAGTAGTAATTATGAAATATATTAATTGTTCTATGTTATAAAATATTCCTGTTTATTTAGCTCACAGATGTTTCCATTTCCGAGTTATTCTATTATTTCTCTCTTACACTTATTTTAACCCTTCCATATTTCACCGAGAAACTCATTTAATATTTTTCCATCACTTAATAATGGTCCAAATCACCATCTACTCCACTGTAACTCCTCCATGACTGATGTATCTCTTGTGAGTTTATGGCTATAATTAAATTTAGGTATTAAATAAGACGTTATCTTTCCATTTACTGTTATACACAATTGCATGTTTACGTATAATATACTTAATAAAATAACCACAAGAAATTATAAATATAAATTATTAAATTATGCTAAAACACTTAATTTAAAAACATGATATTTTAAATTATTGGATTTAATTTTTAACTAAATCAATATACTTTCTATTACATTCGATACTTAATAATCAAATTAACCCATACCAAACTATTTGTTTATGAATAATATTAAGTAGGAGTAGAAAGTAATACATATCCAGTATCTACACAATATTTTTGTTTTAAAACTAATAAAAGATATTCAAACATTTATCAAAATTAAGATATTTTTTACATTCAACTAGATTTGATTTGGTGTCTATTTGAACAAAAAATTCATATTTTATAAAATGGCTTATGACATACTAACGGTCATAATGGCGTGACCATACTAATTTTTTGAGGTCTGTGATTTAACAAAAATGGGTAAGTATAGTAGAATAGTCAAGATTGGATTTTTTAAATTGTAGATAAACCTAACTCAATTTGCGTTTGTAAAATTATGTAAGACTTATTTTAAAGTCTATACTTTTAAAAACCTTTTTCCGATTGTTGTTACCGATTATTTAACAGTGTAAATTCATAAAAAAAAAATAATTTCAGAATGATTGGATAAAATAAAATATTTATTTTAACCCTATAAGCTGGTAGAAGAGTAGTGGTTCAAAAAAAAAAAAAAAAAATATTATACTTGACTAAAAAAAATGTTCCACACGCTAATAGTATAAGTTTAGTGTAAAGAATAGACAATATTAATCTACTAATAACATAAGAGAAAATAATGAAAAATCGAATTTTCGTTTTTACCCATATTATTATTATTATAGAGAACCAATAAATAATAATGAAAAAACATATTATATTATAAATAATATCGATATATGAAACGTATAAATATACGCTTATAAATACTTGCAGTTGAATCTTGCTTCCAAAACTATAATTAAAATTAATTATTACAAAAACTAACTGTTTTATTAATATTTAAGATTCTATAAAATGAAAGAAATTTAACGAAAGATTTAAAAATAAATGAGGTATAAATTTATGTTGAACAAAAAGCAAAACAACATCTAAAAGGATGATGACAATTAAATTAAGTATTATTGTGTAATTATTAATTAATTATCCATCCAATCATTCCGATCTATTGAAATTTAACGTAACCTCGGAGCTGAACTTTAAGTAGAATAATAGAAATTAATTGTATTATTGTAACCTTTGATTTGGTTTCTATTGTTTTAACCTAACCAAACAATATCAGATTACTTAGGACTTTGTGAATGTAAAATATTTCACGGAAAAAAAAAATGAAAAAAGCAGCGGTAAAGTACCTACCTATTATTTTATAAATTTAAATAATTTTTATGTATTTCACCAAAATAATGAGATGTTTTATAATTCTTATGGTGATATTATCTAATACTTATACAATATATATATATATATATATATAGCAGAGTTCTATTGACATTGTACGTTATATTATTTATCTCCAAAACCATTAATTAATTTAAAAAGTTTATATAGTATATTACGCGATGATTATAATCTCCTCGGTATTAAATTATGATCAAACAATTCAAATTTGACGTGTTTTTAGTTTTATTAAATTATTCGATTAATCAATTCTTGTATAGAGTATTTTATTACATGATTTCTAATTAATAACATTGATTTTGTTCAAGGACTTAAATTTAATTTGATAACTCATAGAACACCATTTTATATAGGTTTTTATGTCGGTTTCGGTATCACTCATTCATTCAGTCATTCAGTTTGCAAGTTCAATCTAGTCAATAGATAATATAATTTGATGAGTTTTATATTTTTTTTCTTTGAATTTTTTAAAGCATATTCTGTTGAATTTAAGGAATGATATAATAATAATATAAGAGTATATAATATTTAATATAGTGTCCCACGAAGATCAGATAAACATAATAACTCTGGTTTTAAGCAATATTTTATGATTATTTTTCTTCTAAATTATATCTATACATCTGGCATTTAATTATGGTACATTTGTTTTTATTTTTAAATAAAAATATTGAAAATTAAAATTATATTTGTTTATTTTTAATTCAAAATAATCATGAATTAGATTTGAATTTTAGAAAAATATTGCCATTCAAATTTGTGTTTTCGTTTATTTTTAATGATTTTTTAAAGTTTATGAAAATACAATGTTTAATTTAATATACAAGATATGTTCATTGATAATGAATTATATCATACGTTAGCCGGTAAACAATAAACATTTTATGTTTAAATATTTTAAATAATGAAAATAAATCATATTTTCATACATTTCAAAAAATTATTAAAATTCAATAAAAAAACAGAAGAAATTTTAATGCTAATATTTTTCTTAATTTAAATCTATAAAATGACTATGTTTAATTAAAAATAAAATCAAGTGCATCATAATTGTAGAGATGGAATATAGAAATAATTTTAAATAATAATAATTATACAATTTTGCACATTACCAGAGTTATTACGTTCGTTTCCGTAAGATATACAGTATATATAAACATATATATACATCAAGCTATAACTATTTTTCCTTTTAAGACTAATGAGGACGCATTTTTCTTATAAAACGTTTTTCATTACTCCGTTTTTTATTGAGCTGTCTTGTTTTTTTAATAAAAAATTAGTTAATACATAAACTATTACTAATACCTAATTACTATTACTGATAAAAATTAAATAATAATGGTCGTCATTGTTTTTTTTACATGTATTCAACCTACCGAAATATACAGTAAATTAAAATTTTTTTAGTCCTAAATCTAAAATTAAAATATTTATACATAATTTTTGTTATATGATTAAAATATCATAAAAAAATTTAAAAGAAACCTACAAAATACAATTACAATTAATTTCTAAAAATATATCACATTATATAGGTACTGGGTAGGTACTTCAGAATAAAAATATTCTAATTCAAAATAATTTATAATACCAGTGATTTTCGTTCAAAGCAGAAATAAAATTAATAATAATTTAAGTTTTTCCTCAAAGGTGTGCATCGTGATGTATAAAATATTTAAATATGTCTTCCTGTGATAATTGTCCGTTCGAGATCCACGAAACTCTACGAGGTTATATTATGTAATAAATTATATAATATAATATAACATAACAATAATAATAATAATAATAATAATAATAATATAATATACATTTTAAAAATAATGATTATAGGTTTGTAAGGATTATCCTTTTTACGTAGATATAATATCTATTTTTATTTATTTGTAGTTGTTTATGCCATTCGGTTTTTTCTACAATTGTACCTTAAAATATTATTTTTGTTTTAAAATTCAATAAATTAATTTAACTTTTCTTTAAACCTATTCTTAGGTGTTATTTTTATTTTACTTTATTCTTTCATTCTTGTTCCATTTTTTTTCACGAGGGTAAATAGAAAAATACCCATATGGTATTCTGACTCTTCTGAGAGTCTCGACCCATGGTCCATTATGGAGATTTGTCGTGACGTATTCCATATATAAAATAATATGAAACGTCGCAAGTGTTCTAAAAATTCAATGTGACAATAATTATAGGTACCTACTGTATATTTTGATGGTAAAATGACACAAATATAAAAAAAATAATTAAGAACCTATTACCTAATAGTATAGTAAAATTATTTTAAACATTTTAATAAGTATATATTTAAAAACATTGTAAAACTACCAAATTAATATTACTATATCAGTTATTACTGTTAAATATTATTATAATATATGTTCATTTAATTTATTTAATATTTAAATAATAATGTATTTTATAAAGTATTACAAAAATAAGTAATATATTAAAGTTAATATTTTCATTTGGATTAATGATATAAGAAAACAATAATAAAAATAAAAAATAAAAAAACATTTTACAAACTACAAATTAGGTACATAATATATTCTATAATACTAAATACCTAATTATTAGTATATTGTTATAACGAAACCTCTAACGAAATATAACATGTTACATACAATATCAAACACCTAAGTTCATATTATTATTAATTATGACCAATATAATAAGATAGATTATTGTAATTATTTATATTTAGTTTACTATATAATGCGTATATCATTTATACCGACAACCATTATACGATTAAATAAATGTAATAATTAAATATGAAAATTATTTCGATATGAATGACCTTATTTAATTGTCGAATTCTATTATTATATAGTTTTAATTAATAAAACAATACAATATGAAAATTAAAAAATACGGTTCTTTTTTAATTATATTATAGAATTAATTCTAAATAATAAGTAGGTATAAGTATTAAAATACATTAAGGTATTTGGTGTAGCCATTAGCCACTCATTTAGGTATATTAATCAAACTAATTTTAAACGGTATAATATTATTTTTTTTAAAAAAAATTAAATTTTTTCCTGTATTTAGTGACTTATATATCATACAAATTTATTTATATACTTTCTTAAAACAGAAAAATACATCATTGTGATTTTATAAAATTGAATAATTTACAAGCTTTATGTATTATACGGTAATATTCAAATGAAAATGTGAGCAAAAACATGAATAAAACTTTTAGATTACTAAAATGTTTTTACTCTGTTATCTATCTTTCCCTCTTTTATTCTTCTCGCTCTCTAAGGATTCAGTAGGTTTCAATGGAGTTTAATAATCTATTCTATGCAAGTGCATTCATTAAAATACAAAAGCTTAAAAATGACCAAACACAGAATGAATTGGAAATTGGAATGGTGTTAATATAATTATTTCTACTGAAAAACTCAAATAAAGTAAGTAAACAGTTTTCAGATAAATTATAATTCTGCAATACTTCTTGTCAATTTAATTTTTATCAAAGCTTTACGTTAATTTTAATTTAAATGCTATTTAAATAATTTCCCTGCTATTACAATAAAAATAAATATTATATGAAAATAAACGAAAAATATATTATAATATAATAATAATTACTTTTAGAGTGTTAGGTATTACAAAGGTATAGTAGCTACCTACTTATTTTTAATAAAATATCTTACCAAATAGCTGAGTAATGAGCTAAAATTTAAATTAAATTTAAATTATAATAATAAAATGTATAAAAAATTGAATTTTGTAACAAGTATAAAATATTTAAAGTGTCTATATTTTTATGGATTGATAATAATTTATGGAAAACTATTTAATATCTATGCTATTCAAATAGATATCTATACTACCCACTGGTTACTATAATGGAATGGATACCATAATACTTAAACTTCTAAAAATTATTAATTATGAATGAAAAACCATTTTGAAATTTTTGCACGCGTTTTAACTTTTGAAAACTAGGAAATATTTAAGAAAAACAAATAATTCCTTAAATAATGTATGCTTTTGTTATCACCGGAGAAGATAATAATCGCCAGTATATTTTTGTGTGGATACTCTTGCAAAGATGTCCCGCAGCTAGGACCTCCTGATGCTTATCAAAATGGTTGACACGACAATAACATAATATTAATTGTTATTCATCTCGAGGATCACACGATATTACAACGTTTTGTACCTACCTACCAATAACCCGGTTAAAATGGTAATTTCACCTGTTTTGTTGTGTCTTTGTATAAATTCAATATACTCACCTGCTTAATAGAATCACTCGGGTTGACAATTTACGAGACCCGTGAACAGCGGGAACAGAGAAAACATATATTATCGTGACCAGTATAATCAATTTACAACGCGTATAATTATACAGAGTGCTCAGAAAATCATGTAACAAAAGCGGTATAGTATTGCGTAATAATAATAATTCTATAATGGTATACCTACCCGTTGTTTTTGTTATACGAATATATGCTATTCTTCTATACAAGTTCTATTCATTTTATCCAGAGGTTATCCAGTTGGATTAAATTATCAGTAATACACAAATATAATAAATTTTTCATTCTCTAAAGAATTTCGTCTCGAGTTCAACTGAAAATTAAAAAAAATATATATCTACGTAGGTATTCGTAAATTATATTATATTATTATTATTTTTGTCTAAAAATATGACGTCACACTGTCTACGTTATCCAATGTTCACGAAATTTTTTTTTTTTCATTATTTATATATAATATTATATTATTATATTTCATTAACATTTTCACATTACAGAGAACTAAATATTTTTGAGAAATCATAAATTTTACTGTTATCGGTCAAAAAAAATAAATGACGATCAGATTGGGTACACTAAAACTATTGTAATAAAACATATCTTATTATCATAAAGCCTCTAATTTAAAACGATTTTTTTGCTTTTTAAAAAAACAATTACATTTATAATTTATTAGATAATATTATTTATATATAAATATATTAGGTATAATTATTTGTATTGTATTATGTTTATATCTTTGTTCAAATACATATTTTTAATTATATAATAAGGCTGTATAGTTAGACGAAAAGCACAATTACATATTTATAGCATACAAATGATAAATTATAACAATATTTTTTTTCCAATACCTAATAATATTTAAAATTCATATTTTATATAATTATTTAACTGATAATTTCCCCTGTTGTATTATAAAAATAATAAGGATCAATTACAAATTTAAAAACTGTTTTGTAATAATAGAGACAGTAGATAATAAGAATATAAATTATTTAATCAAACAATTTCAGATTTTATTTTCTAAAAATGTTCTTAATATTACGATTGATGATAAAATTATATTAGGTGTATAATAATGTATATATAATATGACAGTATTACTATACTATCAACGATGCTCACCAGCTACATATTTTATTATTTTATTACAATATTTTTTTAATAAAAAACAAGCAAGCCCCAAGCCAAGCTCAGTACCAACAAATAATTTGTACTTTTCACGGTTAACTTATTCAATATACACAATACACATATATAATGAATATTAAATATTAATAAATGTAAATTATAGTGATGTTACGAAATGTTCGGTTTGAAAATCGAAATCAAATTTGTTAATATTCGAAATATTATTTGTTTCATTGCCTGTATGGTACCTAATTATTCTTAAACATGAATTTCAATTTATTGCAATGACAAAAACAGTTGGAAAAATATATATAATGATTGTCCCTACACAGTGCCGGATTAAACATTTATGAGGCCCAAGGCAATAAACATTTTGAGGCTCCAATCACAACTTATTCTTTAACATTATATTAATGAATCATTATATATTATGTATTAATTTATTATATATTTATAAGCAAACAATTTACTAAACAAAATAATGATAATTTAATTATAATAAAAATATTTATTTAGAACAAATAATTACTTATGTTTTAAATTTATTTTTATATTAAATATTGTTTCTTTTTAATTTTTTCACCGTAAATTTTTTGATGATATCTTAAAAATATAACATTTGTAAAGCATCGTATTCTACATGTGATCATAATAGCAAGCGAGTTTAATCGTTTTTGGGTCATAGAAGATCAATGACAATTTTTTAATAATTTTAAAAAGGTTCTTTCACCTGTAGCATTTGTAATCATAAGGTAGTAGGAAACCTTATTATCAAAAATGAATTTGAATGATCCCGATGCTTGTACTAAGTTATTAACTTTAAAATCATCAAACTGTGAAATGAAATATCTGAAATGAATAATTTCGTCAATAAATTCAATTTTGATGTCTTCCTGATAATTGTCTTAAATATATCACTTATCTTTGAAAATGTAAAAATAAAAAAAAATAAGTTTCGACACAAATAAAAACTTTTAATAAATTCAAAAAATGAGCTAAATAAATTACAAACTATATGCGATTTATAATAGAAAGCATACCCTACTACTTGTGATAATCGGATCATTAATTCTACCCTAAAAAATGTTTTCATACATAAAAAAAAATCTTTGTAAAAACAATGCATTCCTCTCTCCACTTAGAATCTAAAATTTAAAATTTATTAAAAATAAAATCCAAAAAATAATATTTTAAAATAACATAATTTATTGTGAAATAAAATATGTTATATTGATGATTGTTAATTTGTTCAGCAATAAAATGTTTTATAATTATAGAAAAAAAAAAATGGTCTGTTGTCACGGGGTCACCAAACTAAGTGGGGCCCCTAGGCGGACGCCTACTTCGCCAAATGGGTAATCCATCACTGTACCTACAGGCAATATACGAATTTTAATTTTATCTTAAAATGGTAGGTACCTAACTTAAATTATTCAATATTTTTATTTTCGTATTTACCTAAGTAAATTTCGTTCTTCATTTTTTTTCTATTTTAGCTTATAAAATCTATTATTTGTATAATAATTAGATAGGTATTTAAATAACCTATTCTCATTAATATATATATAGAATAGATATTCTATTCTATAATCAATGCTATTATTATGTATAGACCTATTAATTAGGTATATCCAAAACAAATAAGAAAGGCAATAAAATACATTTAATTTTTTTAAATCTAATATAATTTAATTTAATATTATGTTAGTTTTTTATTTTTAAATTTAATATTATATTTAAAAGAAATTTGTATTTTTCATTTTTTTATCTAGAAAAAACATATCCTACAAAAAATAGTTAAGAAAACATAAATATTTTCGATTATTCATGTTGCGTATAAAAAAAAAAATATCATTTATATAAAATACAAGAATAGTATAAAAATAAGTATACTTAACGTGAATTTATTTTTATTGTAAAAATATCAGAGCGATGTCACACCGCCTTGGATGTAATGAAAACGGTATGGAAAAAGATTTAAATTTACATTCGGGGTGTATAATTTCTAATTTCTATTCTTTCACGGTTTACTACAATATAGGTACTATACTACCATAGTACCCACCTAACTTAATAACTAACCTAACCTTAGTATTATAATGTATTTAATGTACCTAATAATTAATTTAATTATAACAATTTATGCATTTCATTATTACTGTAAAGCATAGGCAGTGGCAGTAGGGTGTGTTAGGTGTAGGTAGACTTGAAATGCAATGTTTACCTAAATTAATTCTACGAAAACTATCCAGTTGCCTATAAATAATAAGACACAGGTAGGTAATTTGGCGATTTTGAATAAGAATAATTATTCACAGTATAAGCAGCGGAGGGTAGTTTATAAGAAGGATGACGGTCATTTATTTTCTAATAAAAGTCACGACGAACAAAAGATTCAGAAGATCCTACAACAGTACTACAAAATACATAATCTAGAAGACCCATAACTGTTTAAAATATAATTTTTTTTTAAAAGAATTCAAGATAGGAAAAAGATTCAAGGACACATGGTACACGTAAGTTATAAGGGGAGGAGTAAGAGTAAGATAATTATACTTATGTTATATTACGTATGCTGCAGTGGTGTATTTTCAAATGTTTTTTCGGGCCTTACATACAAATTATCCAAACCGCGAGAATTTATTAAAAACAAGTTTTTCTATATTAAAATGTTTTCAGACATAAAAATATTATATTTTCGATTTCACTTAAAATTCCAATTTTAAATGCTTATTAAAAAAAAAAAAAATCGGGGAATGTCGATTAATGAAATTCTTTATAACTGGATTAAATAATATAATATTATACTTCTATTAAATTTTCAAACCGTAAAACTCAAAATTGCTAATTATATTAAACACTATTAAAAAAATAATTATATTTTTGGAAAAATTTCAAACTTCTATGTTTAGAAATATAATCAATGTAACAGTTTCAAATGTTTTTCTCATATATAAAATACTTATCTATTTTAATACTTAAAAAAATTTTAAGTTGTATGCTCATAAGTCATAGTTGTATCTGTTATTATGAAATATTTAAAATTGAGTTTCTCAAAATTAGTTGCCATGAATTTTGCAGTTTTTTGGTAGTTTTTCTTCTCAAAAAAAAAAACTTTTTAGAAATTCGAAAAATGAGATAATTAAAGTACCAAGTAGATACAATTTTCTATGGAAATCATACCCTATTTGCGATAATCAGACCATTATTTCTGCTTGAAATTGTGCTTTTAGACATACAAAAAACACAAATCATTGTATATATTATTATCATAGAACATTATATTAAATTAATTTTAATAAACCTATTATATTGTATATTATTAATTTTTTGTTATTTGTTAATTAACTACGTATACGTTTATATTATTTTATATTATTGGAGATAATATAAAAAATTAAAAACGAATAGATCTGGTCGTAAGCAAAAGTATATTCTACATATTTCATCTTAATATTTAAATACCTATTTTTATGTACATCATTATTGGGAGGGAGGTTTCAGGGTTTAACCTCCACCCAAAAATTTTTTGACACATTAAATGTTAGTGATTGATGCTTACCGGAATAGTCTTTTATTTAATTCTATTGTATTTATTAGATAATAATTATAAGTAAGTCATAACTACCTTTTGTCTGAAATTGAAGAGTCAAATAAATAAATATATTAATGTATTTTATTATTATTAATTATTCGAGCTTCAAAAATATTGGATACAAAATTATAGTAAGAATACATGACATGATATCATAATTTATTTTTGTTACACGTAAAGTAATTAAAACTAGTAAATCCCAGCATAGCATTCTTTTGTCAATAAAAAATAAATTGCTATGCAATAACCATAGTTCATAAAGGTTATATCTTATAAGTTTATAATTTATTATATTATCAACTACTGCCTAGTCTGCATCATATTCTTTTTATTTAATAAAAGTAAAACCTGTAAATATTTTCTTGTGAATTATCATATTTTATTTTTGGTGCATAATTTGTTCAACGAAATTCATATTATAATGAAAATATAATTATTTATATTTAATTTTATAAAATAATTAAACATATTGTACAAAATCATGGCAGACTTAAATTATGATATTATCTTATATAATTACAAATAAATTAATAATATAATAATGTACTCGTAATTAAATGTTGTTGACAAACATTTTGTTCAAAATGAGATACAATTTAATAGGCATAAAACAAAGAATTGAACGTAACAACTTAAGTATGAGTAAAGGATATAAATTCAGACACATATAAATAAGGTGGTAACCATACAGCCATAATTTAATTTAAATTAACAATTTTAAATAACTACTTAGCTTCATGGTAAAATGACAGTCTTTCCACATATAATAGTTTTTGCAAAAATGGTATCAAAAACATAATATTAAAAGATACCAAGTAAAATGATATATACTTGTAAGTAATATCTAATACAGAAATATGTCTTTTCGTCACATCATCCATTATTTTAATACCACTTTTTATTAAAATTACATCTACAATACATAAAATATATTTAATAATTAAAAACAACAAGACTATGCACACATAGCCCAAACCACTTCTGATCACCATTATACCTAAAAAAAAAAATAAATTATATTATTATTTAGAAATGAAACATGTTCATTAAATGCTTTGTACTAGACATTATTTTTATTTTTAAAGCAGTAATTAGAAATTTAAATAACTGTTTTTTAATTCTACTACTGCATAAAAATAAATTATATTAGGCTGTCTACTTATTATCGTAGTTAATGACTAAAACAAAGACAATTGATAATGAAATCAAGTAATATTTATTAATGTTATCTAAATATAAGCTACATATAAAATGTTTTAGTTTTATATAATATTTACCTATATCATATATTGAAGGCCAGCTAATAGGATTATTTATTGGATTAATTACACGAAAATCATTCTGTATGCCTAATGTAACAATCAACCAACTTCCAGTCAACATACCCGCACATGTTCCTAAAATTAAAGTTGTATCACCTCTGTAAAACAAATCATAATTTAAATATTATAAACATAAATAACTAAATTTATGGATAGATTGTAAAGTATAAATCTGCCATACAATAATATTCTACCATTACCAATAGGCATATATACAGAGGGGTAATGGGGTTAGGTGAATTGATTATATTAATAAAAATATCAATGGATATAATTTGTATTTGGACCCAGCTTCTAATTGAAATTGTTATGTGCCTAAACACCAATATAGTCTGTGAAAATGCCTAAACATTACAACTACCCGAATAATTTATCTCACTATTCATTAGATATGCACTAAACAATACTGTTTTTTATACAATAATTTTATGGTATTTAACCATATATAAATTGCTTAATTAATTAATTTCAAAATTAGATAAACTTATTGGGACATGGATTTAAGAATATCTGATTGGGTATGGATTACAATGATTATTATAGATAATTGAAAAATAAAATTAAAAATATTACATTAGGTAGGTAAAAATATATTACGATTATTATTTGCCATAATTGAAACAAATTATTTACATTAATTTTTACAAGTGATTATTTTAGACATCTTAAATTTGATCTAAAATTACATCTCAATTAATATTTTAATAAACAAGAAAGAAGAATCTGTCTCCTGAAACTAGGTATTATGTGAAAATAAAAAATATAATAATTGTTTTTAAAAGTAATTTACTTGGTAGGTGTCCACTGATCACCAGTTGGGTAAATTATTACTAAACTCGCCGTAACAATAACTAACAGCAATGGTGTCCATTTACTATACATAAGATAACGGTCTACTACATCAGATAATGGTACAAATGGAATCAACAAAACAATAGCTAATAGTAAACCAGCAATCACATCCTAGAATAAAATATAAACAAATTAAATAGATAGTAAATTATTTAAATTTTATATATATATATATATATTTATGTGCAGTAACCTAACCAACTAACATTGAGTACAAATTCATTTAACCTTTAATGCTTTATAACAAACACTTTTTGTGTAACATTGGAATTGAATTTGGTATAAAAAACAAGACCTAAGTGACTATAACAGTCAAATATTCTGTTTGACGGAAGTAATTTTCATTGATTTTATAATTAGACAAGACAGATATGTGAATGATCCAAAAAATTAAATAAAATGATACTTTTTAGTAAGTCCTAAGGATGAAACCCAAAGTACAACTGCAATTAGATAATTTTATAACTGCTGACAATCAATATCAGTTTTAACAAACGTTTTAAATCATCAATATATAGTAAGAATAACTGTTCCAAATTAGTTAATAAACAATGAAAACATTGAAAACAAGGGAACAGGCTTCATTAGGGAATAGAACAGACACACAATATGGCACATAACTCATTATAATTAGTGGTTATTTTGTCATTAATGATTTTAATATTTTATATAATATATATATGCTGAATACATAGAATATACATAATATATTACAGCAATAATTTAATCGTATTGATTAATTAAACAATACTTTTTCATTTTTAAGTTGGAGACATTCTATTTTTAAAAGAATTCTATGTACCTGTGTCTTATAAAATATATATTACATAAATATACACGTATCTATTAATTGTTCATATTGTACATATCAAAACACGATAAATATTATATAGGATCAACATTTAAGTTCCATTAGAATGCTCCTTTTATAATTAGACAGTAGAATCGATATATTATTTTGTTTTTTATTTAATTTAATAAATTAATTTTAAATAATATTAGTAAAAATTTAAATAAATAAAATAGTATATGTAATAATTGTAAATGTTTAAATGCAATTACTTATCACTTTTATACAATAGGTATAATATATACATTTAATGAGTTAATTTAAACGTTTTGTTAAGAAATTAGATTACCTACATTCTAATAAAATTTTTATGTAACTCAATTCAGGAATTACATTAACATAGTAACATACTAAGTATATTATTAAAAATAATCAATTCCCGAACCAAATTGCAATATGCAGTATATATATGTATCACAAATTTCAAATTCACTAATTAATTATAATAATTATACATAGTGTATTCGAAATAAAACCTCTGCAGTAAATCATTATATTATATAGAGAAATAACTTCAGAAAAAAATTACAAAGAAATCAATATAACATTATGAAAAATTAAAACTAATAAATATTTTAAAAACAAAATTGATTAAAAATAGTTATTTAAAGGATCACTAATATATGCAACAAATATTTATTTGAATAATAATATTTACTGAATTTGTCTTAAAAAAGCATAAAATGTTTTTAGTTTAAATTGATTCATTTAATCAATATAATGTACATATATAAATACAATATATTACCTATAATAGGACACACCATTTTCACATATATTTTTGTTACTTTCTCTATCCAATAATAAATATAGTTACAAATAAACATATAGTTAGGTATTTAAAATATAAAAAAAATTAAAACAAATATAACTTCAGTTTTAAAATTTTACAAAAAGTTTCAAAGAGAACATCAATTTTTTTTTCTTTAATTTTTAAAAGTGTTTAAACTGTAAACTTAACTCAAACAATACAATTTAAGTTCTATATGGCTGTGTTTTTGTTATATTTCCGTTGGATAGACAGAGATTTGAAAATTAAAGTGTGTGTCTCCTGAAGAATAACTTTTAATTTATTTTTTTCATCTAAGGTACTAGATTATTGAGTACAACAATCTGAATATATATATATATATATATATATATATTAATTGTTATAAAATATAAAACAATTATTTATAAATAACTTACCAAAACTGTATGCATGCCCAAATATAAACGACTAAGTGTAATTAGCATACACCAAAGGAGTACTATACTGAAACCAACATAGTAGTCAATCTATAAAAGATAATAACATAATAGTAAAAATAATTTGTATAGTTAAAATCGTAATCTCAATGATGTTAAGTACTTGATATCTATTTGAAATATAATGTAAAACAGAATACGGCAATGCAATACTAATCATTGCATGAGTTGAAGGCATTCCATATTCAATAGACCATTTTGTTTGCAACCTTACAACCGGAGGGCATGAAGGTCTTGGCCATTGTACTATATCTTTAATAGATTGACCTAAATATAAAGTAATATTAAATCAATTTTGATGTATTAATTACAATTTTCAATTATTACCAATGTACATGACAACTGTCCAGACTAGTATCATCTTTCTGGCAACTGCAGAATCTACATTCCAAATTATAAATGGTATCACAATTGCATATCCAATTTCATCGCCAAGATATGTGCCCATTAAAAATAAGTAATACCAAAATTTATTGGTAATGTGATAATCAACGTCATTTTCTTTTCGTACAACATTACTATTAGTTTTGGTATCGCCGTTTTCTAATGTAGATAGCATAGCGCCATTCTCTGAAATTTCATGTCGTATAACTCCAAAAAACCTTTGGAAGCGAGCTACCAATTCTGGTTGTTTCAAATAATTAACACAATCCCTGATATTATCCATACCTATTACTAGACTACAATTATTATTATTCGTGTGTAGTCTCTAGGTAAAAAAATATAAAAAATTTAAAAAACTATATTTCAATGTTTAAAAAATGTTTATTAAACAAAAACGAAAGGCGATTTTAATTTCATACACAACAGTAAATTGAATACTAGAACACTATACTAACTAGATGGTAATTCTACAGCCATTTAATTAATTTATGTAAATCACATTCTATCCTCTTATTTATTCTACATATAACTCACTAATTCTATTACTATCGGCATACTGATCGCGGAGAGGCACAAACGTTCATTTTTTTTTTTTTTTTTTTGAACCTGACTGTTGTCTCACGTCTATCCACTGATGATATTTGATAACGTCATATCTTGTATATTAATCAAAATTAATTGTCAGCTGCGATCAGCTGATGTGATAAGATAAAATCCTTTTCATGACCAAAAAATAGATCACTACTTTTTGTGCCATAAAAGTTTTCTTCCAATATATATTTGTTCCAAATAGTTTTTCTTCAATAACAGTTATTCCAGTCCAATTTAAACTATGATAAAGTAATATCATTGATTTTAGCAGTGTTTCACAACTAGGGGTCGCATAGGTCAAAAATAATAAAACACTGATTTACAAAATATACTATTTTATTTAAAACTTTTTATTGAATAAAAAAAAAGAAAATGAATAATCATTATATTATACATTATTATTATATTGTAGAATTTGATTGTTGCATTTGCTTCACATTTAAAAGTTGCTCATCAATAAAATGGGCACTATATTGCTAATGGAAATTTCCATCGACCCAAAACATTTCAAATTTGACAAGTTTAAATTACTAGACACGGCATTTATAAATTTATATTTAAAATTTTAAAATGGTATATTTCGTTTGGTTAACGATAGAATATTTTTATTGTTCAAATTTGTACCCAATGTAGGTTAGTGGGGGTCGTGAAGTGATTAACCATATTTTATATCTATTAAAACCCTATCTATTTATCCCCAAAAAGATTTGTATTTAAAATAGTTTATTATTGAAAAAAAAATATTGAAACCAATAAAAATTAATTTAGTCCTATCCTCTGAATTTAAAACAAAAATTGTATGCATTTCATTGTGCCTTAATAATTATGATTTAGGTGGATACAAAATATTTTTTTTTATATTTAAAACATTCTATATTATAATGTCACAAAATTAAGGTAGTGGAGCGAAATATTATTATTTTAATATTATTAGGATCTTAAAATATTGAAAAAAATTTGCGCGGGGAATAGTAAAGAATGATGTTTATAATTTGAGAAAATACATAAAATTTACTTTATATTTATAATTTTCTGTATTATTAAATTAAAAATTAATAGAGTAGAGCGAAATGTTGTTATATTATGTAGGACGCCAATAAGTCTGTAACTCTGTAAGTCAATATGTCAGTGAGTCTATTTTGGTTAAATAAAGTACTTTTGATAAATATTTAATTATATTACATGGAAAGATTAAGGGAGGGGGGTAAAATTGTCTTTAAAACAATACTTAGATGTCTTAAAATTTGAAAAAAAGATTGCAAGAGAAGCAGTATTAAATAACAAAAAATTACTTTATAATTTAAATAATTTATATTATAATACGAAACAGTTAAAGGATGAGCTAGATATTGCTTTAATATTTATAGGTCCTTCGTCCTTATAACATGTAGAAAAAAATTTAAGTAGGGAGTAGCAAGGAAAGACGTGTTTATGATTTGAGTTGATACAAAAAAATTTAGTTTATAATTAAAATATTCTATATTATTATAATATGAAGAAATTAAGAGAAAGCAACGAAATATTATTTAAATTTTTAAGACTTTATTTCTAAAAAAAATTAGAGTGGCAAGTAGTACAGAAATACGTTTTTATGATTTAGGTAAAAAAATATGTTAACTATACATTTTAAATATTCTATATTAAATGAAAAAATTAAAGGGGGAACGAAATAATTTATTTAAATTTTTGAGACCTTAAGTTTTGAAAAAAGATTTTCGTAGGGTGTAGTAAGGAAATACTTTTTTATGATTTGGATAAACAAATATGTTTATTTTATTTTTAAAATATTCTATATTTAATAAAAAATTAAGGGAGAGGAGCAAAATGTCATTTAAATTTTAAACCCTTAACATTTTTAAAAAAAAAATTGCGTGGGTAGTATGTTATAGCGAACTTATGATTTAGGTGTATACAAAAAAATTACTTAACATTTGAAATATTCCATATTAAATGACAAAATTAAAGGGAGGAACCAAATATTGTTTTAATATTTATAGTTCCTTATAAAATGTAGAAAAAAATTGGTATGGAGAGTAGTACGTAATGACGTGTTTATGTTTTAGGTGGATACAAAAAAAACTTAATTTAAATATAAAATATTCTATATTATTATTGTATGGATAAATTAAATGTGGGAAGCAAAATATAATTTTTCTAATATTTGGGTCATTAAAATTTTGAAAAATTTTCGTGAAGAGTAGTAAGGAAAGACGTGTTTATGATTTGGGTAAATACAAAAAAAGGTAGTTTATATTTAAAATATTCTATATCATTATGATATGGAGAAATTAAGGGAGAGGAGCAAAATATCATTTAAATTTTAAGCCCTTTACATTTTTAAAAAAAAAAAATGCGTGGGGAGTAGTATTTTATAGCATGTTTATGATTTAAGTTTATAAAAAAATTTTACTTTGAATTTTAAATATTTTATATTAAATGACAAAATTAAAGGGGGGAACGAAATGATATAATTTTAATATTAATTACTTAAAATTTTGAAAAAAAAATTGCGTGGAGAGTAGTAAGGAAAGACGTAATTATGATTTGGGTGGATATAAAAAAAATTTAGTTTAAATATAAAATAATTTATTATTATTATATAGATAAATTAAAAGTGAGAAGCAAAATATAATTTTTCTAATATTTAGCCCATTATAAAATTTTGAAAAAAAATTTTCGTGGGGAGTAGTAAGGAAAGACGTGTTTATGATTTTGGTGGGCACAAAAAAAATTAGTTTGTATTTTAAATATTCTATATTATTATTATATGGATACATTAATGGAGAGGAGCGAAATATTATTAAATTTTAAGCCCTTGACATTTTAAAAAAATTTTGCGTGGGGAGTATTAAGGAAAGGCTTGTTTATGATTTAGATCTATACAAAAAATTTATTTTACATTTTAAATATACTATATGAAATGACAAAATTAAAGGTGGGAATGAAATGATATAATATTAATATTTAGTTATTTAATTTAATAATATTTAGGACCTTAAGTTTTGAAAAAAAATTAGAGTAGGGAGTAATAAAGAAATTTGTTTTTATGATTTGGATAATTACAATAAATTGACATTATGTTTAAATTATTCTATATTCTTGTTTTAATATTATTTTAGTTTTTTTAAATTTTGAAAAAAAAAATTGCGTGGGAGTAGTAAAGGAAAGACGTGTTTGTGATTTAGGTGGTACAAAAAAAAATAGTTTATATTTAAAATATTCTATATTATTATTATATGGATAAATTTAGGTAGGGGAGATTTTACTAACCTAAAGGAACCCAATGAGTCGCTAAGTCTAATGATTTGGTAAAACAAATTACTTTTGGTTTTAAATATTTAATTATATTACATGAAAAAATTATGGAAGGAAGGTAAATTTTTTTTTAAAACAATATTTAGATGTCTTAAAAGTTTTAAAAAAGATTGCAAGGGAAGCAGTATTAAATTACCTTGTATCTTTAGATTTTGATGGATGCAAAAATTTACTTTATACCTATATATACAATATTTAAATATTTTGTAGAGAATAATTTAAAGGAAAAACAGTGATGTATTATTTATTAATGCGAAGGACTTAATTTTAAATATATATAGTTTGCAAAAGGAGCATTATGTAAATAAGTATTTATGATTTTTGTGAAGTCAAAAAATGTACTATATATTTAGAATAGTAAACCTTACATGAAAAATTTAAAAAGGGGAATAAACAAAATTTATAACTTACTATTTAACATTAAAAAGTCTATATATCGGCAAAAAAATTGATGAAAAAAAATATGATTAACGATTAAGACGAATATTGTTTTTAATTAGCAGGACGTTAAGAAGAGGATATATGAGCTAAGGCAATATAAATACTGTTGACCTATAAAAAATGTTACTGGTTGTCTAAGACCAGCTATCTCCGGAGATTGGCAATTATTATAATAAACACATAACTCACACTTACTGTCTTATGTCTTGAGGCTTGAGTCTTCTCGAATCTTCATGCTAATCTGGCGAATTGGCTAACGATAAGACAAAAATTAACTACAACCATTTATAAATAAATTCGTTCCGCCACACTGAGACAGCGAAACTGTACTTCGGGACTTCGGATTTCGGGAATATTTATCAATGACACATAACTATAACACGCGTGTCTGACTATAATTACGAGTGTGTACCTGCGTTTTTATATATTTTTCACAGGCACTCACACTCACACGCTGTGCATATAATATTACTAAATACTAATATTAACCTAAGACTACAGACGACCATTTCGTCATTGATGAAAACAAAATACACTAGTTTTAGATAATCTTCTTCCTCAGATAGTTTCAAACTGCAATGACAACGTGCAAAATTGAAATGTTCAGGGCAGACCACTTCAACATACGTAAAACAACAGCATATCTATGTATTGCGTAAAACTTAGATATTCACCATAACCATAGATGCTTCTGAAAAGATAAAACTTAGAAGTACATTGTTGATATGAAATTGATCAACTGATAAACATGAAAAACAAGAGTAGATTATGTAAGAGTAATTTAATTATTTAAATACCATCAGTTAAAATAAGCTTAAAGCTAAATTAAAATAAATAGTGTATAATAAGCGTGTTATACTATTATTAATACCATCTAATATTCTAATACACTATTCATTATTGTCTATGATTATATATTTTTAACACCATGCACTGTATCAAATTATAAGTAATGAGGTGCCTATTTTAATATCTTTCATAATTTATATTTAAAGTATTCATTCAAAATCTTTATGAAGTTTCTAACAACATGCCATTGTCAAATTATTAAAACTAAATTATTAACTACCTACCTAATAATTATTAGTATATTAATAATGATAATTATTAATCTATTATCAGTATTGTAGTATAAATAATAAGATTTTTATACTATCAATCTACATTCTAATACACTAATCATTATTGTCTATAATTTAAGATCATAACACCATGCACTCTAATAAATTATAACTTATAAGTAATGATGAGGTGCCCTATTTTAGTACCTTAAATACTTTCTATGTACACCATTCATTATAGTCTATGTCACTTGACTTTTTAACACTATGCACTATAACTAATTGTAAATACTATGGTATTTTAATATATTTTATACCTTCAATTACACTATTCATTATTTATTATTTATTCAAATCTATATCATTAAAGTTTATAACACCCATACACTGTAATAAATTATAAATACCCAATAAGGTATTTTAATATTTATCATACCTCTAATTTACACTATTCATTTAATTTTATATCACTAATGTCTTTAACACCATACACTTTATCAAATTATTCAAATATTACTGACTATTCTTTTATAGTGTAGATACTTCTATTATGTAAATAATATCAGTATCATATTATATATAAGCAATTTTAATATTAATAATACTTTCTAATAATAAATACAAACTCAAACATACAAACTTTCTCAAACATAACATCACAACTCATTTTTTTTCTCCATATATCATGCTCTAAAACACCTTGTACATATTAACATTATATCAAATACCTTTAAACTCATAAATTTATACCTCATATAAACACCTACTAACTCATTCTACTTTTTACCATCGAGTGCTGATATGTTTAAGCCTCTCAATTACATCTACTAACATATCTCCCACTACATAATCTGCAAATAGATAAACACATTTGTAAACAGAGATATCATAAGCAACCTGAATAATACTGAAAAGAATCTATAGCAAGGTCCTAACCAATACATATCCCACCATTGCATTTGCTACCGCTATTACACAAAATAGCTGGGAAACAACAAAGAAACTAACTAAATTAAATAAACAAACAAACAAACTAAATCAGTATCAATAATTTAGAACGTTTAACACAAGACTAGGGATACACATTTTTGTAAGCAGAGATGTCAAATACAACCTGAATAGTACTGAAACCAAGGTGAAATGGCAAGGTCCAATACATATCCTACCATTGCATCCGCCACCACTGTTACACTAAATGGCTAGGAAACAGCAAACAAAGAAAGAAAATTAAAAGAACTAAATCAAACAAACAAACAATCTAAATCAGTATCAAAGATTTATAACGTTTAACACAAGACTTTGGATACACATATTTATAAACAAAGATGTCAAATACAACCTCAATAGTACTGAAACCCAGGTTAAATGGCAAGGTCCAATACATATCCCACTATTGCATCAGCTACCACTGTTACACAAAATGGCTGAGAAACAGCAAAGAAACTAACTAAATTAAACAAACGAACAAACAAACTAAATCAGTATCAAAGATTTTGCATGTTTAACACAACACTTGGGATACTCATTCTTTTTAGCAGAGATATCATAATGAACTTGAATAGTACTGAAACCAAGTTGAAATGGCGTTGAAAATTTTCCTACTGTGGATATCTCTATAACTTTTTAAAACTTATTCATTTCATTTTCTATAATCCCTAACCACCTCATCCATCTATACTTAATCCAATTTGTTCATGTTTTTTTTCTAACTACTATTCTTTTGCACTACCGATTCTAATCACTTGATTCCTTTATTTTATACCTTGTTCTAAAATTTTGTAAAATCAGCAATTTAAAATTGGAAAACTATTGTTCAATGTTCATCACCGAATGTTTTATATAATATATTGCTTGTTATATTTATATAATACATATTAAATTCATAACGTATACCATTACACATGTAATTTAGCAAAATAAAAATTCTATTAAAGTATATTTTAAAGAAAAATGTAATAATTGATAAATGTATACTAAGTTAGTACCTATATCTATTTTCCATGAAGGTACAAATAATAATTTACATAAACTTAATTTAAATAGGTATACCCAAAATATAAAGATTACTCTTCTTATTATTACCCAATACGTATGCACAAGACAGTGACAATACCTACAGTACATTATTTTTATACTACCAGTCTACAATAATAACATAAAATATTTTGAACATATTTCGTTATTTTAAAATGCAGTTATAGTGTTATAGTGTTGTCATACTCCAAACCCTAATTACAATAATTTCTACAAAATAATATTATAAAAATTAAAAAAACATCTTATCTGCAATGAATCCGACGCAATTCCTTTTGTAATATTGTTCCCATTGTCCTACAACAAAATGATGGTTATTTTGTGAAATCTTCTTCAGAGCTGTGACTTACAATGTATTTTTTTGTCGGACAAGTACTTATAGATAGACTGTAAGAAAATAAAAAAAATAATAAACATCACTTATATAATTAACAATTAAACAATAATAATTCGTAGTAATGACAATATCATGAACATTATATATATCCTAAATTATTATAGATGAATGAACAGAATAAACACGTAATAGAGTTTTAAGATTTATTTAAAATTTTAAATCGAAAAACGTTTAACTATAGTGAATAATACGATTAAAATATAAATGACAAACCGGAATCGCGTTAAATGGTGTGCTTTTAGAATTTGATTTGCTTTTTTCAAATTTCCAAAACTAAAAAATCCTATCAAAAAAACAAATAAATTATTCGTTACATAATAATAGTAATTATAAATGTATAACACAGAGTGTTGGTTGTAATATTTAATAGTGCTATTACTATAGCCATAGATTTTCTGGAATAAGCTCTCTGTATATAATAACAAACCAAAATGCTTTTGTTATATAATATGAACTATTAAGTGGTACTTTAAAAATATATTATGAATCGTTTTATTACCAAGAAATCGTATTTGCTATTATTGAAACAATAGCTATTAACTACAGTATAGCATGCATATTATGTTTCTCATAAATGAAGGCACGTCCCCAAAATATAATTATCATACAGCAATAATTATGACATTGTAACTGGTCATTATTATTCTTGTGTTAATTTGGGATGGTGTAGCCCGATTTAAATCATTTTCAGCCCTCCCTAAAATAGTTTGCTGTTTTTATTTTTATATGTGTGATTTTTAAATATTACATGTATATTAGGCTAAATCCCTTCTTACTAAAAAACTATTTACGTCTATGAGTATATTATATATATATATATATATATACGGAGCTTAAATTGGGAAAATAAAGAAGAATGAGTAGGGACTATAATAAGAGACTTCAAGTACTAAAAGACTGGTAAATACTAGACTAAAAGTAGCATTCCTTACAATGATTAAATTCAATCTAATCCGTGTGGATTTCAAAGAATTTAACCTTAGAAAGGGTACACTAAACAATTTTTAAAAAAATGGTACATCATCTCCTCACGTCGTCTGCCAATTCAAGCATTGATTATGATACAGCCGATATGCATGCAAAACTGAATACTGGATAGGTTATATTCTTCTATATAGGATAAGTAATATTTTAAATATTTAATTTGTTTTCCCGTGAAATTAACGCAAGATATTATTAAAACTAATTTCTACTAGTTATTTACAAATAATAATAAAAATGTATATTATGTATGTAATAAATTAGGCCATTTTTAATGAAATTATGTAATTAAATGGCTAAATGATTGTATGCATAGTAGATAATATCTATATGGATCAATCCCGATATCATCAAAATATTCAAAACTATAAAGTCCTAATTTAACAAAATAATTGTATCAAAATTTTTACCTGATTGTTTATACATTATACATAATTATTATATGTTTTAAGACACGTTTATAATATCTTTATAACAGAACAGACACACATCCCATTTTAACTTTTGCTAACATAAATGCAGGAATGTATTGGTAAATAATGTCTTGAGTATACACCATATTTTTCTCAAAATTACATTAAAAAAGAAAAAAATTACTTGAAATGATTATTATGACATTCATTTATTTTTATATTTTTATTCAAATAATTAGTTTTTATTCATAATAATAACTATGAATAAATTATAACTAGAACTCTACACTTTATTAAATGAGAATTTCTTTTGTTTTAAATTTGTTTAATTTTAAGTCGTAGAGGTATATAATATACTATATACATGAATTAACTAATATAAATATAATACCTTATACATATTTGTTGTCATTGTACAACAAATTTATAAATTATAAAATATTATGGCCGTTTGGCCGTATACCTACCGTATACTCATAAAATTATTATTTATATTGCGTACACGCACTTTTATACAAATATTGTTATGAGTATACACCGTATACGCTCTAATACATCACTGCATAAATGTATCTAGTTAAACTCGTTTATTCATAATGTCATAAAAATGTTTACTCGCATTTCATCCGGTTTTCCATTTAAATACGTGGCCAATGCATAAAACTGTTGTCTTCATAATGTCCAGGTACTTTACATGCCATTTTACATTTACAGCGGTTTTACATTAGGTTTTAGACTAGCTTCATTGATTTGATGTTTTTTAACGCCACTTAAATATTAAAACACACCTGACAAAATGTGATGTTTTAAAATACGTTTATTTTATAATTTTTATAGATTATTTAAATATATTTATTTAAACTGGCATACACGCCATCTAATATTAAAATAATTATCTTTACACAAACATACCTACCTATTATAAAGTCACCTGTGTAATTGTTATAGAAAATAAGCTAAAGGAGAAAGTTAATAAATTATTCGAAAAGATAATTGGAAAAAATAAAAATTACGAGAAATTTCTTAAATTTTATTTGTATTTAAAAAAAAATTAATGAAATGTCAAAAGTGGTCATCAATGCTGATAGACAATACGAAAACCCAACATCGGCAAGCATTAAAGCTCAAAACATTATCGCGAGTGTTGGGTTTTTTCCAAATAAAAATTTAACAGGGAATTAATTTTTATTTTTATTTTTAAAAAATATGTTAGTGGCCAGGGAAGTGGTTATAATAATATCAGAAAAAACCCTGTTTTTAGAAGCCTTGAGCCTTGCTTGTTTTAAATTTTCAAATTTATTGTATGACGTGCGTACCTAAGTATTAAGTAGTTGAAATTGTATAATTACTTCATTTCATGCATTTTATTTAATAAATAGCATTAATTATAGTCTTATAAATGCTTTAATTATATTACATTATTAATAATATTATTATTATTATCGTCTTCCTTGAATTATTTGAATTGAAATTTGTGTTATAGATTTAAAAATATTTAATTCGCCCCCCCTGCTTAGCAACCGATAAAACTCGACCATACGTCTGTACCCTGTACATCTGAATCTTATCCGCCCGAACACGTTATTTTTCTTCTACTTCGGAACTGTTAATTTTATACTTCCCACGGGATCCGTGTCCTTTGAATTCTTACAACAACAGAACATAAGATTGCATATTTTACTGAACTGAATCTTTAAAAGTTTAAACAAGGTAGCTTATTGATCGTACTAACCACTAGGATATACTATTAACAGTGGCGAAAATAGAAAAAGGGATAGAGAGGCTTAGTCCTTCCAACATGTGCTCAATCTCCTACAAAAATATCAGATACTAACGAAATATAAGGTGATCAAAAAATGTCATCTTGTATGTATTTATAGAAAAATATAAATATAAAATCGTTTTTAAGATAGCAAGCAGTGAAAAAGCTAGTAGGCTAACATCATAAGCGTAAATAGGGGGAGGAGCTTGGAAGGACTTAGCCCCGCTTCCAAAATTTTTGTAGAGAAGATAACACAAAAGTAAAAACTTATAACTTATATGTGTACACTATACGTATACTGAGTATTGCACATATTTCCGATGATTAATGAACATCTACAAAAAATATAGAATTACTTATCAATAGAGATGAGTTTTTAATGCCATCGACGCATAAACGCGTCGATTAGATTTAAATAGGTATTTTTGATTTTACTAATTTGAATTATAGAATGTATTGTTAAGTTATAACAGCTAATATAAACTTAAAACATAAAAACTTATCAAAGGTCATCACAAACATACCTCTCTTTATTTACCTTTAATTTATAGAAGTGGTTCCTTCAAATGCTGATACAAGTCCATCAATATCTATTACAATTATTTCACCTGAAAAAAAAAATATATAAAGTTATTTCTACAGAGATTGCCCATAGTAGTTTATTTGAAACAAAAACTGTATCAACTAGTGATATGGAATATGATTCAGCTATGGGCGGGAATAGAACTAATTGCGATAAAGTAGACACCATAAACATACATTTTACTGATCTTGGTACATGGCCTTTAAATATTACAGATACACAAAGAACATATTTAGTAAAAATGAGGTACAACTATTCCGAAATTCATGATTATAATAATTCGGAAAGAGATAATAGAAATGTTAAGTCTGATTGGTTTTTTAAGATACTTATGAATGGAAAAAAAATAAAAAGAACATGGCTCAGCTATTCTTCATATAAAAATGCACTTTTTTGTGTACCTTGTAAATTGTTTACTAAAATAGAAAACTCATCCTACATATCGAGTTTAGCATGTACTGGCTTAACTAATTGGAAAAAAACTACCGAAAAAATTGCATTACATGAAAATTCTCTAATACATAAAAAAAATGTGTGTTCTTGGACTTCATTGGAAATGGCATTGAATCACTGCGAGGGTATAGATAACGAATTGCAAAATTCTATAAGAAAAGAAGGTCACTGGAAATACGTTTTATTGGCAATTATAGACATTATAATGCATCTAGCAATGGACGGAAGTGCGTTTCGAGGATCTAATGAAATTACATCTAGTGTGGGAACATCAAATCAAAGTGGGAAGTTTTTAAATTTAGTTAATCTAGTGTCACATTATCATGAACCATTATCAAAACATATTGAAAAACATAAAAAAGGTGGTCTTTCTTATTTTTCTCATGGTATTCAGGACGAGTTTCTAGAGATAATTGCAAAAAGAGTTAAAGATGAAATTCTTTTAAAAATAAGAGAGACGAAATATTATTCTATACTATTCGATGTAGCTGTCAAATATCTGCAAAGTCTTCTTAAAATATTAGAAAATTTTCGAGAGCAAGGTATAAATAATGCCTTATCCGATTCAAAGAATAAAGCTCAAGTATTAGACATAGAAACAGAAATTCCAAAAGTCAGATTACGCAAAAAGAAACTTTTACCTGGAGAAATTGCACAAGATGAGTTTTGTAACATAAGTGAAGAAAATAAATTTATAATAATGATTAAAAATTTTATTCATAATATCTTAATAGGACTACCTCAAAGATTCAAATCAATGGAAAATATCGCTCAAGATTTTTTATTTTTAGATCCTACAATAATTGATTCTTGGCCTATAAAAAATGTGAAAAGAGCGGGAGTCGATTTATGCAATAAATATGAAAATGACCTCAATAAAATATTGAATTCATTTCAGAACTAGAGAGCTTTAAAGAGCATGTTTACAACATAGATGACGATTTAAAAAGAGCAACATTTTTTGAAATGTTGAATTTCATTTATAAAAATAAACTTCAAGATGCTTATCCAAATATATCCGTTGCTTACCAAATATATCTTACAATGCCAGTTACTTCAGCTTCGTGTGAACGAAGCTTTAGCAAATTGAGATTAATAAAAACATATTTACGATCTACTACGGAGCAAGCAAGACTTAATCACTTATCTATTTTATCCATAGAAAATAAAATTGCAAGACAAATCAATTATGAAGACATAATCAATGATTTCGCTGCAAAAAAAGCTAAAAAAGTTAATTTTTAAATTTTCAGAAATATATTTTTTTTTACTTAATTAAAATAACCAGGAGATTTTTTTATTTATGATTTTGTTTTTATATTTGTTAATGGTTTTAAAATATAATGTTGACTATAGTCTATAATATAATATATGTTAAGACAACGATTTAAATAAAAAATATTTGTAACAAAAATATACTTTTGATTTGTACCTGCTTAATAATTTTGTTTTGTGTTGACAACCCGCAAACCCTGACCCCCGTAGCTAATACTACACGTACATTGTGCCAGCCGCGCCCATTTAAAAATTTGCAAATTTTTTTCTGCCAATAT